>JAMPIV010003426.1:95000-212473 GCA_024509875.1 Oreohelix idahoensis | reverse complement strand
GTCCAAACCTGGTTCTAGCCCTTGAGCAAATAGTCTTCATCTGATCCACTGGGCATGTTTTCATTTTTCATCTAAATTCTTTCTTATCAGATTTATACTAGGGCCTTGCTTTCATTCAGGCAAACTCTATAAACTTAACACCACTTCGTGACACATCCCCATGGTCAGGATTTACCCTCGATGAGTATTATAATTAATTCATGGGAATAAAAACTTCCTTTAACATTTTAAAACTGAAATAGTTTTAGCTTTACAATTATATTTAAATGTAAAAAAGGTTTAAACGTAAATGATATAATTATGTTTTAAATTTACATTCTGCACTGGTTTGAAAAAGTGTTTCTACAATATTAAATTCATTTATGTTTTCTTTTATATTACACTTGCTGAAAATGTTTGCAACTTCTGTAGTTATAAAAATGAATATTTTCTCATTGACATTTACAATGGTTTAAAGCTTTGGAACTTAACATTTTCAATTTCAAAGTGAATATGTTTATAAGGACATTTACATCTGTTTTGAAAAATGTAAGTTTAATACTTAAAAATGTACTTCATTTCTTTCATCATTCCCTCCCATGCTCCATAGATTAAACTTGGAACTACTTTATGCTTTTGAGTTTACTTTACGAAACTTTCAATAAAGCAGTCTAATAAGCCCCTTGCAGTGGTGGTTCATGAATCGTTCATCCTAGATTACTTGAGGTTACCAGCACTCAAAAGGACCTTTGACATGCAATTAGCGAGTTTCACCCGCACATTATATTCACATGGTAATATATACATTATGTGATAGGTGGGCAAGTTGATGATTGAAGATTATATTGTGATATGTGATCACTATCTTTTCTAACACTCGCACCGACCCGAAACAACAATAAAAAATACTATTCTGAGGCAGGGGCTGTATTTAATTTTTACAACCCATCAGTGACAAAGCAAACATTAAAAATAATTAATAGCGAACATAAACAAAACAAAACTAAACCAAACACCCAAACAGTGCCCGATGCTAATCTGAAGAAGCAAACAAAGCACAGAATAGTTAAATTCATATTATATATGAATGAAGAAACACCTGCTCGCACTGTCAAACTGTCCTACAGGGCCGCCACCCTGACACACTCAACGATCCTCCCACACACTATGTTGTGTGTCCGAATTGCACTAGTTATGGTGTTCTGTGAATGGAGGCTGGCAACACTCTCCATGTAACACAGAATAGCTACCAATAACTACTTATGCGCGAGCTTTTGAATGCTTAATTTGAAGGCAAAACCACACTGTGGCCACATGCTCCCTCTGGACGAGAACGGAAAGAGAAATATATATCTTGAAGTGGATGCCCACGTTGCTTTCTACAAACCATTTCCTCTCATTTCAATTATTATATCATTAAATAATAATAATCTTGTCCTTTTCGCATGTGACGCACTGCTTGCTAGACTATATGTTACATAACAAATACTCTTGCACTTCCGGGAATTAATCCACCACCTCGCACTGTTCAGATCTCAATGCTAGTGACATAGCATCTCGCAGATGCTAATTCGTAAAGTGACGACCGGTGAACATGCCTGGGCATGACAAGCGTGTCATTATTCATGCTTTCCACGCTGATAAGTCATCTGATGAGTACTCTCTTGCTCTAGCAGACAATACGCGAATCTGAATCAAATCACTGCGATAGTATTTTTTTTTGTTTTTTTTTTTTTTTTTTGGATTTTGCCGCACTGGTGTCAGCCCTGCACCGCATAGGAGCAAACTGCAACCATGTATGTCTGAGAGTTTAGAGTTCTCTTACGCCCAAAGCAGTGGTTGACCTGTCTCTCCTATAACATCGAGCTCTTCTTCCATGAAATCTAGTGAACAGTCTAGGATCTGGACGACTGTGCACGTCATGATAATTCTTAACGCGCATAAGTAGATTATGATCATGTAGGCTATCATGACATACAAGATCTAGATTTCTCTACGCTACGTGTAACCGCAACACACATGAATACATAATTACTCAGGACTTAGCTATCTAGAACTTACAATCATTCATCTAAAGGATACCCACTGAACGACTATTCTACTAGTCTTTCTATGCTAATGCGTCCTATATCAAATGACCCTATGTACTTTCACATGCACAACGATCTACACGCGATAGCTAGAGCTGCGTAACATTGGAATAGTGACGACTAAAGAGCTGTGAGAATAGAGTGAATTATCTGGCGTCGCATTGCTCTATAAAAACAACCCACTGGTGGGTCATCTTGATAGTCTTCCTAACAAGTCAATCTTGCCCTATGTCTAAATTCAAGTAAATAGATGCTTACTCTCTGACTCTGCAGATTCAGTGTATAGAGTTAGCTGTCTCCTACTAAATCTGACTTCTCTGATGAATGGTTATACATGATCTGCCAAGAAATTCTGTACATACTCGCTGATCCTTTGGGCTGAGGAGTCGAAGCCCTATGACATATCAGCACAGGATTTTCACTCTTCTATCATTTCACAGACTAAATCGATAATGTCTTAGCAGAGACAGATTACTTCCTGTGGTAAACCAGTTCTATCTTTTTTCCTCTAAAACATGAAAGCGGATCTCCCTTGAGCCTGAGCCACTAGATGTGCAGAATACTGGACGCCATCTTAAATTTAAATCATCGTCCCTGATTTGCAGAGGATTCATATGAACACGAATGATAACATCCGTGGTAAAACGCGCTAGCTAGTACATTCTCGGGATGCTGGGGTCCGATAGCTAGCATGACACCGGGCACCTAGTCGTTCCCATTTCTCAAGTTATGCGACTAGTATAATCAAATGGTCGCAAATGAGCTCAATGTGCGTTTATAGGGGCTAGGTTCGAATCACTCACTCTACTGCGCGCTGGGGTCTTAATCTTGGCTACTAATAAATATAGATACACATAACAGATTATACGTTACCCGCTTTAGTTACACACATGCTTACCCCTATTAACTACAAGATATCTTCACCATTTCTAGAGCAAAATACATTAAAACACAAAGTAACTCTACACCAAATTTCTACTCTCAAGCTTTATTATGGCTAAAACGAAGTAATCTTTCATACCATACATTTCACTCTCCACGATCAACTCATCTTTACGGCTACAAGATCGCACATATAAATCCTATACCTCAAACTGCTACAGGTAGGGGCGGGACTGTTGGCCATCCTTAAATAAACGATACATTTTTCCATTTTATTTACTTTTAAAAATTTTTGTCTTATATGATTTACTTATTAATATTTTGCGCCATATTATCCAATAGCATTCACAAGTTGGCCTATCCTGGCTACTGACATCACTTTCCCAGTTGATCTAAGAGTCTGAGTCTTGTGATTCGTTTTCTTATGCGCCGTCTGGTAGTTATATGTTATTTTTTTTTTTTAGATTCACTTTTTGGCTCTTACTGTTTATTAAGTTTTCTCAGTCTCTGGTGTTCCTTATTAAATTTTTCTGTTGCTTTGTTCGTCTTTTCTGGATTTCTCCAGTTAAAAGTGACTGATTTACAATATTATCGCATTGTTTTATTTAGTTTTTTAATATGTTCGTAGTTCGTCTTTTTTTCTTGGCGACTATGAACCATAAACATAATTGAGAGGGAGGGAGAGTGCGGGAGGGGGATGATGCCTATATCCCAGTGACAGCGACATGTTGATATGAATCTAGATGCAGCTAACATCCAGGTTACTTTCTATACTTAAATTTACTGTTAGCACTTTTCATATAGTTTGATACTAGTGTCTAAAGATATCTGTCAACTGGAGACGCATTCATTAGTCTCATATATACATCGTGATTTCAGTTTTCATAATACTTCTGCCCTCTGACACTCGAGCAAACAGCTACTCATTTGTGAGGAATATAGTTATTCTTATACATATACTAGTTGTCTCAACAACTGCTATATTTTTTTGCATCTCACTCTTCTAATGCCTTATTGTACGTACACAAATAACGTGTTGAACTACCTACTTGACTATTCAAGTTATGCTTGTATTTCCTCGGCAGGGCTAAATTCAGCATTCACAAATCTCCGTAACTTATCAGCGATTAGAACCTAATGGAAGCGCCGGATTTTAGATATATTATTTGATAGTCAGTAGCTCCAATTTGTACTTATTGAGTGACACGGGTAACGAGTGCGCGCCAGTGACTAGTTATTTTGAGCCAATTGGAGTTCTTTTTATTTTCTTTTTCTCCTTCTTTCCTTCCTACTTTGATTCAACACATGTAACGAAATGGACGGAAATATAGTAAAACAATACACTACAAGTGGCACATTACATTGACAGTATCAACGCCAAACAATATGGTGCGACAAATACTCACTATGCGTTCTTGCCGGTGAGTTCCATAGACGGTATCTTATAATTTCCCTTTTCCTCTACATACTTGTTTTCTTTGGCGAATGCAACCAACGTGTTACTTCTTTACTCCATAACTTGGCTTCACCTTTCCTCACAATGTAAGGTTGACTAATTCACACATCTACTGAGGTATTGATTCCTAATCTGCTCATAACTAATGCATCTCGGAGCTATGAACTTTTCTGTAGGGTTGTCTAACGCAGGAACACATGAAGTTTTTGTTTAAGAAAGAAAAAATGAAGACAAGAAAACTTTGATGAACAGACAATCGGCAGAAAGACGTTGAAATGACTTTCAAGTGGATCTATCAACGTCGGTGCCAGGAATCCAGTCACTCATCAAACAGGGTTGATGTGTGTGCTGTGCACAACTAACAGCAGAGGGAGCATCTATTGATCACAAGGGTTTCAAAAAAATAATAACTTATTAACAGATACCACCTTTACCATCATAATACAAAACTTATACTTCTTTACTTCTTAAACTTTACACAAACACCTAAAAGCCCGCGATGTTAAGAGAGTAACCGACGTACTAAACGCTATTAATCTAGCAATTACTTGCCAAATCGTCTAAGATATGCTATAATCAAGATACTTACGGCAGAAAATGTCTCCATGCCTTTTAATACATTATCTAGTGATAGAGACCAATAACTTACAATTGGGGGGGGGGGGAAGCAGCACTGCTTCCTAACGATTTAGAAGGCTTAATCACAAGTTCTATTCATTACATTTTACTTTAGTTTAACTTACACCCTCTTTACGCAATGTCTAATGTATACAGACGCAAACGAAAGACGTGAACTCATGACATTACATAGACGCCATCATAACTGGCAGATGAAAAAACAGCGTTTTCTTCTGATGCGTGATTGAATATTCTTTCGTAAACTTGTTCGATTAGACTATCAATGCATTCTAAAGCTTTTCATTTTTATACTGCTAGGTGATATCAGCATCTTGTCGCAATTTTCCTCTGATAATACCCTTTTACTTTAAAGGACGACAGTATATTTTCACTAAACGAACTTTTTGAAAGAACAACGGTTTATTTGTTGTTTTTACATAATTTGTTTGATAATACATGCATCTGACTAGAGACGACTTTTTGTAATCATTAGTCAGTTTGGTGGCATTGAGAAATTTGGGACATCATACTTCAACTAACAAAATCTCTGAGTGAAAGTCCTAGTCGAAAACATCCGAAAAGTCTACATACGAATTCTATTCTGTGCAGAATGCATATGATAGGTATGCCTCATTCGAATCATGATGTCGTAGACTTCTTTCACTTGAATAAAGAATCATACTCAATAAATATGGACTGACAGCCATCTATCATAGTTTAGATACAAATAACTGAACAAAACTGTCAATGAGAAGATTGTGAATGAAATTTCATACGGTTAATACATTAGCTACACATATATCATGGTTATGACGTTGTGATGGCCCGAAACATAGTAGACTAGACATGCCGAAAATGCTTGGAAAAACCGAACAAAGGAGTATTATGGGCATAATGATTGAAACCTGCACGAATCTCCAAATCATGTCTATCCGTCTTTCAATGGAGCAGTTAACGATATAGCAGACACTTCTGTAAGCAAACAAACTGTGATGATCACGTCTCTTAAATCGTATCTACCTGGAGTAAAACAAACACAAACTAGATATATCAACAAACACTCACGCATAATCCATTGGTCCAACTAATACAAAGTTCAGTCTTATATCAGATAACAGTGCACTAATAAATAGTGAGGATGGCCCCACATGAGTCTAACGTCGCTGTTCCAATGACAACGCTTCTACTAATACCGTAACTTCGACTCCACACCAGCGAGTCTAACTTTAAGTGGCTTGGTCATGTATACCATTTTACCCCATTTCTTGCATACTTTATAACATACACTACATACAGTCCGACGTACATTTTCTTTAGCATATACATACTTCGGAAGCTCTCTTCCTTGCTTCCTTCTTTACTTTCCTCTGCTCTAATAATCCATCCATTTTCGTGCATGCCAACCCTGATTCCGTTACCATCCCTACTTACATATGTACACTGTCTTATACATCCTTCTCTTTCATACAATTCTCATACTTCCTCATAATTACCCATCTTTCATAATACATATACAATACATTTATTACATTACATTTCACTCTTGCCATTAGTTCATCTACTATCTGTACCCCTTTTTTTACTTCATACCTCCTATCCATCTTACAACACATCCACATCAACATTTCCAGTTTCCTAAACCCATCAACACACAATCCTTCTCACTTATCATCTTCATTTCTTTTCTATACATAATCATTCTTTAATGTTCTTTTACATTCCTTAATTATCATTCATACATACTTTCTATTTTCTTCATTACTTTCTGTTATTTTTCATTATCTTATTCTTTCAGTACATACTTTCATACTTTTACTTATCATATCTATTACATCATATCATTTCATAATTTCAGACATTTCTTTCTTCTTTTCTGACCTTTTATAATGTACTTTTACTGACATACTTACATCTTAATTACTTACATATTCTGACATTCATACATTTAATTCATACCATACTTTACAACTTTATCGACAGTATTCTTTATTGCTCCATAAATATTTCTGTATTTTCTATATGGACTTGATGTTTTATAGTTTTCTTGGCATAGTGGTAGTGTTATGGTGGCATTGTGGGGGGTGTAAAATAAAAACTGGGAAAGGGTATCTTCACACTGAAGTTTCTAAGAACCGCAAAATTCGCTTTTTCAGTGCGAAAGAAACCCCGCTGTGTGCACGTTCTTGAACTGGAAAGCGACTTGTGTTGGCCGTGGTGTGTACACAATACATATTGAAAAACGAACGAAAACCGGACATATATAATACCCAACGGAGGGATATAAGTACACAAGTTTTGGTGGACGGGGAAATTAGAAAGGTTAAGAGGAGGGACAGAACAAGACATGGATTGGAGGGAGATAAATAAATATAGATTTGAGATATAATAATTTATTGAAATTAAATAAATGTATATGGCATTCAAATAGCGAGAATGGTGGGGGGTGGGGGGTGTTTTTTTTTTTTTGGGGGGGGGGGGGGTTTTTTTTTGTGGTGGACGTTTGTGTGTTGGGACTTAGGGTTTGTTCCATTTTTTAATGGTTTTGTGTTTGTTGAATTTTTTTGGTTTTATGTGTTTTTATTCATTTTTTTTTTTTTTTTTTTTGTTATTTCTAAATTTGTTTGGGTTTTTTGTTTTTCTGGCTTTCTGTAGGGGGATTTTTGTGTTTGTATATTTGTTTTGGTAGTAATGGTGGTTTTTTATTGTTTTTTTTTGTGGAATTGTTTTTACTTTTGCGAGTTACTTTTTGCTGGGGGTCTGGGTTTTGTTTTTTTGTGTTTGGCTAATGGATTGATTAATGTATGTAGGTTGGGGGTTTTATGGATGGTGTGAGGTGGGGTTAATTTTTTGTTTTTTTTGTGTTTAATCTGTAAAAAATGGTTGTTCTTTTGTAAAATGTTTGTTGGGTGGGGTGATGTTTTTTACATTGTTTTGGAGTTTTTTATTTTTTTTTTGTTTTTTTCTGTAAGCTTTCAGGATTTTTTTAAACATTTTTATGGGTTTTTTCCTTTTTTTTGTTTTTGCTTGTAAGTTGCATGTTTTTTTTTTATTTCTGTCCCCACAGGTTTTGTGGCCGGTGTATTCAAATGTGGACTTGTCTGATTTGTCAACTGGGTCTGGCAACCAGGTCTTTTTTCAAAATCATTTCTACCAACTGTCTGTCATGTTTTGTCTCGTTTGAACTTTGTTTGGTCAGGTGCACTTACTTTCTTCTGATTATTTAACAGACATGTACTAAAATGCTGCAGCGGAGATAATAGAATTTTTGTTTTACAACAAACCACGCTAGTGACTAACATTTATTCATACAACATTTACATTCATCACCTAATTTTTTCCAGATATTCAGACATTTTTAACCCACTTTTTATAACTACTCTCCGGGCCTCATGACGATACATATTAACATCACACTAGACAATAGGCTTACTTACATTCACTAGTTTTTTTTTTTTTTATAACAGTCTGCATACTTTGACATACATATTTACATAACATTACATATCATTTTTTTTCTCTATATTTTTTTTTAATGGACAGAGTACCATTAAATATTTTATAAAAACCATGTCATTTACAATAATATCGACATATTTAAATTTAACAAAACAATAGGAAATAATTCATACATTACATAAATACAGACTTACATTAAATAGAAATTACAAAATACAGGACATAAATAATACATAAACTACAAATACTTGCATTACATTCTACATACATTAAGGCCGTTAACATCCCAATACAAAATACATACAGAAAATGTCAAAAACCATTACATACCAAAAAAAAATAATACACTTACATACATTCATACATTAACCACAAATTAAAAACATTCATAATTTCTGATAAACTACATACTAAAAACCTAAATTATTATACATTAAAACAAACATTAACATAAAACAAATACATACATACATTCTACATTTTAAATTTATACATACCTTACAAACATACATACATACATAAATTAAATTTAACAATACAACTTTAACATTACATTACAAAAAACATTGGCATACCTAACATACAACATAATACATACATATCAATAAAATACTGGCAAAACAAACCAAAATACAAAAAACCATTCATCCATACATACATAATTACATACATACATAACATAACCAACCCCATACATAACAACAAACATAACATACATCCATATTACATAACCCATACAAAAACTTACTGTACATACCATTACATACCAACCAATACATACATAATACCTAGGATTAATAGCATATCAACCCAATACTTAATTCTCCAATCCAAAAACATTAAAATAATCCTACAGAATCTCATACAAAAGATACAACATTGGCAAATTTGAGACTTCATTATCCAATTTACATTAAAAGTGTTGGAAGACGTCTCTAAGTAGTTATATGTGCTACCTGTTTTTACATCGAGTTTTATCCACAATTCTGGGTGCTGTATACATACCTCTGAAAATATTCGCTTCAGTAAATACAGAAATGAGTTCAAAAGACAACTGAACGAAAAGCCATGACTAAAGTCGATTAATAACCACCTAACCAAAATCCACCGAATTATGCTGAACCTCCCAAACCCCTTGTACACACATACACACTGGCTGAATAATCAATTTAGTAAGCCTAATACAAACACCTTCGTTTTACCCCTTACCCACACTTCAAAATTATATACACTACATACTAGTCCCACACAGCCTTTACCCTGGATAACATACAATACAACATACACACCCTATCAATTCCCAACCACTTAGTGAACACACACAAAACCCCAGGGAAATCATAGACAAATAAACTGGTAACTCCACCACATTCATCCTTTACCCACCTCATTAAAAGAAGAAACCCCAATGGCTTCACTCCTGGTGTCAGCTTTTGACCTACAACAATCCACCCGAAACTGTCTTCCTATTCACACATGCGAATCCACCCTTATTAACCACCCGATCCCATCCATCTCACCCCCTAGACGCATTGGACTAAAACTATTGCCCCCAACAAACTTCGCGTGGCCGGTGAACCGAAAACCGAATCGTGCCATCACACCATCCCTTTCTCCCCTCATAACCTAGGTAACACTTCTCAAAAACTCAATCCCAGGTTTAGGTACCCAACCTTCACCGAACACAAAACGTGCAAACCCAAGTCACACCCCCGATATTCATCCAATGCCTTCATACATTCTACCACCTGCCCACACTAGTGCATCCCAGACACGCCTTGGTACCTCGATAAAAGGGATTTTACCAGTCAGCTATGCACAACCACTCTCCTCACACAACCACATAACACATTACCCAGAACTCCCTAATCAAATCATTGACACTAATATATCTGGACAAATCTCAAACTACCTGTGGGCTGTGACCACCTCAACAACCACTTTTTTTCAAACTTTCTCTACATCCGTTACTTGCCATAACCACCTGTTCATTTCCTTAATATTCTCCCACAGATACCGACCATTACCATAAGAAGACTTCCTTAATATCCATTACTCGACAATCCGAAACGAGGTATTTTTACTATACATCCAATAAAGACTGAAACCACAAGTCACCCTTTAATCATGGATTCCTAACATACAATACCACAAGACTGCATCTTGATTTAGTGGAACTATAAAGTAATCTCCTTCCATCCCAAATGGAACCTTAACTAACTAAGAATATCTTCGACTAAGGACCATTAAATCAAGAGAGTATCCCTATTCAGAATTCAAATTATCGCTACTAAGAACACTCCCATAAGTCCATCACAAGCAACCAGCATCTTAGCCTCTACTGGATAGAATACTCTATATCTACAATATCACACCTGACTTACCAACCCATCCAGGGGAATAAGTATCTATCAACCAGCATTAATACAAATCTGTAAGAAACCCATACACTCCTCGTACAATTATTCCCGCTTTCTCTCCCCAGTCCTTTCACTACCTCACCCTTTTCTTCCTTTTTTCCCCCTCCCCTTTTTCAACCTTACCCCTACATCAAACCATCAATTAATTTCCTCCACTGCTGAATAGCCGTTATTTTAAGAATAAAGATAAGAATTTAAGTATAATAGTACAGGTTATTATGTGAGAAGCATCCTTCACACTTATCATACTTCCCACATCTTTATGTTTGGATATAGAAGTCTTAAAAATAAGAATTACACCAATTTTCTTCCTGAACAATCAAGAACCTTACTAAAAGGATTATTGTTCACATATTTACAACTGCCAGTACAATTACGTATCCCAAAGGATACGAATAGTACCACCCAACTGAGTTACCATCCACCCATCTTATGCAAAACACTTTACCCCTTGCTCCCCCCCCCCAACAAATCTCAATAGCCTTGTAGCTAAACACGTTGATTAAAATATGCAATACTGGCCAAATCCCCAAGTGTTAACTGTACCATGGGCAGGGGAATTACGAATGGCACAGACAACCTGGCAAAACGTACACGTCCATAATAGTACCAATCTAGGAAACAACAGTAATGTTAATAAATTGGGATTGTTACAGCATACAAAGGGGATTTCACTACTTAGGCTAAACAAGAAGTTGTGTATATATAAAATAATAATTTGGGTTCCCAAACAATGGCGAAAATAAACCTTGTTTGCGGAACGGCCGAAGTCATATTTAGCAAGCAGACGATCACCCACCATATACCGAAGCCATTCGACCCTCTATTCAGAGCTAACGGAGTTGCACGAGGTCTACGCTCTATAGGTTTCCCTCGC
This sequence comes from Oreohelix idahoensis, assembly GCA_024509875.1. Classification (NCBI taxonomy): domain Eukaryota; kingdom Metazoa; phylum Mollusca; class Gastropoda; order Stylommatophora; family Oreohelicidae; genus Oreohelix; species Oreohelix idahoensis. The sequence continues at coordinate 200,695 of JAMPIV010003426.1, read as the reverse complement.
GGAACGTCTGCTCCGGCCCTTGATCTCTGCGTTTCATAACTAACGGTTACACAGTTAGCGTCACTTCGGCGGAACCTTAACACCACGTGGCTCACACGGATTTACCTTGTGTATATCTCGCAATGTTAAACTCTCTCTGGGGCACCGAAAAGCATGATTGCCTCATTATAACAAAGCTGCAGCTAGGGGTACCATTTCCCTACCCGCGCCTCAACATCATGTGTTTGGGGAAAACGCCAAAACTCTCAAACGAAGACAAAGCTTGCGGGTCTATAACACCTGCATCAGCAGTACATTTCTATATTGTTATAGTGATAGACCTGGGGACAATCTATGGCTTAGCATTAGAAAGAAGGGCTCATTTGTACCTGCTATCTAACCGTGTCCCAGTGCGCCACCCTTATCCTCGGCCTTTCGTGGAAAGATAAAAGTGCGTCTCCTCCGATGTTCGAGGTGTTGTCACGTGCTGGCCGTTCAAAGCCTGGTATAGCCGTAACCTGAGGAAGGGGAGGCCTACGACTGTGTCTTTTGCCATATCCACCGCATTTAAACAGATGGTCGCCTTTTGAAGAAAATGTTTGGGACTTGTTTAGCAGAAAATATTTTTAAGAATTATTTGAAAACAGTTTAGTATGTGTATTTGGACAATCTAACTGTTAGGAATGTTTTGACAACTGCGCAAGACCCGTTTGAAGAAATATTTACCAAGTGGAAGAAATATTTGACAAGTGGAAGTAATTTGTTTGTCAGGTGGAATTCAAACTTATTTTTGACTCCGGTTAAGAAAACCGCCCAATATTTGGACAAGTAGAAGAAATTTTTTTGACAAGTGGAAGAAATTTTTTTGCCTAAGTGGGAAGAAATTATATTTGGACAACGGTAGGAACTATTTTGACAAACGGTAAGAAAATATTTGACAAGTGGAAGAATTTTTTTTTTTGCCACGTGGAAGAAATATTTTGGACAAACGGTTAAGAAGGAATATTTGACAAGTGGAAGGAAAATATTTAAAGAAGTATTTGGACAGTTGATCTATTTACCTTACACGTTGGGACGCGGACCCTTTGCGCAGGCATGGGAGAAAAGTTTGGGGACCATCTTTGATGCTTGGAAGAAAAAGCTTATTACTAAAGTTTGAAAAATTGCAGTTGACAAAAACGTAGATATCCGTTTGATAAATCTGGGAAAATAAATCTTTAGTTACATTTTTTTTTAATGTATTATATTCGCAGTGGTCGCCGCATTGTTTGAAGATTGCGCTTGGGAGACAATATATACAACCTTCCCCACAGATGTTTTTTATTTGGCGGCAGGGCATGGTGCACGTGTTTAAAAAAAATGTGGAAACCTTACAATCACCAGGGGGTTCGAAAACACACGAAACGAAGGAGATGGTTCTTTTATAATATATTTTACTATTGCTCTCTTGTGCTCTGAGGTTTTATCTGCTAGCAAACGTGGGACATAGTGAAACAATAACTAAGTAGCAGGATTAGTCTTACAAAAGTATAATTCTCGTTTGCAGATTGATTTTTTTTTTTAGTCTACGATACTCGAAAAAAACTCTGCATGTTGGACTTTTCAGTTTTAAGAAGCTTTTCTAAAGCCGATAGCTTATATTTAGCCTACCCTGGGACGTTCACCCTCTATGGTTTATCCGGGATTTTATAAACGATCATGGTTTTCGCAATCTGCGATGTTTATGCGGCGGGGTCGGGTCTCGATCGAGTTTAATAAACGAGCGGTATCAGAGCACGTGTGTAGAGTGTGTTGTGTGAGTTTTGCTATTAAAAATGATCTGAAAATAGCCTCGACATTAGTTCCGATTGCAATTCTGGCAACATAAAGAGTATTCTATGTTTGCGCCATAATTCTTTAGCCTGCTATACTACTCATATATTTCTACAGTTGTGTTCATATAAAAACTGTCCTTATTTGGCCTTGTTTAGACTGGCACTTTGACAATTATTTTTTTATGTTGGAATGACTACGGGCTGTGTGCGGGGGTCACTTTCATAGCACTAGATGTACATTGGGGTGAGTAGATTTATTACTCATGAATGTAAATATAAAGAATTAATGAATACTAACCACGTGACCCAGCTCCACCCGTCTCAATATGTATTTACACTTCCCCCAAACCAAACGGAAATCCCCTGTACTATTATTACATCACATGATCTGTTACTTCCGATAATTACAAACGTCACCTCTCATCGTCTTATATTTCTCATTTAACTACAACGCCAACACAACACAAAACCCGAACCATTAAACACCACACCACACCCCACCTCCCTAACCACCCCACACCCCCCCACACCCACTGACGTTTTGACCAACACAAATTCCAACCATAACCCCCAACCAACTATACCACTTAAATATCCCCCGACATACAATTTCCCCACCAAAAACCCCCCTACAGCAAAACCCGATCCCCACCTGGCCGACCCTCATCTACACCAATCATGAAACAGAGACCAAAATACCGGACCCCGAGAATTTTTTAAACACTTTAGCTTGACCATTTCAAACTTCCACTAAAAAGAATCACAAAAACAATCCAAAAAATCATTGGTCACACCATAAATAGCTATCTATACAAATATTGGTAAATGTACAAACCAACCCTGTGTATGCCATATTAATATATGCCCCCCTTCGCTAATATATACTACCCCTTGTATAAATCAAAAACTATTGTACAAAAAGACATTCAACTGCTCAAACATATAACTATTAATACCAACACATTAAAAAACCCCCACCCAACAATACACCCACCCCACAAAACAATTATAAAAAACCCACACACAAAACCCTCATTACCCCTCCATCACGTAGCAATTCCCCCAAAACTACCACCTATACCCCACCGCTTTTGATTGTCCCACCCCAAGACATTCAACAATTCTAACTGCCACTCATTTTATCTCAGGAGCCATTCAAAAACATACAATTACATGCACCCCCCTACAAAACTAGTCTTAAACCCGCATCGCTTATCACCCACAAACCTACTACCCCGCCAAGGAAACCAAACTAAAAATAACCCCATTATCGACCTATATTAATACTATATTTCCCAATACAACCATCAATGAAACTGTATATATCGGATATAAGCACTAGCACCCCTCCTAATACCCGCCAAATATGCAGACTATATAGCATTCTAAAGGATCAAATATATACCACAAATTTTACGAGGGGTAACATATATATAATATCTAAAGGTATATTCCAAATATAATGTTAAGCGGGCTGTACTTACTCAAGTAAAAACCCTTTTTCAGTGGAAGACCCAAGATCCTAAAAGGTCATACGAGTTTTGACACTCCCAATGGGGTGATTGAGCGTAGATGTCTTTATAATATAATATATTTATAGGTCATCTACCATATATAAAACTTATTATATATTTAATGTAGCATATTTAGCATATATAAAGTCCCGTTCACTATTATATATTGTAGGTTATAACAAAAAAACAACCAAACACCAATACAAAACAAACACATAAAAAAAAAAACCTTTCCCTCCAAAAAATCTGTCTCATCCGACCCTCACATCATTCCCGACGGCTTCACCCCCTGCCCTAAACTTATAGACAAACGTCTCTTTCACTCCCCCCTCCCCCACCCCCCCCCCACTTGGTTTTCCCATGGTACGTCTCTAAACACTTCCAATCCCTTTTTTTCCCCGGGGAAACCAATTTTGGTGGGAGCCCCTCCTGTAATAACCCCTTAACCCCCGACGTCCCCAGCACAAATCTACTAATCCCTTCAGGGGGACCGTGGTATAGTACTTCCTAACACTTAAGCGCTCCCTTACTTCCAGCTAAAAGCTGGGCCTTTTTCATCCATCCAACACTTTACCCCCAATTACCCCTACCTAACACCTCAACCCAAAAAACTCCACAAAGTTACCCTTCTACTGTTTCTGGTCCCTAGTCTTAAACACTAACACCAACGCCGTGCGAATGTTTAGTATAGTGACCATTATACCGCTACTTCCTCCCCCAGCTCTCGATGCTCCATCATTATTAAAAGTTAAAAAAATTAACATCTTGTCACCTGGAACCCCCCGGCTTTTTTAATACCTGGACCAAACTCCCCCAAACCTCTAACCTTCATCCCTTTTTTTCTTCTAGATAAAGATGGCCTTTAGTAAAGTTCTTAAACACCCCATCCCCACAATTTAACACCACCCCGTGATGCATAATAATATACCACCCTACCCGAAACCACTCCCACCACTTTCCCCTATTTAACAGGTTATTAGTCTCCCTCAATACAGCCAAACCAACAATCCAAACCCCTAACACCCCCAAACAAATTGTCGACTGGATATACCTTACAAATACGCAAAAATGTAACTCCCTGCAGGTACACTAAATGTCAATTTCGCTTAAAAGTCCAAAAAAACTTTTCGCTCTCAAATATACCTTAAAAACCTACTAAACTAACCATTATCCGATTTTCTATCATTTTCCGTCAACCATTTCTTTTAAAATTTTGCTTGTGGGACAGTATGTATATAATTCCCCCCGAACAAACACAGTACAAAACCAACAAACAAAGCAACAAAACTGAAAAGTTACACCTAACTTTACATCACCAAAAATTGTAATAGTCAAGTCTCTAACACTTCAATCCCACCTCTAGGGGGGCTAGTGGCCCCAACTATGATAGGATCTCAACACTTGACCACCTACTCCCCAACCTCACCAACTCGGTGCTCAAACAACCCCGATATCCAGGCAAAGTTACATTCTAATCACTCAAAAGTCAAACCTTGATTGTAGCCCTATTTAGGGCAAGTACTCTAACACTTCACTTCCTTAGTCATTACACACAACAACTTCTACACCCCAATTGCTTTTACCAATGCGTTATCCCCCTCGCCTAATTTAAGATACCCCTCGGCTTCAAAACCCCCTTAGTAGCCTAATGCATTATCGATTCCGCGCGGTATTTTTATATATATATATATATAATATATTATATCTCTAGCATATATGCCTATTTATTATGCAACCCTGATTAGACCAGAGCCTATTATGTCTAAAATAATCACACCCAACATTCGCATCACACAAAAATCCCCCCCCCCCCCTTCTAAACCTGTCACTTGAAATTCAACGTGCCACATTGTACGTCAAGGGCTTTGTCCACCTCTCGATGCTTCAGAACCAAACAATGGTTTAGTGATAGTCTCTAACACTTCACTCCCACCTCTCTAGGACGCTGTTCCCTGGTTTAGGTCAAGTCTAAACTTACACTTCAATTATGCCCACCCTCTTGATGCTAGACCTGGTATAGTCTCTAACATCACTCACTCCCACCTCTCGATTGTGGTCCACGTATATGACGTCTTCTTACACTTCCCTGCCACCAAGGTCTAGATGCTGTCCCTGGTATAGGCAAGTCTCTAAAACACTTCACTCCCACCTTCTTGATGCTAGGGTCCTGGTATAGTCACTCTAACCCAACGTCACTCCCACCTCCCGTCGTGCTGGTCCCTAAATGCGTATAATCAAGTCTCTAGCACTTCACTTCCACCTCTAGATGCTGGTCCCTGGTTTAGGCAAGTCTCTGGAACTCTTCACTTCCTGAGTAATACACACAACCACCTGCTACACCCCAAATTGTACACACCCATGCATCGTCCCCCCTCCACCCAGCACAAAAAAAAACTCCCCCACTCGCTTCAAAAAAACCCCCTTAGTAACCTTTCTCGGCCATTATCGATTTTTTTATATTTTCCGTTTTCCATTATCGCTTTTTTATATTTTTTTCTAATATATATTGTATGTACATGGTCTAAATACACACCTACCCAACATCACTACAAAAAAATCCCCCCCTAACCTACACCGCCAGCTACACTGCAACATGCGTCGTCACCCACGGCAGCACTTTTTGCCCCCACTCGCTTCAAAAACCCCCCTTAGTAACCTTACTAACCCGCCATTATCGATTTTAAAAAAAAGTTTTCTGTCATTATCGATTTTTTATATTTATATTGTATTATATATATATAATACTATATATATTATATTATATATATATATATTATATATATATATATATTTATTATATAATATATATATATATATATATATTTATATATATTATATATATTATATAGTTATATATATATATATTTATTATTTATATTGTATATATATATTATATTTATATATATATATAATATATATATATATATTATTCATATATATATATTATTTATTTGAATTAAGTTGTTGCAATATATGTCTAAATATCGTCTACCTGTTGTAATATATGTAAAAAAAATACGTATAACTAACTGTTGTCTAACTGTTGTAATATAACTATTTTGTATAAACAAACAAAACCACAACAACCTACACACCCGCCATTATCGAACTTATATTTATTGCTACATAAAATATCTGACACGCGCAACCAACCACGCTCCTCCACCAACATTTCCTTATATAAAAGTCAGACTCCACCACCAAGCTCCTCCAAGGACGTTTCCTTATATAAAAGTCAGGCTTCACCCCGCGCTCCTCCACCACATTTCCTTATATAAAAGTCAAGCCCCTCCCACCACAATCCTACCCGTAGCGTAATGTATACTACTGACCTCAACGGTGGGTTGAATGCTTTTAGATTTTGAAGCAAAATTTCAGTTAAAGTGGAGTTTTTAACATGCCCTATTTCCGTATTTTCCGAAAAGTAGGTGCGGATTGTTTCAGGTTATACAGATGCATTAACATTTCGTGCCTAGCGAATTCTTTGTGTTACAGTCATCTGTCTCTTGTACCTTCTATATATCTGTTGTCGCAGTAAAATTCAAGTCTCTTGTCATAGCAAGCAGAAAGACAGTGGAAGTCCTTCCTTCCAATGTGAGTAACAATCTTCTTTTGCGTACTGGTTTCTTTCAGGGCATCCCCATTGCTAATTTGAGCTGTCCATATTATTGTGTCACTTTTTATGTGAAACCGCGTCTCTGTGGTCTTAGGGATTTTTCTGTTTGTCTGTGGCTCGCTTCGGTATGGTAGAGCTGGCTCTATATAACACTAAAATGAAAACTCAGGTTTTTTACTTTCATAGTTCGTAGGTATTTAGACAATTTTTTAAACGGAAAACTACATTTGCCTCCTCGAAGATGCATCGTACATTACAAACATGCCTAGGTATGGCACATTAATAAACATATTGATTAAAATAATTTAGAAGACAGTGTAACATGAAAGAGTCATAAATCAAAATTATTGGGAGACTACAAATGCGAACCGCATGGTTATGAAAGAAAAATGAAGGGTAGATGGGTTCGACCAAGCAGCGTGTGGAGACGGGACATCACAATACTGCAAGCTGCAGCTTATATATGCCAAAATAGATAATACGAATGTTACAGAAGAGAATGGACGAATAGAGGAGTTTGTTCACTGGATTATGCACCAAAGATGACACATTATTCGTGAAAAACATATTTTTGCACAATACAATAACATTTAGCTTAATGTAACTGATGTAATGGTCATTCTATTACCTCTTAGTCTGGTGAGGAGGACTGGTTTATGTTAGCAACAAAAGGTGACATTGGGGATCTACTGTCTGTTGTTGTCTGGACTGACTTCTCTGGAGCTCGTCCTTCATGGTAAGTGTAAAGACCACGTCAGTTTCTCTCTATTCTAAAACTTTCAGCCAATAAGATCTTGCGGCCGAAATTGTTAATTTACTTCAATTTTATAATAGTTTACCAAGTCTAGAATTCAAGGGTATCTCATAAGACAAAGAAAGAATAACACTAAGAACGAACGAACGAACGAACTTTATTTTCAAAGGGCTGAGAATTGGGCACGCAGACCCGTCTGACATTCTGCCCTTCCTTTCTCTCGTCTTTTATACTGATTTCATTTATTCTCACTTGCATTTTACCCATCAATGTAAAGGAATCCAACGTTGTAAAGGTAAAATAATAGCATACTCACATTCACAGTACCGTATCTAATTATAAACATGAAATAAAATATGTTGAAAAGTACAAACTAAGTATCACCATGAAATAAAATACATTGAAAAGTACTAACACTATCATTAAACCTACATTCGATATTATATCATTTGTTCGTACAAATAAGCCAAAGGTAGTAGATGCAATAAATATAGATATGAATAATTGATATAGGTAAAATACAAGCTGTTAAGATCAACAAAACAAAGAGATATATTCAGACTATAGTGAATAGAGAAATAAAACAAGTTATTTAATTAAAGTATGCAATTCGTCATATCGTTCACAAATTTATAATTTTTATGAACAGTATGATGAATTACTGAACGAACGAACGAACTTTATTTTCGAAGGGTTAAGAATTGGGCGCGCAGGCCCGTCTAATATTCTTCCCTTCCACTCTAATTTATCTTGTATACTATATCCTTTTATTCCCACATGTTACTTTAAGCATTAATTTAAAGGCATGCAACATTATAAAGTTAATATAACAGCATTCGTTTACAGTACGCAACCATAATAAAATTTGAGTAGGTTTTTTTTGTGTGTGTGTAAAAAAACAATATAGTATGTGGGGGGAAAAGAAATAAATAATAAAATAAAATAAAAACAAACAAAAAATAAATAAAAATAAATAAATTCTGTATACTGACACTCACTGATGCCGTCACGCCGTCTACAATTAATCTGTATTGTTGAATGTGTCATCAATACCGTCGCAAAATTGGTTTCAATACATTGCAAAAAACGCGGCTTCGCATAGTTTTACAGACCATTCACCGATCGCTTATCACGGGGGCCGGCCGCTTACAAAATGGCGATGTATCGACAAAAACTGTCGATGAGACATCGGCAATCGGCAAGGATATAAAGGAGCATAAAGGAATTATTGTGAAAAGGATTTCACCTTTTATTCCAGGAGAGGATTGGGCATAACTGTATGTAAGGAAAAAAAACTGTAGGAAATTATCAGTTATGGAGAACAATGCGTATTACGGCTGTTTCACAGTTAAGCTGAAAGCCTATAAACCCACTTCTGTTCTAAATATTTAAATCAACAACTAACAGATTGTGAAAGTACATGGATAGGAAGATAGAAATATATCGGCTGTATAAAACAAGATAGGAGGGAAACCGTATGGATAATATATAAGCCAAGGATGAACAAGGGAAAGTTTCAGACAACGCACAAATCATGTGAAATCGCTGCCTCAGTTAAAAATTTCAGCCGGAGTATAGGCTGTGACGTCAGTGCTCTCCGATACGTCCGCCAGAGTCTTATAAAGAGCGGATCGTAAACTGAAAGGACGCACACTGAAATTAGGTTTGAGACATACTGACGGCAGAGATCGCCACTACGCTAATACCATCTGAATTGTGAGCGAATCACCAGAAGTTTTTCAGTCAAGTGTCTGGAGTCTGAGGGTAAGCGAAATTATGAAAACTATCATGTATAATAAATTTTTTTTTTGGTTATTGCAGGTTCGTATAGACTTCACAAAATATATGCACGTAGAATATTCATTGATATACGTAATGTTATTTTTAGTATGATCTAAACATGTGCATTGTGGATGATTGTTGCTTGTACAAAAATTAATCACAACTAGCCCCACAGTCAAATGTAGATAACGTCTATCATATTAATTGCTGTATCTCTTACGAAGAGAAAGGCAGTCCCATGGCAGAGATTGTCATAGGCAAATGAAATGTTAAAAGCTTCATCATGGAAGATATCGCTTTTACGAGGTTAGGTGACCAGTCTCCTTCCTCGCTGCCTTTTCCTTCCCTAGTTCGAGCGCACAACTGAGTGCCCATTTACAGCTGGTAAACTGGAGTGTTCCACAGCCAGGTCTCAATTCCAAAACTATGTAATTGTACTACCGAAGAAAGCAACTTGATCGCTTGGTCAGTTGGTCACTCACTTTATCTAGTTGTGTATTAATTTGGTGTAGCTGCTAAGAGTGGCATCAGTATTTAAATTTGTACCTGATGTAGTTGGAAAGATCAAGTTATAAAAAATTACAGGATGTACAGGAGAGGAATAAACCAGATGATAACTATTACTGAGAATGTAAATACTAATCCTGTATCATTGAAATGATGTTATTTGCTATGACTGTATAACTGTGACATCTGATGACTGACTAGTCTGACATCTGTGCGAGTCAGTTACAATTAATTGAAATGTTAATACTTCTGAATCACTGAAATGAGGTCCTTACTAACTATGATTGTATAACGGTGACATCTGATGACTGACGGGTCTGACATCTGTGCTAGTCAGTTACAAGTCTAGCCAGATACTAGCCAAGGCTGAAATGATGTTTCAGGTTCCATGAAATAACTCAAACCAGACTGTCCAGTATCAGAAACCTGTGTTGTTCATCAGAGGCAATCCCACAAGAGTGCAGGACCCCAACGAGTGAACTTCAACTGGTCATTGGCATCCCCAGGCTGGGTCTACCAATACTGATATATGTACAACAGACAGTCCGTGTCAGCAGGATCACGAGTCACAGATAAGTGTCTAGTTATGACACTGACTACCAATATATATGAAACAACAGCGATAGTGGATTCAAATCATTATACACTTCAGTCACATGATGACCGTAATGTGTAAAGTCAGAGGACTAAGAACAGTGATACAGTAAAAGTGATTCCAATTCAGTAACTTTATTATTCAAGATCTTGAAGTCTAAACAGACAATAATAGTAATTGTGTGAATATTTTTTGGATATTTTAATGCTCTTTTCCAACTAGCAGAAATAGAATATTAGTGTACATATTAAAATATTTTAACTGTACCTGAGGAATTATTCACTTCTTACATTTGTGGTTAAAGTGAATGTTCATTTTATTTATCCCCTAGACATTTAGTAATCATAAGATAGTCACAGGGAGGAGACACCTTAAATCCTGGTACAACTTCTTACCAACTGGCCAGGGTTTTCACAGTCTGACTATTCCTATGATATCAATGTACCAGTGCTTATTTCTAAGACTGGGGTAGTACTGATAAGATCAGAACTCTTTACTGGCCTACTTTTCTGGTTGCATATGAGATACCTGGTTATCCATCTACCAACCCTATTCTTACCTAAATAAATAATTTTAATAACCTCCTGCTACATTGGGGTCTCGTCCGCGGGATATCTTTGATATTCCAGAGCCAACTTTCTATGTTTGCTTTGTAGAAAAATTCTTTGGTATAAATTTTTTGGAAAGAGTAAACATAGTAGGAAATAAAAAAATTTTAGGAGTATCATTGAGTACAGATCCAAAAAGCTGTTTCATATATGGTGAAGTCAATTTAATTAACTTTAATTTTAATTAAGTTAATTATATTGTAGTAATTTGGTTGAGTAAGATCACTTGCCCTACTAGACTACAGATACATCATGGCTGACTTGGTCAAGTTTAGGTCTGCCACACTGCAGGTGGGAAAAGAGCTTAACATGAGTGGGGATGCTCTGGTCCAGTATGTCGCGACGGAATGTGAAAAGTATATCGACAGAGAAGAAAAGAAATTGGAAGTAGAAAGAGCCCAGAAATTTGCAGCAGAGAAAGAAGCCAAGAAATTAGAAGCAGAGATAGAAGCCAAGAAATTGGAAGCAGAGAGAGAAGCCAAGAAATTAGAAGCTGAGAGAGAAGAAAGGAGGTTACAAGCAGAGGCTGAGAGAGAAGAAAGGAGGTTACAAGAAGAGAGACACCATGAGCTGAAAATGAGACAGCTTGAACTTGAGCAATTGAGTCGTACCTGGATAGGTATGAAAGGCTAGCCTCTACATATGGACTCGAAAAGGAAAAAATGGAGTTTAAAGTTATCTCAGGGAATGAGAGGTATTGCATATGATGTGTTTCTGAAACTCCCCAAAGAAGATCAGGAAAACTATTAAATACTAAAGCAAGCCTTACTAATTCGTTATGAAAAGAACTCAGTAGCATATAAGAAGAAATTTAGAACTTCTAAACCGCTACCTGGAGAAACATATAACCAGTTCTCAGCTAGACTAGAAACGTATTTGTTGAAATGGAGTAGTTTAGGTAAGTATCAGAAAACCTATGAGGATCTGAAAGAAATGGTTATGTTAGAGCAAGTGAAAGATTCCATGCCTCAAGAAATGAGGAAATTCCTGATGGAACAAGGAGCAGAGAGGCTGGAAGACATTTTGAAATGTGCAGAGAGATACCAAGCAGCTCAAGCTGAACTGGTAGGAACGAAAAGAAAGCAAGTAGAAGGATGTAAGCCACCACCACAAAATACCAAGTTTGACCAAAAGGACCAACCGTACAGAAATAAGACAAGATTTGATAATCAGGACAAAAACCCTCAGACTAAGGAAAAGAAACCCTACAAACAGGGAGATAAGTGGTGCAAAATTTGTAAGATGAGCAACCACAACACTGTAGATTGTAAAAGGAAAACTCCTCATCACGCTGCATGTATAGCAACAGGGAATAGGACAGATATGATGGAACTGACAAAGAGTCAGAATAGCCTCCGTCATCCCCCTGTGAGTGAACTCGTAACCGTGAACGGTACTCGAGTCATGTGCTTATATGATACCGGCCTGGATTTTGACTCAGTCGTGAGTTCAACCCTAGTGCACCCTGATCAGCTTACCACAGACACAGTGGAAATACAAGGAGCAACTAAGGGAACCGTAACCATGAGACTTCCCATAGCTAGGATCAATGTGAAATCTCGCTACGTGGAAGGAGCGATCACAGCCGCAGTGTTAGATGACCCTATATACCCGTTGATATTGGGGTGTAGGTATGTATTTTTGGGTGACCCAATAAAACCTGTTGTCATGGCGGCAGTCCAGACCAGGTCGAGCACCAAAAAGGAGGAGGAACATCCTAACAATACTCAGCCAGAGCAGATAAAACAGGCTCAAACAGAAGATGACACATTGAAGCCTTGTTTTGGCAAATTGCCAAAGGCCCATAACCCTCCAGAGAAAGGAGACTTGTATATGAAAAATGGACAGCTGGTATGCCAAGATCATACAGGGAGAACGTTATGGAGCTAGCACATGCTGTTCCATTTAGTGGACACAGGGGAATTAGTGCCACAAGTCAACGGATAGCTTGTCATTATTACTGACCAGGTATCACGGAAGATATCAAACGATATGTGAAATTTTGTCCAGAGTGTCAACGTGTAGCCCCCAAGCATAGGATTGCACCAGCAACTCTAGGAGAAATGCCAATAATGGGTACTCCATTCGAGAGAGTTGCAGTGGATATTGTTGGACCCCTCACTAGGACTAAGAGAAGGAATAGTTATATCTTAACTCTGATTGATACATGCTCTATGTGGGGAGATGCTGTAGCCATGGCATCTATAGATTCTAAGCATGTGGCAGAGGCATTGTTGACAATATTCACCCGGTTAGGCTTCCCACATCAAATATTGACGGACAATGGTTCCCAGTTCAAGGGAAAGCTAACCCAAGAAGTGTTCAGGATATTTCAAGCCAGACATTATCATTGCTCTCCTTATCACCCACAAGGAAATGGTCAAGTCGAGCGGTTCAATGGTACGCTTATTTCTATTCTAAGGAAGCTGGCAAGTGAAAAACCTGAAACATGGGACGTATGTATTATTCGCATACCGGGAAGTCCCACACAATTCCACAGGAATGGCACCGGCCACATTGTTGTTTGGTCGGCCTATAAAAGGTCCACTGGAAGCATTGCTGCGTGCTTGGACAGATGAGAAGGCAGAGGAACGTGTCACCTCATCTATTCAGTATTGTCTTAGATTTTTGGATAGGAGAATTAAGACTTGGGTTGGTCCCTTCTGAATAGGTTGGAATGAGTGAGAGTCCCAGTGTGAGTTAGTAAAATTAAATAGAATTCCCACAAGTGAGATGATAGACTGTGATATAGAGGCTGTCTTTGAGAATCGAGATACTCTTCTCTCTCTCACCTATCTTCTACGACCGCTTTTAAAGTGTCAGACAGTCTAAACCACAGATATATATTACATAAATCTCTATCTACTCACGGGCCTGCACATACACGTGACGACAGGTAAACACACAGACGTAGGAAAACTATAACAATGATATATGTATTCTAGAACGAGCTGACCAACACGATTATTAAGTTCAAGAGAGATTTTAATTATCATTTAAAATCTTCTCACAACACCAAAGAAATACATCAAGGAAAACATATACAAATAGTCATAAAATTCAAGAAAATGCTACAAGGATGATATCCCTTTAGAATCTTACTCTAGGTTTAGCCCCACACCCCCGTTAAGAGAACAGATGATGGCCCAAAGAGTTATAGATACATAGGGTTGAGTCTAAGAGGTTTCTTTTCCTTCTTGTAAATGTATGAACAGAGTTGGATAATCTATTTAGCCTAAGAAAAAAGAAACTCTAGCATTTGTAACAAATTCTGCAGATTAAAAAAAGTTAAGACAGCAAATGGGTGGCAATAATACACCGGTAAAATAATAACACTCAGACCTGTGTACTCTCATTCATTCAGCCATGGCCATGCTCTCACATATATACTCACAACTTTGCTCGTTGCCTCTGGGAACATAATAATTCTAGGACCTTCACACAGACCCGAAAATGCAGTCATCGACCAAGAAATCCCCAGTTCCAAAAGACGTACTGAACTCTCTGTCTCAGGGAACGATTCCTTGGGTGTTCTAATTTTTCGAATGTCTGATTAAGTCACATAAAATTCGTCCAGGCACGAAAGTTAGCAGAGCACAATGTCATTAGCTTTGGATTCTAGGATTTAAGGAATGTCAGATCGGTGTCTTCTTTCAGGAAGGTACTATATTTGGTCACCACAATACTAGTCACAATCTCTGTCGGAATGTTAATGTTATTCTTGTAATTTTTCTCGCCGCCAGGCAGCATGTACATTTAAATTTGTGGAGCAATATGAACTGGCTCAAAAGCCCAATATATATTTCTAGTCTTTAGAAACCGTTAGTGGGATTGCTATTACTGTCTCTCTCTGATGGCATATGCACTGTCAGACCAGTGTTACTTGAAACAAAACAAAAACCCACGTGGTTAAAGATAGGAAATGTCTATGCTTCTCACAAATATGTCTCTTTACTAAATGCCGGTAAAGTTCGGGTCACCCCAGTATTTCACTGTATAAAAGGAAAAGCACATATAAATCATTTACATATTATGTACTCAATATAACTTACATTTTAAATAGCAAGCCGACCGCTTGACTTATAATTTTAAAACTTCCCGAAAAATAAGTTATATAAATTTCGATCATCATGAATTAGGAATATCATGCGTATTCCGTCACTATTCACTGATGTCGCATCTAGCATTTATGAGTTAGTTTAGAAAAAAATACTCGGCTGAGTAGTTAGCAGTTAAATTAACTCATTATAGCTACATGTCTGTTACGCTAGAAATATAATTTATTCTGCTTTCCACTGTATGCGTCAATAGAAACATCATACCGTCTTTAAATTAAGCACTCTGGACACAGAACTAGTTTAGAATGAAATAGGCGATTAAACACTTTATCACTTCACAAAATACTAGAGATCTATTATATATAATATTTACCTCAAACACAGAAGTACTAAGAACTTAAACCACTTCGACCAAACTAAAGGCCATCTCTATTAACAGAGATTATTTAGAAATCGAACGAAGGTTGTTCTGTCTTTACTGCGAAGTTACTGAGTGAAATATAATAAAGTTTCAAACTTGGGCCAATATCTTAAAATCAGACAAAGGGCCCCAACTTATTTCGCCAAGCGAAATTATCTCCCCTACTCCCAACATTTACGTCAGCTTAACGCGTGTCGTAACTGCCACCTACTGACCGAGATGTACGCGTGTCAGTAGCAACTCTCAGACAACCGTCTCGTACTGCGTCGTAGAGATGTCAGTAATCACGCCTTTCCTGAGCGCTCAGCTGAAAAACCCGCGCTTGACAGGTGTAAATGTAGACATAAAGTCTGCTCTATGTCCAGCGAAACGAATTTTTCGCACATTCTCGTCTACCTGCGCGACTGACATCTGTGTAATAGAATGCTAGTGCGATTCTCAGTTTTGAGAAAAGAAACAGGTAAAGTTTGCGAATTTGGAAGGAAATATATTTCGCAAACGAATGGATGCAAAATATACAGGGAAAAAAGGAATAAAGAGATAACAAAATTAAAGAATTCGGGTGAAAGAATAGGAAGACGCTATAGGCAATTTAATGATCAAAACCTACGTGACAGGACGTCCCCCCTTAAGATATGGAAGCACTCCATGTCTACGTTATGGAATTAAATTTCCTATAATCGTAGCTTCGGGGTGTCTGTCTTCTTCCCTCTCATCTTCCCCCTCCATCTCTCTCCAATTCCTACTCAAGTCTACTCCCCAAAGTTTCCTTCCTCTGGAATGTCTCCCATGCGCGCTTGAAAGAGCGTCGCCGCTTCTGACATTTTTGAAAGATTTCGTGTGATTGCGGTGGAATATCCCTGCCACTATCATCATCTTCGTCAGCTTTGGCGATCGTCAGGAGATGGTCGGAGGTTGGCACTGGTCTTTCCAAGTATCTCTTTAACAGATTTAAATGGAAAACCTTCTCCTTTCCTTGAATAGAGATCTGGTAGTTAGCCTTAGAAATCTTTTTCAGGACGGTAAACGGCCCTTGCCATCCGATCCTCAGTTGGTTGTTCTCGGTAGGGAGTAACACCAAAACTTTCTCTCCTACTTCTAATTCTCTCTCTTTCGCGACTTTCCTGTATCGGTTAGCGTGCTTTGTGCGTGCTCGCTTAAAGTTTGTCGTTGCTAGGTCCCACCCTAGTTTCAACCTTTCCTTTAAAACCGACACATATTTACTTGCTGAGACAACTGTCTCATCCGCCTTCTCGTCTGTCAGAGACTGAAGTAAGGCTTCAAGCGGGCCCTTAATGGGTCTGCCGAATAAAAGCGTAGCTGGCGGAAATCCTGTGGAAGTATGAGGAGATTCTCTGTAGCCAAATAAAGCTGCAGGAATACAAAGATCCCAATCTTCAGGTTTCACTTGTGCCAGTTTACTTAGCATCATGTTGAGGTTTCCATTAACACGTTCCACGAGCCTATTTCCAGCCGGAGTATATGGCTTAGTGTGGATGTGTTGGGTCCTCAAGATCTTAACGATCTCATCCATCAACAGGTTTCGGTATGGAGATCCGTTATCCGTCAACACTTGCTGAGGGAATCCCAACCGAGTGAAAATCTGCACGAGGGCTTCTGCGACATGCTTGGCATCTGCGCATGTTAGCGGTATAGCTTCTGCCCATAAAGTGCATGTATCGACTAAGGTCAGGATAAACCTGTTCCTTCTTTTAGTCCTTTCGAAAGGCCCTAAAATGTCGATCACAACCCGTTCGAATGGTGTGTACCCACTATTGGCATTTCACCCAAAGAGACTGGGGTGCCCGTTGCTTGGGTGGCACACGTTGGCACTGGGCACAGGATTTGACATATCTGATAATATCAGTATTTACTCCTGGCCACCAATAATGAGTGGTTATACGTTGGTTTGTGGCGTTCTGTCCCATATGTCCGCTGAAGGGAAGAGAGTGCCCCATTTCTAGGTTTTGGCTTCTGTACTGTTTCGGTACTAGGAGCTGGTTGTAACCTTGGTCAGGCTTGCCCGTTCTGCGATAAAGTACGCCATCCTTAGAAAAAATGTCCCCGTGCTGTCTGGGTTCCTTAGCCATGGGCAGTTTCCTAAAGCAGGGTGCCAAAGTAGGGTCCTTGTATTGCGCTTCTTTAAGTTCCATAGGTAACAAATTAGGCGCAGGCTCCCGTTCCTTCTTGGTTTGCCCTCTTGTAGTTACTGCTGCCACAATCGGCTCTTCCGGTTTCCCAATACACACGTATCTCCCGCCAAGTATGACTGGGTAGATGGGATCATCCATAACAGCCGCTTTGATCACGCCTCTGACAAAGTCAGAGTGTATCTCCACCAATGCGATGGGAAGCGCTGTAGGTGCATCACTCTTACGAACTCCACAAAATTGGACGGTCTCTGCTGTCTCTTGACCGGGTTTGACCAGGTTTCTGGCGACAATGCAATCATAAGAAAGCCCCGTGTCAAATAAGCAAGAAGTTTGAGAACCGTTCAAAGTAACAGTACCTCGCGTTGAGGGTCCATCCCCAACAGGTTGGGAATCACTGTCAATAATTCCGCCTTGCGAGACTGTTAATAAGCATCCGATGCGTTTCGGCTCGGTGTGCTCGGTCTGATCATATGTCCCGTGCTCAGGGGTTCTCCCTTTGCCACCTTGTCCTTTCTGGCTGCGCTGCCATGAAGGGCGGTCGGGTTGATCAGACTGTTTGGGGTGGTTGGGGTACTTGTTCTTGTAGAACTTGGATTTTTCAGGAGGGGGGTTTTGAGGTCCAGTTTCTCTGTGGTTATTTTGGTTAGAAGCCTGAGAAGATTGCTCTAGGTTATGTTTTCGAAAATGCTCCTCTGTCGGTTTCCGCTTTGTGGCCGGTAGTTCAGCCAGCGCATTGTGATAACGCTCAGACTTTTCCAAAATGTCTTCAAGTTTTTCTGCTCCCTGCTCAGCTAGAAATCTCCGGGTATCTGCAGACAATGTGTTCTTTATTTGTTCTGTTAAAACAAATTCCTCAAGACCTTCGTAGGTAGAGGGGAGCTGCGAGAGCTCTAGGCACTTTGTCAGATAACCCTTCAAACGAGACGAGAACTGCTGAAAAGTTTCAGAATTCTCCTTCCTGCTGTTGCGAAACAGTTGCAAAAAACTTGCGAGCGTTCATTTCAAAGCACTCCAGTAACGCTTTCTTCAACAGATCATAGTTGTCTTGTTGGCTGCTTTCCAGTTTGGCGTAAACATCATACGCAGAACTTTTCAAAGCCTGAGAAAGCTTCATGTTCCAACGCGACAGCTCTAAACCGTACAGAGTTGCAATTTTCTCAAATTTTTCTAGCCAAGTGTCAATCTTCTCATTTGGACAAGGGAAAGATTCTAGAGCGAAAGACATAGCAGTGAGGTGAGTAGATTGCGTGCTAGAAGGATCAGTTAAGGAAGAATGAGGAGAAGACTCTCCATTGCTAGAGGTAGAGGCAGCACCACGACTTTGGAATTCTAGAGTTTTAAGAGCCAACTCATGCTGTCTCTCTTCTCTCTCCTTCTCATGCTGTCTCTCCCTCTCCTTCTCTCTTTCCTCATGCTGTCTCTCCTTCTCTCTTTCCTCATGCTGCATCCTGCGAATTTCCATTTCCTCGTCCATCTTCTTCTGCTGTAAAGCTTCGGCTGCTTCTTCTTTCCTCCTTAGTTCTTCTTTTTCCTCTTTAGCTTCGGCTGCTTTTCTCTCCGCGTCATATCTCTCGAGTTCGTCTCTGACAAACGCTTTCGCTTCCTCTCCTTCCAGTCCTTCCTCTCTCGCTTCGTCCCTGAGGAGTTGTCTAAGCTTTGCCCTCTCGGCCATATTAAGTCAGTAACTGAGACTAGTGGAGAAAGAAAATAGGAAAAAGGATACACTGGTTCCTACCACTTACGAGAAACTACCAAATAAAAGATGATATACTTAACCCTGGGATACCTCCTCCAAAATAAAAATCTAACTATCGCTGCTATTAATCGGCAATAAAGCACCTAATGCAAAACACGACTACGCCAACTAAATGGTAGTTAAGATTACTTCTGAAAAATAAGTTGCTACAGTGGAAACAAAATAATTATTGTAAAAATTAAAGAGAAAAATAATCCCTTAATTTTAAAATCCACTATCAAGTTTACCCCTGAAGACAGTTAGGGTGAGGGAGGCAATTAATCTGGACATATAGTCCGAAACGCACTCCTTAACTTTAGTTCAAACACCTTCCTGCTTCAGAACCCTTGTGAATGTTATACACTCACAAAACTTTACCAGCGTTTAGTATTACAAAATCATTAATTAACATGTATTCCGACAAAATCAACCTGTAAACCAAATGTATAATGCTTCTTAATGCTGTGGAAAAAACTTATCAGTTTGTGTGGTCAGCACGCCCGTAAACAGATCGTTAGTCTAGGGGATAAATTATTTAAAGATATAACAACTCACAAGACATCACACTCTTACTCTATTTCAGAATAAAGAATCTTAAGTTCAAAATCCAGATAGACGAGTCCACATTTGTCGTACTCGTCTTCCTATTCTAGGTTCAAAAATCCGTCGGACGAGACCACATTTGTCGTATCGTCTTAGGATTTTGGGTTCAATTCCCGGTAACGAGCAACCATTTGTCGTAGATTTTAGATAGGAGAATTAAGACTTGGGTTGGTCCCTTCTGAATAGGTTGGAATGAGTGAGAGTCCCAGTGTGAGTTAGTAAAATGAAATAGAATTCCCACAAGTGAGATGATAGACTGTGATATAGAGGCTGTCTTTGAGAATCGAGATACTCTTCTCTCTCTCACCTATCTTCTACGACCGCTTTTAAAGTGTCAGACAGTCTAAACCACAGATATATATTACATAAATCTCTATCTTCTCACGGGCACGCACATACACGTGACGACAGGTAAACACACAGACGTGGGAAAACTATAACAATGATATATGTATTCTAGAACGAGCTGACCAACACGATTATTAAGTTCAAGAGAGATTTTAATTATCATTTAAAATCTTCTCACAACACCAAAGAAATACATCAAGGAAAACATATACAAATAGTCATAAAATTCAAGAAAATGCTACAAGGATGATAACCCGTTCGAATCTTACTCTAGGTTTAGCCCACAGCCCCGTTAAGAGAACAGATGATGGCCCAAAGAGTTATAGATACATAGGGTTGAGTCTAAGAGGTTTCTTTCCTTCTCGTAAATGTATGAACAGAGTTGGATAATCTGATTTAGCCTAAGAAAAAAGAAACTCTAGCATTTGTAACAAATTCTGCAGATTAAAAAAAGTTAAGACAGCAAATGGGTGACAATAATACACCGGTAAAATAACACTCAGACCTGTGTACTCTCATTCATTCAGCCATGGCCATGCTCTCACATATATACTCACAACTTTGCTCGTTGCCTCTGGGAACATAATAATTCTAGGACCTTCACACAGACCCGAAAATGCAGTCATCGACCAAGAAATCCCCAGTTCCAAAAGACGTACTGAACTCTCTGTCTCAGGGAACGATTCCTTGGGTGTTCTAATTTTTTCGAATGTCTGATTAAGTCGCATAAAATTCGTCCAGGCACGAAAGTTAGCAGAGCACAATGTCATTAGCTTTGGATTCTAGGATTTAAGGAATGTCAGATCGGTGTCTTCTTTCAGGAAGGTACTATATTTGGTCACCACAATACTAGTCACAATCTCTGTCGGAATGTTAATGTTATTCTTGTAATTTTTCTCGCCGCCAGGCAGCATGTACATTTAAATTTGTGGAGCAATATGAACTGGCTCAAAAGCCCAATATATATTTCTAGTCTTTAGAAACCGTTAGTGGGATTGCTATTACTGTCTCTCTCTGATGGCATATGCACTGTCAGACCAGTGTTACTTGAAACAAAGAAAAAATCCACGTGGTTAAAGATAGGAAATGTCTATGCTTCTCACAAATATGTCTCTTTACTAAATGCCGGTAAAGTTCGGGTCACCCCAGTATTTCACTGTATAAAAGGAAAAGCACATATAAATCATTTACATATTATGTACTCAATATAACTTACATTTTAAATAGCAAGCCGACCGCTTGGCTTATAATTTTAAAACTTCCCGAAAAATAAGTTATATAAATTTCGATCATCATGAATTAGGAATATCATGCGTATTCCGTCACTATTCAATGATGTCGCATCTAGCATTTATAAGTTAGTTTAGAAAAAAATACTCGACTGAGTAGTTAGCAGTTAAATTAAATTCATCATCGCTACATGTTTGTTACGCTAGAAATATAATTTATTCTGCTTTCCACTGTATGCGTCACTAGAAAAATAATACCAACTAAAAATTAAGCACTCTGGACACAGAACTAGTTTAGAATGAAATAGGCGATTAAACACTTTATCACTTCACAAAATACTAGAGATCTATTATATATAATATTTACCTCAAACACAGAAGTACTAAGAACTTAAACCACTTCGACCAAACTAAAGGCCATCTCTATTAACAGAGATTATTTAGAAATCGAACGAAGGCTAGTTCTGTCTTTACTGCGAAGTTACTGAGTGAGAATGAAAATAAAGTTTCAAACTCGGGCCAATATCTTAAAATCAGACAAAGGGCCCCAACTTATTTCGCCAAGCGAAATTATCTCCCCTACTCCAAACATTTACGTCAGCTTAACGCGTGTCGTAACTGCCACCTACTGACCGAGATGTACGCGTGTCAGTAGCAACTCTCAGACAACCGTCTCGTACTGCGTCGTAGGGATGTCAGTAATCACGCCTTTCCTGAGCGCTCAGCTGAAAAACCCGCGCGTGACAGGTGTAAATGTAGACATAAAGTCTGCTCTATGTCCAGCGAAACGAATTTTTCGCACATTCACGTCTACCTGCGCGACTGACATCTGTGTAATAGAATGCTAGTGCGATTCTCAGTTTTGAGAAAAGAAACAGGTAAAGTTTGCGAATTTGAAAAGAAATATATTTCGCAAACGAATGGATGCAA
Organism: Oreohelix idahoensis; assembly: GCA_024509875.1. Lineage (NCBI taxonomy): Eukaryota > Metazoa > Mollusca > Gastropoda > Stylommatophora > Oreohelicidae > Oreohelix > Oreohelix idahoensis. Next base: position 178,049 of record JAMPIV010003426.1, on the reverse strand, counting down.
AATATACAGGAAAAGGAAATAAAGAGACATAACAAAATTAAAGAATTCGGGTGAAAGAATAGGAAGACGCTATAGGCAATTTAATGATCAAAACCTACGTGACAAGTATGTAAATGAGTTGACATCTCGACTGAAAACTGGCTGGAAATTGGCTAATGACAATCTTCGCAGAGCCAGAAAGAAGCATACTGAATACTATAACAAGAAAGCAAAGGACAGGGAACTTGCTGTTGGAGAAAAAGTGCTTTTTCTATTGCCCAGCAGTAACAACAAACAACAGATTGGTTTCAGTGTCCATATAAAGTACTAGAGAAATTATCTAGGACTAATTACAAAATTGACAAGAAGGGCAAAGAAAAAGTGTACCATGTCAATCTGTTAAAAAAATATTATGACAGGTCATCAACTGAGGTAGCCCATATGATGACTCTGGCCATCGCAACTGAAATGAAGCATGAACCACTAACCTCAATAGAGTATACACTGAAACCGACTGAGACATATGAACAAGTCAAAATTAGTACTCAGTTAACTCAGGAACAGAGGGAGCAAGTTAAAAAGGTACTAAAAACACAAGTAGATGTGTTAACCGATAAACCGGGGTGCACCAACTTATTGACATATGACATGAAGGTCATTGATCCGACCCCGATCTGCATGAAGACCTACCCTATTCCATATGCCAAGGCACAGGCATTGAAGGAGGAAATTGATTATTTGTTGCAAGAACGCATCATCTCTAAGTCAGAATCGCCTTACAGTTCAAGTGTTGTACTGTTGAGAAAACCAAGTGGAGAACCCCGACTCTGTATCGATTACCGGAAATTGAATGCGATCACTGAAACCCAAGCTGATCCATTACCGGATACCAATCAGCTGTTCTCGACGCTCAGTAAAGCGAAATATTTCTCTAAGGTCGACTTAAGTAAGGGATATTACCAGATTCCTGTCAAACCAGAGATCCGACACATGCTCGCTTTTAGCACTTCGTATGGACACTGCGAATTTAATGTGCTACCATTCGGGTTGAAAAACGCACCAAGCGTATTTTCAAGGATGATGAGGAAATTGCTGGAGCCCTTGAAAAACTCAGCCATCACCAACTTTATGGATGACATTCTCATTGCCACTGACACGTTCGAGGGTCATCTACAGTCACTATCACTGTTACTGGATAGACTCAGAGAGGCAGGTTTGACTGCTCGTCCAACAAAGTGTGTAATTGGATGTTAGGAATTATAGAGAGAGAATGTTTAGCATTGGTGTGGGCCATCAATAAGTTTCAACCCTATTTGTATGGCAAGCTATTTGTGGTCCAGTGTGATCATCAACCCCTGTCATTTCTAGCCTCATCACGTCATGCAAATAGTCGCTTGCTAAGATGGTCATTATTGATTCAGCCATATTCCTTCACTATTGAATATATTCCTGGAAAACAGAATGTGGGCGCGGATTTCCTCAGTCGCAATCCCACAGAGCTAGAGCAGGATAGACGGAAGGAAAACTGACCTCTGAATGGTCGATTTGCAACTGTATTGTACCCAATAGTTAAGCTACATATCATCCAGCTTAAAATATGGGGGAGCAGTGTCGCAAAATTGGTTTCAATACATTGTAAACGCGGCCTCGCATAGTTTTACAGATCATTCACCGATCGCTTATCACGGGGCAGGCCGCTTACAAAATGGCGATGTATCGACAAATTGTAATGAGAAATCGGCAATCGGCAAGGATATAAAGGAGCATAATGAAATTATTGTGAAAAGGATTTCACATTTTATTCCAGGAGAGGATTGGGCATAACTGTATGTAAGGAAAAACTGTAGGAAGTTATCAGTTACGGAGAACAGTGCGTATTCCGGCTGTTCACAGTTAAGCTGAAAGCCTATAAACCCACTTCTGTTCTAAATATTTAAATCAACAACTAACAGATTGTGAAAGTACATGGATAGGAAGATAGAAATATATCGGCTGTATAAAACAAGATAGGAGGGAACAGTATGGATAATATATAATCCGAGGATGAACAAGGGAAAGTTTCAGACAACGCACAAATCATGGGAAATCTCTGCCTCAGGAAAGCAATTTCAGCCGGAGTATAGCTGTGACGTCAGTGCTCTCCAATACGTCCGCCAGAGTCTTATAAAGAGCGGATCGTAAACTGAAAGGATGCACACTGAAATTAGGTTTGAGACATACTGACGGCAGAGATCGCCACTACGCTAATACCATCTGAATTGTGAGCGAATCGCCAGAAGTTTTTCAGTCAAGTGTCTGGAGTCTGAGGGTAAGCGAAATTATGAAACTATCATGTATAATAAAAAAATTTTTGTTATTGCAGGTTCGTATAGACTTCACAAAATATACGCACGTAGTATATTCATTTATATATGGAATGTTATTTTTAGTATGATCTAAACATGTGCATTGTGGATGATTGTTGCTAGTACAAAGATTAATTACAACTAGCCCCACAGTCAAATGTAGATAACGTCTATCATATTAATTGCTGTATCTCTTACGAAGAGAAAGGCAGTCCCATGGCAGAGATTGTCATAGGCAAATGAAGTGTTAGAAGCGTCATCATGGAAGATATCGCTTTTACGAGGTTAGGCGACCAGTCTCCTTCCTCGCTGCCTTTTCCTTCCCTAGTTCGAGCGCACACTTGAGTGCCCATTTACAGCTGGTAAACTGGAGTGTTCCACAGCCAGGTCTCAATTCCAAAACTATGTAATTGTACTACCGAAGAAAGCAACTTGATCGCTTGGTCAGTTGGTCACTCACTTTATCTAGTTGTGTATTAATTTGGTGTAGATGCTAAGAGTGGCATCAGTATTTAAATTTGTACCTGATGTAGTTGGAAAGATCAAGTTATAAAAAATTACAGGATGTACAGGAGAGGAATAAACCAGATGATAATTATTAATGAGAATGTAAATACTAATCCTGTATCATTTAAATGATGTTATTTGCTATGACTGTATAACTGTGACATCTGATGACTGACTAGTCTGACATCTGTGCTAGTCAGTTACAATTAATTGAAATGTTAATACTTCTGTATCACTGAAATGAGGTCCTTACTTACTATGATTGTGTAACGGTGACATCTGATGACTGGCGGGTCTGACATCTGTGCTAGTCAGCTACAAGTCTAGCCAGATACTAGCCAAGGCTGAAATGATGTTTCAGGTTCCATGAAATAACTCAAACCAGACTGTCCAGTATCAGAAGCCTGTGTTGTTCATCAGAGACAATCCCACAAGAGTGCAGGACCCCAACGAGTGAACTTCAACTGGTCATTGGCATCCCCAGGCTGGGTCTACCAATACTGATATATGTACAACAGACAGTCCGTGTCAGCAGGATCACGAGTCACAGATAAGTGTCTAGTTATGACACTGACTACCAATATATATGAAACAACAGCGATAGTGGATTCAAATCATTATACACTTCAGTCACATGATGACCGTAATGTGTAAAGTCAGAGGACTAACAACAATGATACAGTAAAAGTGATTCCAGTTCAGTAACTTTATTATTCAAGATCTTGAAGTCTAAGCAGACAATAATAGTAATGGTGTGAATATTTTTTTTTAATATTTTAATGCTATTTTCCAACTAGCAGAAATAGAATATTAGTGTACATATTAAAATATTTTAATTGTACCTGAGGAATTATTCACTTCTTACATTTGTGGTTAAAGTGAATGTTCATTTTATTTATCCCCTAGACATTTAGTAATCATAAGATAGTCACAGGGAGGAGACACCTTAAATCCTGGTACAACTTCTTACCAACTGGCCAGGGTTTTCACAGTCTGACTATTCCTATGATATCAATATACCAGAGCTTATTTCTAAGACTGGGGTAGTATTGGTAAGACCAGAACTCTTTACTGGCATACTATTCTGGTAGCATATGAGATACCTGGTTATTCATCTACCAACCATATTCTTACCTAAATAAATAATTTTAATAACCTCCCGCTACAAATACAAAAATTACATAAACACATTCTCGTTTATATCCATACATTCTTGGTGGAAAATGAAATAACAATAATCATAACACTTTCTTACGCACTTCAGGTAAAGTCTTTGAGCAGTTTAAACAAAAGATTATTATGTATATCTGCTTATTCTCATATACATCATCCCATATAAGCAAACGAAAACATTCACATTTCTAAAGTACAGTGGTCTGTGGGTACATTCTCACGATTCAAATTTCTAAAGTACAGTGGTATGCGGGTACACTCTCACATACATTATATTATATAATAATATTTTAAAGGGAATATAATAACATAACATCGATATAAAACAAATTATTCACACAATAAAACGAGCGGAGGAGTAAAAGAAATGTTGACCTATGGATGAGATGTTGACAGACAAATGCTGTTTCTATGGGGGTAGATAATCAGTGTTGATGAAGTGTTTGAAAAGTGCGTAATTAAATGATTATTGTGTAGGTAGGCTTGTTAGGTGGTGTGGAAGGCTGTTCCATAAGTACGCTCCAGAGTAGGCTCTACTGTGCCCTGATGAATGTTGTAGGAGGCAACTAATTTGATGTCCATGTGAATGGCGAACTCATCATGTCAAACTAATAGTTACATAAACTATCACTCAATGAGCAGGTGAAAGCTTTGATGTAGGCTTCTTGCAAGAGGATCAGCTTCATTGGTGGATCAATGTTCCATAAGGATGAAACAGAGAAATGATGATAGCATGTTCTGGGCATATAAAAGTTAGTCTTATTATACTTGCACATTTGGGTAGCTGCTTAATTTATAGGTCATCTTAACTCTACTGGTTTAAATAATTTCTGACATGAAAAAAAAATGAAAGATATAATGACCAATATGAAAGGCTACAAATCCTGATAGATTGTTAGTAGTAGGGGATGTTGGAAACGAGGCATTTTCAGGTGGCGCGCTGTGGTGGCGCGTGACTTTTATATAAGGAAAATGTGGTGGCGCGCTGTGGTGGTGCGTGACTTTTATATAAGGAAAATATGGTGGCACGCTGTGGTGGCGCGTGACTTTTATATAAGGAAAATGTGGTGGCGCGCGGTGGTGGTGCGTGACTTTTTATATAAGGAAAATGTGGTGGCGCTTTGTGGTGGCGCGTGACTTTTTATATAGGAAAATGTGGAGGTTCAAGATGGCGGACTTGAGATAACAAGAAGAGGTTATATGGCGCAAAATGGCTGGGTGACTTTTTATATAAGGAAAATGTGCAGGCGCGGTGGAGCTCAGGAGGAGGGGATGACTTTTTAGATAGTAATATATTATTGTTGTTGTATGTGTTGTTTTTAGTATATCATAGCCAACTTAGGTAGTATTCTGGAGGTGGGATGAAGGCGCAAGATGGCAGGGGTGACTTTTTATATAAGGAAAATGTGCTGGCGCGGTGGAGGCGCAAGATGGCGGACTTGAGATAACAAGAAGTGTATATATGGCGCAAGATGGCGGGATGACGTGTTATATAAGGAAAGTCAGGAGGAGCCCCGGCGGAGCTCAGGAGGAGGGGACGACTTTTTATATAGAAATATATTATTGTTGTTGTATGTGTTGTTTTTAGTATATCATAGCCAACTTAGGTAGTATTCTGGAGGTGGGATGAAGGCGCAAGATGGCGGGGGGTGACTTTTTATATAAGGAAAATGTGCAGGCGCGGTGGAGGCGCAAGTTGGCAGTTTTTTAGATAACAAGAAGAGGTTATATTTAGACGATAATAGGAAGACATGACTAGGAAGCATAGTAACACCAGACGGTGGGGCAGGCAAAGACATCAACATCAGAATGAATAAGGCAAGAACAGCCTTCTTTAGCCTAAATAACATCTGGAAGTCCTCCCAATACAGCACAAGCACAAAATTAAGATTATACCAGAGTTGCATGCTTTCTGTGCTTCTCTATGGTGCGGAATGCTGGAGAGTCACAGAGAAGGAAATGTCAAAATTGTCCTCTTTTCACACAACATGCCTAAGAAAAATTCACCGAATCTTTTGGCCGAATACCATCACCAACCAGGATCTGCTTACTCGTAGCAAGCAAGAGGACATGCATACCATCATAGCTGGCAGACGCTGGAGCTGGGTTGGTCATGTCCTCAGAAGAGACCCCGATGCCATCACAAGAACAGCACCAAGAAGACGATATTTATAGACATATATTTAGAACATATATATTTTACAACAGTTATACGAATAGTTAGACGATATATTTAGATAACAGTTAGACAATATATATTTAGACATACAAAAAGTAGACATACAGGATAACAGTTAGACGTTATATTTAGACAACGAGAAGACGATATATTTAGACAACAAGAAGACTTTTAGATAACAGGAAGAGGCTATATTTAGATGATATATTTACATAACAAGAAGACGATATATTTAGATGCTATATTTAGATAATAGGAAGATATATTTAGACATATACTTATATACATATTTTACAACAGTTTTACGAACAGTTATATTTAGGTAACAAAAAATGAATGTTAGTTAATATATTTTTATTTTTCAAATACTGTTTTGTAGTAACAAAACATATAGGAGCATATATGGTAATATATAGGAGTACAAATATATAGTATTTTATTTTAACATTACATGAGTATGTACAATTGACAAATAACACATAGTGACATATACTTTGTTATATACATATTTATATTGGAAGATGGGAGGTGTTACAGTAGTAACATTATCACAGTAAGAAATATAATATATCACCGGGGTACAGTTCCAGGCCAGACCTTGAGGGATATGTGTCGTCACATTGTCGTCACGTCGTAAGAAATAGAGAGGTGTTGTGTGTGTGATATGGTGTTTGGGGCTGTAGAGATATAGTATTTGGGTAGGGAGATGTATTGTGTGTTGGAGTGGAAGACAGTTTAGATGTTGAGGGGTGATGTGGTGACGTTGTCGGGGTGTAATACCTGTCGTTTGATGTAGAAGTAAGATAGGGCGTTGCGGTGTTGTTCGTAGGTGTAAATGGAGGATTTGTGTGCACGGAAACCAATATTTTTTCCCGCCCTGTGCTTGTTGTGTGTTGAGGACTTCTAAGAATGTGTGTTTGTCTACTTTGTTGTGGTGTTTGTTGAGTCCTTTGGTGGTTGTTTTGTCATAGTCCCCAAAACAGTGATACGTCTTGCTGCACAGCGAAATCATTCCGCTGCCTTCGTATTCTAATATTTAAAAAGGCCCGGTGTGCGTTTGGCGAATAATATTTGTTCGCGGCATTTTTGACAAAGGGCACGCGTTTTACCCTCGCTAGCTACAAAGTCGGGTCTATGGTCGAGACATACTTCGGCGGAGAACCATTGGTGGTAGGAGCTATAAAATTTGCGTCGCATGTTCCAGCACACATAGGTATAGCTGGCAACGAGTTGGCAGACCAGAACGCCAAGAAGGGAAGAACAAGTAAAAACAATATAAAACCAGGACTGGGAAGGTCAGAGATCAAGAGCCAAGTGAAGGAAACTATAAACGAGGAATGGAAGACAACATGGAAGGAAAGTAGAAAAGGCAGACACGCGTTCAAACTGCTGAAAGAACCAACGAGGACATGCCAGGTCAGAGAAGAATTAAAGATACCATCGAACAAAAAACTGTGGCGTCTCCGACTCGGCGCAGCATACTTCATGGTAGAAGAACCACACTGCCAAGAATGTCAGGAAGAGAATGACATAGACCACTACCTGATCCACTGTAAAAAGTATGAACAACAAAGGCTTGAATTAAAAACTTACTATAGAAATCACAATATAGACTTAACAGGTGATAAGGTTTTAAGTATAGATGCCCCAAGAGATGCCCAGTCAATACTTAAAAGATATATAAATAAAACAAAGGAAAAAATATAAGGTTAGAACTTCAGGAAAATCATCCAACTAAATAGAAATTAAGCAGCAAGAACTAACAAAGCATTAACAAAAAATAACTACTCATAGGACAAGGAAAGACAAGGTATTAAAAAAAAAGGGACAACAACTCAAAAAGAACAAATACTAATACAAATTAAAACCAAGTGTAAAGGACAATAGTTATCTAGAAACAATACAAAAGAGAAAAAAAAATTGACAAATACTAATATAAATAAAAATCAGCAACTGCAAAAGACAACAGTTATTTAAATTGAATACAAAATTAGTAAATAAAATGATACTAAATACCCCAATTATAACCAACTTTCAGGTTGAACAGGGTAGACCAAGATGGAACGAGAAGAGGCAACAATGATCAGATGTTGAGTGCCCGATCTCCACCCATCAACTCATCAAAACAACAACAACCACAGGCTTAACAACGTCCGCTAAGTTATTCGCGCTAAGGGTCAAGTAAAGGCTGTCTGTGTCCGTCTCACATAACTACAGAATCTTTTTGCCCACATAACTTCCGATCAACGTCCGCCTGGCGGTAGTCAGAAGTTTATGTTTGTCGGCGTATTCCCGCATGAAAGACTCAATATCTTCTCTCGTGACGTCGGCGTTCTTAAAAATGGGCGTTATTTCCAAGAAAGGGTCTTTTAGGGAGTCAGGGACATGAATGTCACACTCGACTAGCCCAAACAAGGTCTCGTCTAACACGGAGGCGAGAATCTGTTTTTCTGTTAATGGGCACCGGCGTTTCGTTACTCTTGTTAAATTCTATTCCTCTATATTTATTTTATTCCTATCATCGATGACTTACAATTAGTATTTATGCTCTATCTATCTCCAAAGCTAAATTAACACATAACAAGTTATTAATATTGTCTTAATATATAAACTTAAAATTATCTTTAGATACCAACAGTTAAAAGCTAGATATACTACGCTAACACATGTGAATTAAATTTAAGTCTGCTTGCACGCGCGCTCACCCATGAAAAAGCGACAATTTCGAGTCGCGTGGTAGTGACATGAGTCTTCAAATTATCGGGAACACGAACGGTGCATCCGATTAGGACAAAACATGGTTCGTCTATAACTGATATTAGAATCTGTTGTACTCGATGGTTACAACGTATAGGTAAATAGCTACTAACCCGTTTTAATTTTTTTTTTTTTTTTTTTGTTCTAATATTAAAATATTTCTTTCATTATTTCTTTAAATGGATCCAACATAATTTATTTCGTGTCCACATTACAACCAAGTTGTATATTTCAAAACCAAACAACAACCAGTAATCACCCCCTTCTACGCGAACCCAACTTAGAACAAATGGATAATCGATAAGAAACCATCGTTTTGCCATGTTGGCGCCCGTGTGGGATATGTTAATGTACTAGCTATCCGGTAATATCGCGGTCTTGATTACAAACCACGTGAAAAACAACCAAGGTAAGTTGTCTTTTTGGTTTGTAACTAAGAAATAAATTTAAACAAGAAAATAGAAATATTGTGTACACTACACAAGGTCAAAACTGAGAAAGAAAGACTGTGTTTTATTCTCTCTCTCTCTCTCTCTCTCTCTCTCTCTCTGTCTCTCTCTCTTTTTCGCTCTCTCTCTCTGTCTTTCTTTCTCAGTTTGTCTCTCTCTCTCTTTTCTCTCTCTCTTTCTTTCTCTCTCTCTTTTCTCTCTCATCCATGTTTAATATAACTGAAAACACACGTAGTTTTTTTTCTTTTAACCCCCGTGGTCATACGCGCACGTTCATACTTTACTGGTGAATCGTTGTGATAACATCAGACACTATCGCTCATACCTTGTTGAAGATCTTCTTCTTCTTTGTTGTTCGCTCTGAAAAGGACTGTGGTTGCGCTGTGTCTGTTTACGCCTAAGTTGTGATATCTGCTTCTTTCGGTCGACACACCCGACTACACCCCGACACTTTTTTTTTTAGGGCCGATTTTGCCTTCGCATTGCGATTCGCACTCGCTCAACCAGACTGCACTGCTGCAGACTGTTTCCAGGACCACCACTTCAAGGTGGGGTCATACCTCTTTGCAGCTGAGTTCGCTTGTTTCCACTAACTGGGTATACATGCCAAGAAGTGATGCAATACTTGTACCGAGGGAGACTGGACTGAAGGTCGAGAGAGTAAATTTTACCGAGACCATCCTTTGATACACGTGCGAAAATACTTTGGTGAATCCTACCTCAAATTTTCTACCAAAACCAGTGGTCACATTTCTATAATCTCGAGGGCATATTTCTATCACGTCGCGGGCATATTTTCTATCATCTCACATACATATTTCTATAACATCGAGGGCATATTTCTATAACCTGGCAGGGATATTTCTATCACCTCACAGGCATATTTCTATTTATTTAATGTACTATATTTCCATGGTCGCCTCCTGTTTGGCACGATTGGGAGACAATATAAAACCTATCACCACATGCCGCACTTGTAAAATAAAAAATAAAAATTTAAAAAAAGTGAAAACCTTAAGTAGCGGATTCGAGCACATGAACGAAGGAATGTTTCTAGGACATGTTTGCGAGGTATCTGTGTAAAATAAGTCATATTTTCGACAAGGGACCGATTAAGCAAACACACCTGCACAGTAATTAAACATGCCCCGTAATGAAATTGCCTATCGATCCCGTTATTTACGCACAATACCGTACGCGCAGATCTCTGAAAGACACACACGCTCGTCTGTCATTCGATCTTATATGGTACGAAACATTTTCCGATCAGACGAGTAATTAGACAAATACAGTTGCGTCGTAATTAAACATTGGGGTAACGAGGATAGCAGGTTTCACTGTCGAACAAAAAAAAAAAAAAAAACGTTAGCTTTCGGTTTTTCGCAGAAACACATTTGTACTAGAATTTTTTATAAAATAAATTGGTTTTCATGTCATATACATCCAGACAGAGAGCATGTAAGACCGTGGTAGGTATTTTTCTACAACAGACTATTCTTCTTCTTCCTCCATCCTTAGCAGTCGACCGACCAAGCAGTCTGTGGCCATTACGCCTTGCGGCGTTTTAGGGCAACAAGAAATTATCCGTTGTTCCGTTACAACAGACTATATATGCTATATATATATATATATATATATATATATATATATATATATATATATATATATATATATATATATATATATATATATATATATATATATATATATATATATATATATATATATATATATATATATATATATATATATATAAACCAATTTTGACCTTGTGTGGTGTACACAATATTTCTATTTTCTTGTTTAAATTTATTTCTTAGTTACAAACCAAAAAGACAACTCACCTTGGTTGTTTTTCACGTGGTTTGTAATCAAGACCGCGATATTACCAGATAAGCTAGTACATTAACATATCCCACACGGGCGCCAACACGGCAAAACGATGGTTTCTTATCGATTATCCATTTGTTCTAAGTTGGGTTCGCGTAGAAGGGGGTGATTACTGGTTGTTGTTTGGTTTTGAAATATACAACTTGGTTGTAATGTAGACACGAAATAAATTATGTTGGATCCACAAAAAGGTGGGAGCTATACCTTGCAAATGACTAGGTTTGTAGTTAAAGGTTCTGTTAGAATATCTCGCTTTAAAGTTAACCAGAATCAGGTGTCTAATTGGTAGGGTGAAAGAACCCGAATGCTATTATCAGCTGAATAAAGAAAGACCTACGAACGGTGATTCTCAAAATATGGTACGCAGAAAGCCTATTTGGGGGTCAGCGAGGTTCCTTATAATCGAACACCATCTTTGATATTGTAATATCCTCGCTGTACAACTCTTATCTACAAAAGATCTCTGGGACCTCAATAATTTGTAAGACATCATAGGGTTCTTAGACTAAACCGTTTGAGACACGTTGTTCTATAATAAAGTATTCTGTACCCGATCAGCGGGGGCACAACTTTTTTAAAATATTTAACCCTGTACAATCTATGTTAACCAAGAAAGATAAAGTGACATATGGTGATGTGTTGTGATACGGTGGTCTTCAAAAACCTGTATACACTGTGTTTGAGGAAACGCACACCAACGACCAAAGCTGTGATATAACCGACTGCATCACCAGTTTACTTCTATATAACAGTGAGAAATATTCGACCACTGCGGAAATATTTAAAGAAATAATGAAAGAAATATTTTAATATTAGAACCCAAAAAAAAAATTAAAACGGGTTAGTAGCTATTTACCTATACGTTGTAACCATCGAGTACAACAGATTCTAATATCAGTTATAGACGAACCATGTTTTGTCCTAATCGGATGCACCGTTCGTGTTCCCGATAATTTGAAGACTCATGTCACCACCACGCGACTCGAAATTGTCGCTTTTTCATGGGTGAGCGCGCGTGCAAGCAGACTTAAATTTAATTCACATGTGTTAGCGTAGTATATCTAGCTTTTAACTGTTGGTATCTAAAGATAATTTTAAGTTTATATATTAAGACAATATTAATAACTTGACGGGAGCCGCGCTGGTGTAATGGCTACAACGTTGTTCATGCTTCAAACCCGGGCGTCGGCGTTTGAAGAAATGTTTACGACCGGAAATTTGACTGAATAATCTGAACGGCTCCTACACATAAATCCCGTGTGGATGGGAAGGAGCGAAGCTCCTGACCGGGTTAGAAGGAAAGTCCACTGACCTCCCAGCCTCGCAATGACATGTCATTGGGCCAAAATGGCTAGAAAGCTCGATTGCCGCTGGTTATAAAAAAAAAAAAAAAATAACTTGTTATGTGTTAATTTAGCTTTGGAGATAGATAGAGCATAAATACTAATTGTAAGTCATCGATGATAGGAATAAAATAAATATAGAGGAATGGAATTTAACAAGAGTAACGAAACACCGGTGCCCATTAACAGAAAAACAGATTCTCGCCTCCGTGTTAGACGAGACCTTATTTGGGCTAGTCGAGTGTGACATTCATGTCCCTGACTCCCTAAAAGACCCTTTCTCGGAAATAACGCCCATTTTTAAGAACGTCGACGTCACGAGAGAAGATATTGGGTCTTTCATGCGACAATACGCCGACAAACATAAACTTCTGACTACCGCCAGGCGGACGTTGATCGGAAGTTATGTGGGCAAAAAGATTCTGTAGTTATGTGAGACGGACACAGACAGCCTTTACTTGACCCTTAGCGCGAATAACTTAGCGGACGTTTATAAGCCGCTATGCGACGCGAATTTTACAGCTCCTACCACCAATGGTTCCCCGCCGAAGTATGTCCCGACCATAGACCCGACTTTGTAGCTAGCGAGGGTAAAACGCGCGCCCTTTGTCAAAAATTCCGCGAACAAATATTATTCGCCAAACGCACACCGAGCCTTTTTAAAAATTAGAATACGAAGGCAGCGGAAGGATTTCGCTGTGCAGCAAGACGTATCACTGTTTTGGGGACTATGACAAAACAACCACCAAAGGACTCAACAAACACCACAACAAAGTAGACAAACACACATTCTTAGAAGTCCTCAACACACAACAAGCACAGGGCGGGAAAAAATATTGGTTTCCGTGCACACAAATCCTCCATCTACACCTACGAACAACACCGCAACGCCCTATCTTACTTCTACATCAAACGACAGGTACACCCCGACAACGTCACCACATCACCCCTCAACATCTAAACTGTCTTCCACTCCAACACACAATACATCTCCCTACCCAAATACTATCTCTCTACCGCCCCAAACACCATATCACACACACAACACCTCTCTATTTCTTACGACGTGACGACAATGTGACGACACATATCCCTCAAGGTCTGGCCTGGAACTGTACCCCGGTGATATATTATATTTCTTACTGTGATAATGTTACTACTGTAACACCTCCCATCTTCCAATATAAATATGTATATAACAAAGTATATGTCACTATGTGTTATTTGTCAATTGTACATACTCATATAATGTTTAAAAAAATACTATATATATGTACTCCTATATATTACCATATATGCTCCTATATGTTTTGTTACTACAAAACAGTATTTGAAAAATAAAAATATATTAACTAACATTCATTTTTTGTTACCTAAATATAACTGTTCGTATAACTGTTGTAAAATATGTATATAAATATATGTCTAAATATATCTTCCTATTATCTAAATATAGCATCTAAATATATCGTCTTCTTGTTATGTAAATATATCATCTAAATATAGCCTCTTCCTGTTATCTAAAAGTCTTCTTGTTGTCTAAATATATCGTCTTCTCGTTGTCTAAATATAACGTCTAACTGGTATCCTGTATGTCTACTTTATGTATGTCTAAATATATAGTGTCTAACTGTTATCTAAATATATCGTCTAACTATTCGTATAACTGTTGTAAAATATATATGTTCTAAATACATGTCTATAAATATCGTCTTCTTGTTGTCTAAATATATCCTCTTCTTGTTATTGTTTTCTTGTTATCTAAACATATTACTATATAAAAAGTCATGCTCCTCCTCGTCTTCAGTCTAAATATAACCTCTTCTTGTTATCTAAAAAATATATCCTTGTTATCTAAAACAACATATATTACTATATAAAAAGTCATGCGCCTCCTCGTAATCTCATGTCTTCCTATTATCGTCTAAATATAACCTCTTCTTGTTATCTAAAAATCCGCGAACTTGCGCCTCCACCGCGCCTGCACATTTTCCTTATATAAAAAGTCACCCCCCGCCATCTTGCGCCTTCATCCCACCTCCAGAATACTACCCAAGTTGGCTATGATATACTAAAAACAACACATACAACAACAATAATATATTACTATATAAAAAGTCGTCCTCTCCTCCTGAGCTCCGCCGGGGCTCCTCCTGATTTTCCTTATATAACACGTCATCCCGCCATCTTGCGCCATATATACACTTCTTGTTATCTCAAGTCCGCCATCTTGCGCCTCCACCGCGCCTGCACATTTTCCTTATATAAAAAGTCACCCCCGCCATCTTGCGCCTTCATCCCACCTCCAGAATACTACCTAAGTTGGCTATGATATACTAAAAACAACACATACAACAACAATAATATATTACTGTATAAAAAGTCATCCCCTCCTCCTGAGCTCCACCGG
The DNA here is from genome assembly GCA_024509875.1 of Oreohelix idahoensis. NCBI lineage: Eukaryota > Metazoa > Mollusca > Gastropoda > Stylommatophora > Oreohelicidae > Oreohelix > Oreohelix idahoensis. The sequence continues at coordinate 163,017 of JAMPIV010003426.1, read as the reverse complement.
GCCTGCACATTTTCCTTATATAAAAAAATCACCCCGCCATCTTGCGCCATATAACCTCTTCTTGTTATCTCAAGTCCGCCATCTTGGGCCTCCACATTTTCCTATATAAAAAGTCTCGCGCCACCACAAAGCGCCACCACATTTTCCTTATATAAAAAGTCACGCGCCACCACCACGCGCCACCACATTTTCCTTATATAAAAGTCACGCACCACCACAGCGCGTCACCACATTTTCCTTATATAAAAGTCACGCGCCACCACAGCGCGCCACCACATTTTCCCTATATAAAAGTCACGCGCCACCACAGCGCGCCACCTGAAAACGCCTCGTTTCCAACATCCCCTACAGGAAATTAAATTCTGAGAGAGAAATTAAATTCTGAATCATGTATTTTCTTTCATAAACAGGTTTCTGAATTCCGTATACGTTCAGAATATGCAAACTAATGAGGCATGGGTTTGCATGTACAACAGCTGGATCAGTGTACACCATGGTAGTGGACAGCTTCAGGTTGAGCTCCCAGCTTTCAAGGTATAAATATACCTAACATAAGGAACCTAAAACACTTAGTTTACTACAACACACTCGTGGCATTCACAGATAATCCTCAACATTCTTTAAGGTTCTTTGCATTAGTAAGAATGTTTTCAATGAGATGTGAAATGTAACATACACTTGTAGAGGGCAGCTTATGCAGGGTTATAAATACAATACAATACAAACTTAATGGCCAAAAACATGTTTTTATTACACATTAAGAGGTATGCAACTGACGCAGAGTTATAGTACAATTAATGATGAGAAAGATCCCGTTCAACCTCTGAAGGGTTATAATTAGGGTATAAAGTCTTTTTTAAGTCCACATAACATGTACAAAAGCCGATTTGTAAAAGTGGTATCATATCCTCTGTCCGATCATCTTAAATAGGGCAAATAAAAACCACCAATTTGTGTTGTGTGTGGGCCAAAAACAGAAAAATAAAACAAACAAAAAAAATTACTTACTTACTTAGTCATTCCTTTTCTACCGTGGGGTTTGCCAGAGAGGGAGAGAGAGAGAGGAGGGAGAGAGAAAGAGGGAGAGAGAGGGAGAGAGAGAGGGAGAGAGGGAGAGAGAGAGGGAGAGAGAGAGAGAGAGAGGGAGAGAGAGAGCTTTACTATCCAGTCGGATTTTTTTTCTCCTGGCCTGATTAATATACAGTCTTTGGTTCCTTCACAGATTGTCTAATGTTGTCCTCCCACTGAACTCTGGGTCGCCCAAATAACAACAAACTAAAATAAGAAACTTGGGAGCGGTGTAAATGCCTGGGGCAATTAGTTTGATAATCAATGGAACCTCATGTGTCATAAGTAATGTGTTTTATAAGAACACCACTAGACCTTTACCTTCCCTGCCATATACTCGCCAATCACTATATATTAACGTTTGTTTTAGTTATATACTGTTGACTATATTATGCAGTTCGCAAGGTCTGTCTATTCTTAACATCTGTTCTACATTTATGGGTGAACTTAAAATATGCAAATAATATACTGTTTGGATTCGCTGTTGTTCATATAGTGTCACGGATTGCCTCCCCTTAGCTCTGCAGTAGTGGTCCAACAGTGGCCCAAAACTCAAGAGTAACTAACGTGGGGCTTCAAAAGTGTCTTCCTTCGCACAAGATTACTCTTGGCAGAGTTGTAGGTAGAAGAATAATGATGCCTCTACCTCAAGGGAATGTTCAAAAGATATTCAGAAAAGCGAGAACAATGCTGCATGAGGCTGAGCAAATGTTAACTTTAGTATCTGCCCTCAAAATTTGTGAAGGACAGGGTTTTCTTATAATTCGTTAGCTCGTTCAAGCACCCAGCTGAGTTAAGTCAGCGAAATTCCTTTTACTATTTATTTTAGCAGTAAGTTTCCACTTTGACTCCGTGTTTCAGATTCCTCAGATTCCGGTTTTCCTTGTTAATAATGGTAGAGATTTCCTAGGCTCTTAAGTCCTCCAGAGGCTCAAACAAAGTCCGGTCCAATAAATGAAACTCTGATTCTGTTATTACTCTGGCAAGGTCTGGTTGTCTTCTGGGCGCGAGGTGAATTTTCGTAGTGCTTTCAAACGAATAAAATGTCAGGTTATATTGCCCCTGTCGTTCCTGGCACGTGTTGTTTACTATTAGACCAGGCCTCAATCAGAAATGTGGTTATTCCTACATCTCGAATGCCGGCAATAGTTACAGTCATGCGTGGTTTGATGGCGTCTATTCAAAAAATTTCCTCATAGAAAAATTCTGCACGTTATTTCACAGGACATTTCTCCCAAATGTGGGCGTGACACCTCCGAATATTCTCGTCAGTGATTACAAATAACTTCTTATTTTTATCTCAAGTAGTATCTTCGTATTACTTCTATCCAGATGTCATTACCTCATTCGTCTGTCATGTGCATGTCTGTAATGTGTCCACAAGGGTAATTTTTCTCCCCGTCCTTGTGCAAACACCGACCCTCGTGTAACCATCTGGGTTTTGACTCTTCATGACATAAATTAGGGAGTCCCAATCGCCAAATCAGCGATAAATAAACTGGCTGGATGTACGTCGTGCTTATCCAGCGCGGCCAAGGTTTGGTACACGACATTCTTACCAACATGACTGTCGGTCAATATTGCATCACCTGTATACTCTCTCAGCAGGGATGGTCAGTTAAATAGACAAGACGAATTATTACTGAAAGGAGTGCAAGGTGATTAGAAAATTGTTAATATCTGCATTATAGCAGAGAGAGAAAATGTGCCGCCCACTGAAAAAAAGAGATCGACCCAAAAATTCCATGACACATAGACTAAGCTAATAAGCTGGCCATAATAAATAGATCCAGAAGAAGAAATCATACTCTACTCAAACGTGCACTGACAATTTTTATTAGATTTTTAACTTTACAACTTACTGATCACGCTAAGGTAGATACTATGAGCTGCAGATATAATATCTGTTATGTAGGTGTCACAGGACTGTCTCCCGTGCTCTGCAGTGATGGTCTAACAATGGCCACATTTCTGAGTATATAGTGAGGGTTTTAAAGGCATCTAACTTCGCTCAAGATTACTCCTGGCAGAGTTGTAAATAGAATGATTGTCCTTCTATTATGGGGAGTCTTCATTAAATATTTCAGAATTCAAACACAACGCTGAATTTATCAACGTTGTCATGAACATTGTATCTGCCCGCCCCTTCTATGAATACATGTCGCAAGTATGGAAGTAGATGATGTCTGAGTTTAGACAGAGTATGAATTAGTAATGTTCCTAAGGAACATCCCTTGCCTCTTTCCTGGCATGGTGGCTTTACCAGGGTGACCGGTTATTTCCACCATATCTTGAAAATATATAATGAATTATGCACTACACCAAAATTATCGCGGGAGCAACGGGGATCGTGCTCTGTCGCCGATGCCTTTGGCTAATGTAACGAGGAAGCGTGAATGCAGAAGTGGTAGGGGAGAAGAGGAGAGAGAGAAAAGGAAGAGCTGGTAAATACGTTCTTATAGGGTACTGGAACTGTCGAAGTGCCTACCAACGAGCTGCCATTATTCAAACTATTATCTATGATTTTGGTGTATTGATGATCCAGGAAACCAATTTAAAAGTGAATGCCCAGGTTAAAAGGTTATGCAAATCCGCGTAGGCCTGGCAGACGAGGTCAAGCGATGTATGTCGAAGAAGAACTTCCTCATGCATTGATAGATAAAAGTTTCCAGTTCTAATGAGGATTGAGAATTACAGGGGCTTGTACTGCATATAAACGGCCAAGAAAAGCAAGTATTCAATTTATATGCCCACGAGGATCACCTTTCGGAAGAAGGTAGCTGGGAGTTCGTGACTAAATTGTCCGAGGAGCCTAACAAGATGTGCTAAATTGCCGGCGATTTTAATGCTAGATCTATGGAGTGGGGAATTCCACGGAAAATAGACTGCGTGTTGCCTTGAGTCCGGCTTTGCTCAGCTCGAACCTATCCATTTTAAATGATGGACGCCCAACAAGACTGGCATCTAGACCAGGGGATGCTGATGGTGTCATAGATCTGGCATTGATGTGTGGTGCACGCTGGGATGTATTGCAAGCTCAAGAAAGCGATCACCTACCCTGTGTAGTCCTCATTGCAAAGCGGAAGCCTACACAGCACAGGAAACCGAAACAAACTTTGCAGTATCATAGCGACCCCACTAACAGTAGTAGCCCAGTACACATATTGCGTCAAAGTGCCAAACAAAAGACAACTCGTACACCTTTTAGACAAGCCGCCTGGTGGAATGAGACAGTGGAGACAGCATGGCTGGAAAAGGAAAGAGCGTCACAGTTATGGCGAATAACATGAAAGAGAAGGATGATAAATTATGATGAAGTGGATGATTTTAAAGAGAGAAAACAAAGAGCAATCAATAACTTCAAGGGCTTGGCAAGAGAAGCCAAAGACACAGTGTGGGAGGCATTTGTAGCACAGGTGGGCACTGACAAAACACTACAGAAATTATGGGCCTTATATCGCAGAATGAGTAGGAAAAGTGCAAGCCAACCAATTCCTAATATTCTCATCTCAACAGGGATATGCCTGAAAAGACATGCATTACTCGAGCGTTATATTGCTCAGACAGATAAAGGTGATAAAGCTCCCCGTCAAAAAATCAAAGACCATATTCTGGGAAGTGACAGAAGATGCGACATATATTTCAACCTCATTACAGAAGACGTTATGTGCACTTTATAATCCAGTAGGAACACTGTCCCGCGTCCTGATGATGTACAGTATTATCACATACAACAGCTCGATGATGCAGGCATTAAGAGTGTGGTGTGTGATTTCAACAACAGCTTACAGAATGCTCTTGTGTCAGATGACTGGCTGCATAGTTACCTACGACCACTTCCTAAACCCGGTAAAGACCCCAGGCTTCTCAACAGCTACAGAATTATTACAATGCAGAATGGCTATGGTAAACTAGTATAAAAGATAGTAGTACGACCCATAATGAATCACCTAGAAAATGCACAGATCCTACCCGATAATCTCGGCAGCTACAGGCTCATGAAAGTAACATGGGGTAAAGCTGGAACTGTTGCTTATGATGTATATGAGGGGTTCCAGGATACGCGAAAAACGGTTGCGGTAGCAATTGACCTAGAGGATGCTTATAACAGTATGAACTTTGCAACATTAATAAACTGTGTATAGGCTTGCGGTGTTAACCCTTGGCTTACAAGATGGATAGCAGCTGCCTTAACTGAGAGGTCAGTGGAATTTCGGTTGGGACCATGGACATCAAATCCACCGCTCATTTGCCCGCGACTACCCAAGGGTTCTCCACTTTCACCGGTGCTGTTTAATATCTATACAGCAAAAGTAGCCACTATTCAACCAACTCGAATGGGACGAACACTGACATTTGCTGGTGATATACTCATTTACAGAACTGGCTCTGACCGACAAGAAATGGCTAATAGCATACATGGGACACTACAGGAAGTGTCTAAATGGTGCGAGGAAACTGGCTCCAAAGTCAATCCCAACAAGGCCTGTGTGATGTGGTGCCTCTTGAACGACTACATTGTGAAAGCAGACCTCCCAGATATTACTCTCAATGGACAGAAAATTGAAAGGCAAGAACAGCTGAAATACCTTAGAGTTACATTTGATCGCGAGCTCTCGTATAAGTACCATGTTGAGCACATCACACAGAAATGCAAGAAAATAATGGCCGCGGCGCGTCTGGAGCAGAAATTACTATTTTTACTTTATCAACAGCTAGTCATAATGCTTATTATCCCAGACCTAAGGGTCTTTTATATTTGGACATGCGCCCCAATATAACCGAATAGGTTGAACTGGACGTGCTTCGCCAAAACGAGGCAAACGTTTTACATAAAAAAAAAGTATTGGTCACTGCGTATGGACTGAGAATACTCACGCTGTCAGTAACACAATGTAAACGACTGGAACGCATTCAGAATGAAGGGATGAGCATAGTCTTGGGCTGTACGCAAGATACCCCCATTGTGACAATGAGATACATGCATGGAGTGCTGTCGATTAAATCCAGATATGCGGTGGCCCAAGCAAAAGCCTATATGCGAGTATCCACAGACAAACGGCACCCTCTACATGGTAACATAGCTGAAATTAAGGGAGCAAGAATAAAGAGATGGATGTCAAGGATGGCACAGGCAGAGACAACTATCAAGCAGATGGCCACAGTTGACAATATATTCAAGGGGGAAGAATGGTGTCAGATGAGAACTGCAATAACTATCAGCGGGTCAGCATCAGCCTTTGGAGAGAGTGTAGAAATTCGGGGAATGGAATAGCAGAACTGGAAATAAATCAACTGATACATGATCATTTCGGTATGGTGATGCCATTGTGTATACAGATGGGTCTGTGATCCTGGGTGAGAAATCCGGTTGGGGCTTCTCTGCTTGCGAACAGGGCAGAATCGTCACAGAACAAAGCGGTGATTACAAGACAACAACTTCCAGCATGAGAATGGAGGTCGAGGCTGTTACTGGAGCCTTAATGTGGATAACTGAATCTTCATTAACAAAGGCTATCATTGTGTCCTACTCTCAGTCCATGCTTCGGAAAGTTCAAAGTGGTTAGTTGCGGCATGAATGGAAAACATTCATAGAAGCTTCCAGCCTACAAAAGCTGGTGTGGATATACTATCCTGGTCATGCTGGGGTATGTGGTAATGGAAGAGCTGACAGACAAGCATCAAGAGCTCCCATAGAAGGGACACTGGATATGGATACGGGAGATATACTGAGAACAATTACTGATCGCCTGTTAGAGAATGACACTGCAATAGATAAATCATCAAGGTTAAGACTGTTGGAATTTGGCATCAAACGTAAAGCTAGTCGAGATGGACGTATGAGAGGATGCATCCGGCGTGTTTACAACCAGCGACCTACAGGAACAATTAGCATTCACACTCTTCGACATATACTGATGGAGACTGAGCACCTATGGGTTTGCCCGAAGTGCAAGGATGTCAATTCTGAATAACAATAACAATGTGAAAGTAGAGAAAAATAGAATCACTAATGAAAATAGAGAGAGAGATATGACTTCTGGAGAGAAGAGAAAAATAATCCAATTTTTAATCTCTTCTTCCAGCCATACTCGAGACTATGTTTAAGATGTCAAGTACTTCCTCCGTCCTCTTTTGCTAAATAGGATAATTTATTACAGTAAGGACTGCAACAGTAAACATCAATTAATAGGTAGAATAGAAGTAAACTATGACTGCTTAGACCATAAGATCATTTTTATTACATAAATATCCACAAAGAAAAAGTAAAATAATCTAACTATTGCTATTAGGCCAGAGATTTTGCATCACACTCAAGAACACCGGCAAACCACTATTACACGTAACTTTACACAAAAAACCAGGACAGTCTAACTAACAGGGGAGGCCCCAGTTCTCTTGACGAAACCGGCCGATCATGTGTTGTTAATAATTCGGGAAGATAAATTACTCCTCAGCTAGGAAATTATATATTTTTCCCACTAATTGGGCGTTCTCGGGCTATGGAACTCAGCTATCAATATGGCAAATACCGATTAAATCCAGATGCTATTAAATGCATTTGGTTTGAGGCGATACTAACAGACGAGTGCTGTGACAAATACACCCGCTGATGTATATATCCAACAATGGCTTCTGCTGGCAAGCGAGTAACCATGTGGGATCCAATGACGCACGTCTTGTGCGTGGTTAATGAAGATTTGATCACCAAGACAGGTAACACGTACTCCTCTGTGACGTTATGTCAGTAAATGCAGTCTTAACAGAATATCAATGGGGCTGACCAGATTGCCTACAGTCATGGATGGCAATGGATGCAGCCCATATGTGCTTGAGTGATGGGTAATTGCAAATGGCGGCTCTAGTTGTTGAAGGTATGTAATCCAGGAAGCAGGAATAATGCGTACTTGCGTGTATCAGCAATCGATGTGGTATTTTATAATACAAGAAGCAGCTTTTTAAACTGGAAACAGGATATTTGCTGGACACTGCAGGATGACTGATTCTGCAGGATAACTGGAAGTAGGGTAATCTGGAAGCAAGGTACAGGAAAATTTCAAATCTCTCTGACATTAAACAAGAAATAAACAACCAATTAATAAACCTGTAATGTGCACACCTGTGTATTCTCTTACCCATGCAATCATAAACAAACTCTCCCTCTCCGTTTCACAGCCCACACAAATCAAAACAAGCTCTCACCCTCCGTTCGCATTGTTTTGCTTAAGCTGTCAGGCTTTATAATTAAAGTCTTGCCTCCTTTATCGACCGAAAATCTCTGGCTTTTAGCCAACCTATTTCCCACACACACATTTTACGAACAAAATCGTCCTGGTAGAAACAATTTAAGGTTATCTACACGTACAAGCTAATAAAAGTTGCCCCGTTGGTAAATTACTCAGTAAGTACTAACACCGGATAAGTTACAAAAATAGCACTGAGCCAATATTCAGTATTTACACAATAGTAATAATCTTTAAAGTAATATTGTACACTGACCAAAACAAAAATGGTAGTACTATTATACACAAACTTACACCTTCTGTCTTACGATAAACGCTCTTAACGTAACACCTTAGTGTCACGCTTTGATTGGAATTGTCTGTCCTTTACTCTGAGTGGCCTGTCTGCTTTCTTTCTATCTCTGGTCCACGCCCACGTTTCTGTCAATTTATGCTCTAATAGCTTATATTCTCTCTCTGATTCTGTCAGTCTTGCTAGAGCCCAGTTTATGCCCACCTCTTTGCACGTGAAAAAAGCAGCTTTCTGTCTAAAGTCTTTGATTCCACAATTCTTGGGAAAGCGGCAATAATCGCAGTCTCTTTGAGTACGGAGTACCCTGAAACACGGGGAACCTTTCCTTACCTTTTATCTTTGCCGTTCTTTGGTTTTCATCCCGAACTCTAGTCGTTCGTAGAACGGGCAACTGTGCTAATATTACGCCACTTTTCCTCAGTCTCGGGACGAAGCCGAAAACGCGCGTATGTTTCTTTCATCTCGGGCGGACTAAGAAACGCTAGCCAAAATTCTGGCAACTTTCCTACTATATAAGAACGTAGTTCCCTTCTTTCGGTACCATTGTCGCTCTTAGGATTTCCTTGCTGCCTGGATAATCGGTTTGGGTTTGATAGCCTATAACCAAATTTATTGTTCACAGATTGAATTCCTTTTGCTCGGTAAGCACACATAATTTCTTTAAAGTTATTTTTGGGTGAGTTAGCTTCATTATACAGAGGTTAATCCATAGTCACTCTACAACATATCTAATTCGTTAAGTAAAGTAATTTTTGTGTGACGCGGGGAATCTGGTAATTTTTAAGCATTCTGCTAATTTTAATTACACTATGAGTGTACACATAAGAGTGAGGGATATTTTGTCCAACAGAAGAGAGAGGGATTTTCAGAAAGACTGGAATGGGGAGTGGATATATGTTTTATTTGATCATTCGTTTACCATTTCTGGAATATGTGTATAAATCAATTATGTATAAAGTCTGCTATTCGTTTTGCGATTAATGTGTGTCATCGCAACATGAATTATTATAACTTATAGTGTAGTCCCTATTAGATAAATCATCTTATCTCAGGAGCCCTTTTATTTATCACTTCATGTTTTGAATGGCTAGACGGGACTCGCTTAAAGTGGCTGTGTGTGTGAAAAGCGAGGTCAGTAGACCCGTCCGCGTAGACATCGTGGAAGCAACGCAAGGACGCTGTTCCCTGTGCGAAAGTTGGAGCTCATCAGCGCAGGTGTGTGTGATTTTTGTAACGTAGAAGAGCAGGGTGAAGTGCGTGTGTTCTGACTCTATGTGTGTGTTAGGGGAAGGAGCGAAATATGTACTGTTGTATGTTGGTAAATATTAGACCTTACTGGGAAAAGTATTAACGGTATGTGGGACCTTGTTGTTTTTTCAGAGTGGTCGATGTCTGTGACCTTGTGCTCTCTTAAACCCTAGTGGGAGCACCTTGCATCGTTAAGACACCTGCTGCCAATACTTATTAACCACATACACATAGTTATATTGTCCTTGCCTACGGATAGCTACCTTTGCCCACCAACCATTTGGTGCAAAATACGTCAAACCTATGTAGGGCCGGTTATATCGAAGTACGAGGGTAGGTCAAAAAGTAATGCCTTCTATTTTTTATGTATGTAAATACTGCATCGGTGTGCAATTTGTAAATTTAGCAGGATTCCTCAAACACTCTTCTGCACTGTATAGCATTACCAACCTGTTTCAGTAACAGGTGGCACCACTGTAACAGTTTAAAAATGGCTGCCAAAGACGTTCGGTTAAAACAACGTTATGTCATAGAATTCCTCAATGCTGAATGCGAGACCCCAATTCTCATCCACGAACGTTTGAATAATGTTTATGGAGATTCAACAGTGGATGTTAGCACTGTCCGACGTTTGGTACATCGTTGTGACGAAGCTGAAGTAGGTCATTCCTCAATGGCTGACCCAAAGCGGACTGGCCGTCTGCCTATCGCAGTGACTCCACACAACATTCATCGAGTTGATGGCATCATTCGTGGTGACCGTCGGGTAACACTGGATGAATTTTCTTCCATGTTGTCAATTAGTAAAGGCAGTGTCCAGAACATCATTAAAGACCTGGGTTATTTAAAAGTTTGTGCACGGTGGGTACCCAGAATGTTGACAGACAGACATAAAGAAACAAGGAAAACTATAGCCATCAACCTCCTGCACCGTTACGAAACTGAAGGAGAAGAGTTTTTATCGAATATTGTGACAGGTGATGAGACTTGGGTTTTTTTTTAACCAGAATGCAAAAGGCAGTCAATGGAATGGTATCACACAACATCGCCGACAGGAAAGAAGTTCAAAAGTTCACCAACTGTAGGGAAAGTTATGGCCTCCGTGTTTTGGGATGAGAAGGGTGTGATTCTTCTCGACTTCTTGGAACAGGGAAACACGGTGAATGCAGACCGTTACATTGAAACTTTGAAGAAGCCTAGAGGTCGTCTTCAGCGACTTTACCCATTAAAAGATCAGAGAACTGCACTACTGTTTCACGATCATGCCCAGCCACACACCGCTAAACGCACCATTGATGCGATTGCAGAATTTGGCTGGACATTATTACCACATCCCCCTTACAGTCCCGATCTTGCACCTTCTGACTTCCATCTGTTTGGACCACTGAAAGAAGATCTTCGCGGACATCACTTTGAGGACACCGAGACCCTTAAACGCGCCGTACGCCAGTGGTTTAGGAAAAAGGACACAAACTTTTACCGTACGGGGATACATGCCCTTGTGAGAAGATGGACAAAAACTGTAACAAATAACGGAGACTACATTGAGAAATAAATTCTTAAAGTTCAGACTTGGGGCTACATTTCAATGTGATTTTTATGTTTTCTTGCCTATTGAATGAAATTAAAAATTACAAGGCATTACTTTTTGACCGTCCCTCGTACATACTCCCAGACTTAGCCGGATACATTTATACCTCCTGCCAGACCGGCTGTCTCCGTTGTAATCGACTTGTTTCGGCAACACTGTCTGACCCATTGATAGGCTGTAAAGCCGAGTAGTTGGAACATTCTTCAGAAGAAGCGACAGCTGGTCAACACTAGACACCTACCTGAAGACAAGTCGCCGTTATGCAACATAGAAAGGCGCTTTCCTTGAGAGCCCTCACACTCGGTCTTTTATTCGTCAGCAGTGATCTCTAGCGTCCTGCAAATTGGAGACAACGTTCTGGAAAGAATATGTCACATGATGATGATTCGTGGTTGGATAAGAGCACTAGTACTTGTTTCCTTCACCCGTGCTTGGATAGTGAGTGCACGCTGGGATGTTAAGGGCACCTGTTTTCCACTGGAAGCTTATCACCTTCATTTTTTTCCTTAACCAGCGGTACTTGGGCTTTCAGCCCTTCGGCCCAATGACATGTCATTGCGAGGCTAGGGAGCCTGTAAACTTTCCTTCCAACCCAGTCAGGAGCTTCGCTCCTTCACATCCACAGAAAGTTTATCTCAGGAGCCGTTCAGGTTATTCAGTCAAAATCCCGGTCGTTGACACTTCTTCAAATGCTGACACCCGGGCTTGAACCTTGAACACCTGATCGCAAGCCCAACGTTGTTAACTTTACACCAGCGTGGCTCACAAATCTCCTTCATTAACTGGACAACAACACCCAAAGGAACAGTGTTAGATTTCTCGGAGTCTAGGAGTACTTACATATCAGAATTTATTTTAGCACATGACAGGAAATGCCGTTTTCATTGCGGAAGACTGGGGGCCCTCTGTTAGTTAAAAAGCTTGATGTGTGAGAGACTCTCTGGATGTTGATGTGGAGTGAGCGATCTGGTCGAGTGTGATTTATCTAAGTGGTGAAGTAGGTTGTTTGTTTACTGTGATTGTGATTTTATGGCCTTTAGAGATTAGGATGGTATACTGATTTCCATGTTGGTGTTGTGGTCGTATTTTTTTTTTCCTTTTTCGTTTAATAAACATAAAAATACCTATTGGGGTTAGGACCTCTTCTCTTATAACTTTCACTGAATGTGATATATGTTCTTACTGCTTATTAGAATTTTTCTATTTGTCCAGAAAGAACGGGCAAGAGACTGACATATTACCATATTCACAGAAGGCTGGAGAAATAGTCTTCTTACACTCCAGAGGTCAGATCTCTTTACATAATTTTCATTAGTGACTCTATTCTTATCTACTTTCCACATTACATATTCATACTGTGTAAAAAAATAACTTAGCAGAAAACTTTGGAGTTTTAGATGCAAATAATGAATCAGAGCTGTGGCACTGCACGAAGGATGCCTGCCGTCCGAGCAGAGTGGAACCAGTTTGTTGCCGCCCTACAATACTCCTCCAGGAGTGATGGCTAAGGATCAAAGAAGAAGATGAAGTCTTCCTTCGGAGAGTGTGGGCTTATCTGTCTGAGATGACAGAGGGGACCTGGTTGCCAGAGTTCTAAGAATTCCTTCTCATCGTTGTCATTATTACTTCCTTAGAGAAAATGCGCTTTCTCTGTGCCTTATATGGGTGTCTCTGTCACGAGCCATTTCTGAGAACCTACTTTGTTTTATTCATTTCTCTTTCACAAGTCTGTTCGACTGAAACTTTCCTGCGACAGTGGTGGGGGCACATTCCAGGCGTAGCTGCTGGGGTAACCACTCCGAACGTCAAGGCACGTATTTTCACAACCCCTCAAAAGCAGGCATCTAGCGTAGATCGCAAGCTCTTGATCCACAGACACGTGCCAAGCTGGTACCATATACTGGTATCTCTACACCACAAACTGGTACCTACAGCTTGTACCACAAGCGTTAGAAGAAACACATTTCTCTGCTAAGTATTGTTTTTTGACACTAGTAAAGTGCCTTCCAGGTGTGAATTCCGCCGATTTTTTAAAAATTTTTTCTCAGTAATTTTACCCTCCCTGAGCATAAATCATAAACCCAGTGGATTGGATGACATGTAATCGTTACTTTTGCCTTGTTTACACATGTTTAGATACAAAACTTTTAAATGTTAATATAATAAATATGTACATCATGAGGTCATCATCATCAACTCCCTGTTCCACTTGGAACCTAGGGCTGCATCTGCTTTCTGTTCATTGAGAGAGAACCTGCATGAGGCAGTCACCAACGCTTGCTGTTGTGGTTCGAGACTATTATTTTCAAATGCTACGATTGCCAGCCTCTTATAAACTTGTCAAATGCAAAATATAAAACGATAAGATGTTCAACCAACCCCTTTATTGTTTATAATTTACAGACGTCTGGAAAAGGAAGACTGTCAAATAATGTAAGGACTTAGACTATGAGATCGTCGTACAGGTAGTTAGGGTATTAATAGTATTGCTAATCCCACAATTATCATGTACATAGGTTCCGAGGACTTTGTAGTTTTCAGTGTTGTAATGTCGAGTTTTTCTTTCGGCTAATTTCAGAAGATCCTCAATACTTGGTCCAATCCCATTTATTAAATTTTATTTTTCTTCGATCCTGGCATGTCTGAAAGTGTTGCCTTGACTCAATGGAACACAGTGCCGAGACCCGAGAATGTGCTTAAGCACTTTTAGACCACGCTCTTCCAGCTTTCTACACGGTGAAAATCGCCTATCAGAAGAAGTCTAGTTTAATATATTTTAAATAGACCAAGCAGATTCAAATGTTTGACTAGTGTATAACCACTGCTCCGCCCCCCTCCCCCCCCCCCCCCCCCCCCCCCCCCCCCACATCTCATGAAAATTCGCATGACACAGGTAATTTCAAAATCATCCCATATAAGGTATTAACACTACCGCTGTTTGGATGACTCATGTCTGCAATTCATAATAAACCCTCAGATTAATTTTTTATCATAAATGCTTACAAACTTGAGTCACAACTTTTATCACGCTAGAAATATTATTACAAAGCGACATATACAATCTTATTAAGTGGAGCAATGAAAACTGCACGCAAATAAATATCATTAAAACAAAATGTATGATAATATCAACTAGGCAAGAATTACAAAACTTACTGAAAACAACACAATCTCTACATTGGAACCTCTTTAATTGAAAATGTAAATAAAACACTTGGACCAACAGTTAAGTTGGAATTCGCATGTACAAGCACTGACCAAACAGACGGCACAGAAAGCTTACCAGTTAGCTAAAATCGTACATTTCCTAGATGAGGAGATACGAAAAAAATGCAAACACATCTAGACTATTGTTCCACAATTTGGTATGGATGCTCCATCTCCAACACTAAAAGACTCTATTCATACAAAGACGTGCAGTGCGCCTAGTTTATCTTAACATATTACCACTAAGAAAGCGTTTTCTGTTCAACAAAGCCAAATTTATTCACAAAGTCTTATCACAGAATACTACAACGTATCTGTGGTCTATTTTCAAATACAGCGGAAGACGCAGTCAACGCTTAAATAAATTACATATGCCCAAACCTAGGCTCGACTTATTCAAGAAAAGCTTTTTCTGCTGGCCATCTGTTGAATAATCTTCCACACACCTAAATATCACGCTAGTCCATATTCATTCAATCACAGACTGTTCAAATACATCATGAGTGCAGATTATATGCCAGCCTAATTTAGTTATGTCCTTAAATAATTACATAACATCATATGAAGGTTTTAGAGATATTTTGCACTGTTTAGCATTAATTATGATAAGGCACTGTAAATCTGTGTAACTGTTATTGAACTGTTACAATGTTGGGATTTTTTTTTTTGTTGTATTTTATTTTGTTATTATTTACGTAATATTTAAGATACATGTGAGAATAAATGGATTCAGTATGGAAGACGAGAGAATGGAAGGGCAGAATGTTAGACGGGCCTGCGTGCCCAATTCTAAACCCTTTGAAAATAAAGTTCGTTCGTTCGTTCTACCCAGGATAATTCGTATGAAAATAACAACGCGAAACATGAGTCACGCGTTATTGTCTGCTTCTGTGGCAGAAAAAATGCAGTAATCGGTATGTCTTTAATTTAAAGTAGCGTGGTAATTAAATCTAAGTTTCTCTAATAGAGCCTTAGCCCGTTCTAGTATAATTTATTTTAAAACCCTTTATAACTTGTAGCGCCATCAATTATTTCTTCGAGGATAGCAGTGTCTATGAGTGATAAAGAGATATTACGTAGGTGTGCTCTGTAAGAATTAATAGAAGGTCTGTAGAAATACACGCATCCTTGATTTAGGTTAATTTACAGAATATTCGGAAGCGCGTGTATTTTATTTCATTGAGAGTTTAATTCTGATTTTAAAAAAAAAATACAGGAACGACTTTCGTAGCGGTTACTGGGATTTAATTTGAGTAGGAATTCTAGATGGATAGAGTAGATAATTAAATACTTTTCTATCTGTGAAAGTATAATAATTGCAGGGAAACCACGTGGGGTAGAGGTGAAAGGAAACTTATGGTGCCTTAAGTGGCTATGGAATTAAATATTATGTAGAGGAGTATTTGATTTTCGTGTTATGGGATTTAATGAGTTCTGTGAAATATAGTCTATAGAGATATATTTCTGTGTGTAGATATGCAATATATAAATGTAGTGGTGAATTTTAATCATTGATGTGCAGTTAATTGTTGTGCATTTTTATCGTAAGGTGGAAACGATGGTAAGGTCTTGTTTCCGCTTACAGAATTATAGTAGGCCTAAGTATGGGAGTTTTTACCTACCTGTTCTAAATGTTTAATGCCTGAGGCAAGCTGTGTATAATCAGTATTGGATCAGTGCGTCTGGATTTTACTAGACAGACAGGGGATTGTCGGGAGTAATGACTCGGGGTCAGTAAATATTTATGTATCGTCGTGCAAAAGGGAGAGAGGGGAAATGGTGGAGCAGTCTTCGTTTTGGGCGTTTACATGTTTGTGCTAGAGCTGAGGGTGACTGAAGCAGCAACTGTATATGTTTTAATAGATAAGTTATTTTATGAGATTATTTTAGTATTGTTGTACAGAATGGCCTCTCTTTTGTGTCCAGAGCATTGGTCACGGTCTGTAGAGCGGGTTGTCAATAAATCTTGTTCCTGACAGCTGGCAAAGGTAGCCAGTCTTCTAAAGAGAGAAAAGTCGAGGAAACGCCAGAGGCGTATGAGCTTGTACCGCGGTGGGTATCGGCTCTGAATACATTGGCCCCAGAGAGAGAGAGAGGGAGTGAGGAAGAGCAGGTCGAGGCAGCGACGCAGTCTTCAGTGAAAGGGGTTTCTTAAAACCCGGAGCTTTAAGCTCATACACACACATCGAACCCAAGCAAGCGGGTTGGTGTTTCTTTTATAGCCTCGGTCATAATAATACCGAAGGGCCTAAACCCAAATGATGGGTAACATAGCAAGTGAAGATCAGTTTGTTTCGCCAACAGTGCAGCCTCTACAGTGAAGTCTAGCAACTAGTCAATAGTTTTTCCTGAAGTCATCAGTGAAGGAGTCAGAACCAGGAGAGAGGGTATCATACCTGGTTGATGAACGAAACGAGAGAAGCAAGACAGGAGTGAGATAGAGTGAAAATATATCCGGGACCTGTAGAGTCTCATATTGTTCTTAGAGCGTAGCCTCTGAGCCTTAGAGTTAAAGAAGTCTATTAAATAGCAGTGCAGAGGGTGACTTAGTGGCGTATACCGCTGACAGAGTTAGCAGCTGTGCAGATAGTCTTCATGCAGCGTCAGCAGCCATTGACAATAGAGATGGTAATGTAATAGAGAGTGGTGGCTACAGTTGATGCCACCTAAATTAGATGTTAGTAGGAATCCATGTAATCATTCTGATTTTTCCCCAGCAAGGTGAATGAATGAGTGAGAGTGGTTGGGTTCATATTTTTGATGTGTCTTATAAATTTAAATTGAGTCTTTTATTTCCAGGTCAGTGCAAACCTGGCACGATATAAATTGTTGTTACTATGTTATGAACTTATGTGGATTTGTATAATAAACTTATTTAATGTTCACTGGATCAGATTCTTCACTGTATAGTCCTTAACTGTTGTCTGTACAGTAGTGTCTGTAGTGTTAGTTTAACCTTATCTCCTTTAGTTTGTTAAAGGTAGTCAGGGGGGAGGGGGGAGTTTATAGCATTTCTTGAAGTCACGATTTGGCGAGGAAGATTTAATTTCGGTTATCATCCTCGAGCCAATAGACTCACCTTACTACATTCACTGTCATTTCTCAACATAAATCTATCATCTTAGTCTTTTCTCACACTAGGGTCTTGTCCTGCACTCAGGCATAACTCTAACTTAAATCCAACTCGTGACAAAGTGGGGGCGATCGTCCTTGGGATCAATTCTGTGATTTTATTGACATTCATACAGTGTCTCTGTAGGAAAGTTCTGAGTATAGATTTCTTTATATATCCCCTAGACAGAGCTATCAGAACTGATCCAGTTATAGGTTTGTTCCACAGAAAGTTTTTCCACAGAGGGCAGTCATTTTTATATTGATAGTATAGTTAGTTTGATGATTAGAGGTAATTGATGGCTAACGTAGTTTTTTCTTAATAGTAACAATTTTTCAGGTAGTTATTAATCAGACTCGGTGCTAGTCTAAGTTCGGGTTTTGGGACCGAGATTATAAAAGGAGTATTGCCGAGTAGGTAACAGGTAATTCCTTCTTGTTTTTTCTTTCTGTCATTCCTTGTCTTTGGTAAGCTACAACAGTTACAGGTAAGATGGCAGATATGGCCAAGTTACGAGCTGCCTGGCGTGAGGCTGCCCAGGACATGGGAATGGACAAGGAGGAAACTAAGGCCTACATGATCAGAGAAAATGATAGGCATAATCAGAAAGAGGAAAGGGCAGCCGCCGCAGAAGTTGAGGAAAGAAAAAGGGCAGCAGAAGTTGAAGAAAGAAAAATGGCCGCAGAAGTTGAGGAAAGAAAAAGGGCAGCAGAAGTTGAGGAAAGAAAAAGGGCAGCAGAAGTTGAGGAAAGGGAAAAGGCAGCAGAGAGACAGCACGAACTTGCCATGCGTTCTCTGGAACTGCAGCTCAGGTCTTCAGAGGGCAGTTCAGCTAATGGAGATTCCCCCGGAGCAGTGGCGATAGACACCTCAGGAAACGGAGGCCCCCAGGTGGCAGCTATGAATTTTCCGATGGACTCTTTCCCTAACGGGAATGAGAAAATTGACGTATACCTGGAAAAATTTGAACGGATGGCAAAGGCATATGGGTTGGATGAAAGTCTTTGGTGTCTTAAATTATCGCAGTCCCTCAGAGATCATGCGTACGACTTCTACCACAAGTTGCTCATAGACGACCAGAACAACTTCGAGGCACTACGGAACGCGTTGTTGCAAAGATTCCAGTGGACCCCCCCCCCCCTTCCGTAAATGCCAAACCATGTTCAGGGAAAGTCGTCTGGAGAAGGGAGAAAGCTTTCCTCAGTTTGCTGAAAGGCTGAGGAATTACCTCACTTGCTGGAGAGAGTTGTCGGGACTGGCCAAAACATTTGAAGTATTAGAAGAGTTAATAATGGTGGAACAAATCAAGGCAAACATGTCTCCTGATTTGAGGAGGTACCTGGCAGAGCAAGGCGCCCAGCAACTGGACCAGATTATTCTTTTTTCGGAAAGATTCCAGACGGCACAGGCTGAGCTGATGGGTCAGAAACGGAAAAACCCCGACCCACCCACCCGCGGAAATAACACCTCTATCGGCAAGTCAACAAATGGGCCGAACACCTGCGAGCCCCATTCACCTACTTTTAACTCTGCAAGACCACCCAACCCGCCTAATAAACGGGACGAGCCGAGAAGGGAAACTGCCCGGAAGTACGCACCTGGTCGACCGTGGGGCGGCAGAAATAATTATAGCTCACGGTGGAGATCAGGGGGAAGCCGGGAAAACCCCTCGAAGAGAGTAGCCTGTTTACAAGCTCCTATACCGGACTTGGAGCAGGAGAGGGACTCCCAACCTGGAAGGGACCGACCTTCCACGAGGGGAATGGTAACGGTTAACGGGGTTGAGACTGAGTGTTTGTATGATACAGGCTTAAGTTTCGAATGTCTTGTGGGCCAGCATCTAGTGAAGCCAGAACAGATGACTGGAGAATTTGTGGAGATATGTGGGGTATTGAAGGGAGATGCTCCAATGCGCGTCCCAGTAGCGCAGATTGAGATAGTGTCCAAATTTGTCAGGGGCACGATCAAGGCGGCCGTAATGGAGGGGCCCTTTTTGAGGTCATTTTGGGATGTAGGTATGTGTAGCTAGGAGACCCAAAAGAATCGAAAATAGTAGCCACAGTGGTTACTAGGGAGCAAGCCAAGAAGGAGCGGGAAAAGGAGGCCCCCACGAATCCGTTGCCCAAGGAATTGCAGGAGGCCCAAGAACAGGATCCGACACTGGAGGCCTGTTTTCAGAAACTACCTACGTCGAAAGACCCCAAACAAAAAGGGAATTTCTTCCACAAGGAGGGGCTGATTTATCGCAGAGAAGGAGGAGAAGAGCACGGGTATAACCAATTGGTAGTGCCAGCCAAGTATAGGCCACAGATTTTAGAAATGGGGCATGCACTTCTATTTAGTGGACATATGGGGCAGGGGGCCACCATACACAGAATAGCAGCCCATTATTTCTGGCCGGGAATGACGCCTGACATCATAAGATTTGTGAAATCTTGTGCTCAATGTCAGAGAGTGACACCCAAACACTGGACACCCCCAGTTCCGTTAGGAGAGATGCGCATCGTCGGTACCCCCTTCGAAAGAGTAGCGGTTGACACTGAAGGCCCATTGGAAAGAACTAAGCGTCGGAACAGGTACATTCTGACATTAGTTGATGTGTGCACCATGTGGGCAGAGGCCATCCCCCTGGCGGTCACCGACTCGAAGCATGTTGCAGAAGCCTTGCTGCAAATCTTTACAAGATTGGGGTTCCCTCAGCAAGTGTTGACAGACAATGGGTCCCAATTTCGCAGCTTGCTGATGGAGGAGATCTTCACATCCTGAGTGCCCAACACATACTGACCAGTCCATATAACCCGGCAGGAAATGGTCTCGTGGAAAGGTTCAACGGCAGCTTGATGACGATGCTTCGCAAGTTAGGGCAGGAGCGGCAAGAGGATTGGGACCTTTTTATTCCCGCTGCCCTGTTTGCTTATCGGGAAGTTCCCCCAAGCTTCTACAGGCTACCCGCCAGCCACTCTATTATTTGGGCGACCGATCAAGGGCCCATTGGAGGGTTTGTTCAGGTCTTTGACAGATCGGAAGGTCGATGAGACCACGGTGTCGGCATCCAAATATGTTGAAGAGCTGAAGGAGCGACTACAATTAGGCTGGGAGGTGGCCTCAGATAACCTCCGTAAGGCTCGCGCAAAACAGGCGCAGAGATACAACAAGACGGCCAAGGAAAGAGAACTCCAGGTAGGGGAGAAGGTCTTGTTGTTACTTCCCACAGGGGACAACAAACTGCGCATTGGATGGCAGGGGCCTTTCGAAGTGTTAGAGAAAATCTCTAACACCAACTATAGGATCGCTATCAGAGGAAAAAGGAAGATATACCACGTGAATCTCCTTAAGAAATTTTCAGAACGAGCCCCACCATCTCAAGACCACCTGTTAGCCCTGGAGGTAGCTATTGGGGAAGAGGACGACCCAGAGAATTATCGGGAGTACCCATTACACCAAACAGAGTCGTACAGAGACGTGAAATTTGGGGACAATCTTTCAGAAGGAACAGCGCGAGAACTCGGGACAGTATTACAACAATACACCGATGTTTTAACGGATAAGCCGGGACTCACCCACCTCTCAGAATTTGAGATGTAATTAAAAGACGACACCCCGGTACGGACTAAAATATATCCGGTCCCGTACGCCAAAGCTGCTGCGTTGCGGGAGGAAATTGAAAAACTGCTTGCAGCCAACATCATTTCTGAAACCACTTCCCCATACAGTTTGAGCGTGGTCCTATTACAAAAACCTAACGGCGAGACCAGGCTGTGCATCGATTATCGATTGCTCAACACCGTGACGGAATTTCAACCGGAAGCCTTCCCAAGTCCTGCGGAATTGTTTTCCAAATTAAGCCAGGCGAAAATCTTCTCTAAAATAGACCTCAGTAAAGGCTATTATCAGATTCCGGTGAAAGAGGACAACAGGCCGATGTTGGCCTTAAGCACTAGTGAAGGGCACTACACGTTTAACGTCATGCCGTTTGGGTTACATAATGCCCCAGGTGCCTTCACACGAATGATGAGGAAGCTATTAGGGGCGTTGCAAAACCCCCACATTCATAATTTTATGGATGATATCCTCATAGCAACGGAAACGGAGGAGGAGCACGTAACAACTGTCGCCTTGCTCCTAGGGAGATTGAAGGAGGCAGGTCTTACCGCCCGCTTGAGCAAATGTTTACTTGGGTTTCACACCCTAGACTTATTAGGCCACACTATCGCCCACGGATGCATGTGGCCGCTGAACAAAAACGTAGAGAAAATAAGGAACGCAGCTCGCCCCATCACAAAAAAAGACACGAGATCCTTTATCTCCCTCTGCGCCTATTATCAGAAGTTCATTCCGAATTTTAATAGTTTAACAGGGCCGTTAACTGACCTCACTCGGAAAGGTCAACCAGAAAAAATTCGATGGTCGGCTAAATGCGAGGGAGCATACCCCAATCTTAAGGAGCTCTTGACCAGTTCGCCCATACTCCAACTGCCGGACCTAACTAAACCCTTTGTGTTACGAGTGGACGCCAGCGCCATTGGAATTGGATCCACTCTTTTACAAGCCGATGAAACTCAGCAGGGACTGTTGTTCTCAGTCTCTTACGCGAGTAGGAAACTTAATGCGGCTGAAAAAAATTATTCAACAATAGAACGGAAGTGTCTCGCATTAGTTGTAGGTATTCGCAAACACTACGAATACCTATATGGGGTCCCGTTCGTAGTGCAAAGTGACCACGCCCCGTTGGCGTTTTTGGGCGCCAACAAGCACAATAATGCTAAAATCATGAGATGGGCTTTATTGTTAGGCATGTACTCGTTCTCAGTACAATACATCCCGGGAAAGGAGAATGTAGGAGCCGATTTTTTAAGCCGGCACCTAGCTCCGGAAGAGAATACGAAAGAGGAGGAAATGCTCACAGACAGCTCGGGAGACATAGATAGGGGCCAATCTGAACACCAAGACCACAGTATATTAGATCGGCAGGCTCCGACCTCAAAGGGTGGGGTAATGTGATGGAGTTACTGTGATTTAGGCTTCAACAGGCCCCATTCCCTTTTGCAACTCTTTGTTACTATAAGAGTTGCAAGGGTCTTCGTCTCTTGGTAACTATATGAGTTTGCCATTTTTGTCTTCTCTCTAGCAAAGATAGGAATATATTCTTCTTCTTTTAAATAGTGGGCGTGTTTAGTATTGGTTTGTAGGTAAAGTAATTGCGGGGTTTTTTTCTATAGGGAATAATGTAAGTTAGTACTGAATGGCACCAGTCGGCCTTTTTCTAGATAATCGCGATCTTGAAATTCCATTTTTTGCGTTGTTAAATTTATCGCGGTCATTTTATCGTGGGGAAAGGGAGATGACCCCTACCCAGGTAACGTCCAACGTACGTTAGAGCGAATCACATTTTGTTTCTGCTCACGCTAACAGACGACGTTAGGTAACGTTACGTAGCCGGAAATACGCGCGGTTTAAAGTAAGCAGGTTACCCAGATTCTAAATTTAGAGATGACCGCATGGAAAATTTTAAATTATCACTAATGCTATTGGTTGTAACGAGACGCCAAGTACCAAGGAGGCTTGGGGTCAGCGTGGCTAAATTAACGATATATAGTAGCGCGTCTCAATTAAGCGCTCTCTTAGTCTGCAGAAATTCCTGGCCGTGTATCCAAGCATTATTGTCTGCTTCTGTGGCAGTAGAAACGCAGTAATCGGTATGTCTTTAATTTAAAGTAGCGTGGTAATTAAATCTAAGTTTCTCTAATAGAGCCTTAGCCCGTTCTAGTATAATTTATTTTAAAACCCTTTATAACTTGTAGCACCATCCATTATTTCTTCGAGGATAGCAGTGTCTATGAGTGATAAAGAGATATTACGTAGGTGTGCTCTGTAAGAATTAATAGAAGGTCTGTAGAAATACATGCATCCTTGATTTAGGTTAATTTACAGAATATTCGGAAGCGCGTGTATTTTATTTCATTGAGAGTTTAATTCTGATAAGTCTCATAAAAAAATAAAAAAAAATACGGGAACGGCTTTCGTAGCGGTTACTGGGATTTAATTTGAGTAGGAATTCTAGATGGATAGAGTAGATAATTAAATATTTTTCTATCTGTGAAAGTATAATAATTGCAGGGAAACCACGTGGGGTAGAGGTGAAAGGAAACTTATGGTGCCCTAAGTGGCTGTGGAATTAAATATTATGTAGAGAAGTATTTGATTTTCGTGTTATGGGATTTAAAGAGTTCTAGGAAATATAGTCTATAGAGATATATTTCTGTGTATAGAGATGTAATATATAAATGTAGTGGTGAATTTTAATCATTGATGTGCAGTTAATTGTTGTGCATTTTTATCGTAAGGGGGAAACGATGGTAAGGTCTTGTGACCGATTACAGAATTATAGTAGGCCAAAGTACGGGAGTTTTTCCCCACATGTTCTAAATGTTTAATGCCTGAGGCAAGCTGTGTATAATCAGTATTGGATCAGTGCGTCTGGATTTTACTAGACAGACAGGGGATTGTCGAGAGTAATGACTCGGGGTCAGTAAATATTTATGTATCGTCGTGCAAAAGGGAGAGAGGAGAAATGGTGGAGCAGTCTTCGTTTTGTGCGTTTACATGTTTGAGCTAGAGTTGAGGGTGACTGAAGCAGCAGCTGTATATGTTTTAATAGATAAGTTATTTTATGAGAATATTTTAGTATTGCAGTACAGAGTGGCCTCTCTTTTGTGTCCATAGCATAGTCACGGCCTGTAGAGCGGGTTGTCAATAAATCTTGTTCCTGACAGCTGGCAAAAGTAGCCAGTCTTCTCAAGAGGAAACGCCAGAGGCGTAAGAGCTTGTACCGCGGTGGGTATCGGCTCTGAATACATTGGCCCCAGAGAGAGAGAGAGAGAGGGAGTGAGGAAGAGCAGGTCGAGGCAGCGACGCAGTCTTCAGTGAAAGGGGTTTCTTAAAACCCGGAGCTCTAAGCTCATACACACCCATCGAACCCAAGCAAGCGGGTTGGTGTGTCTTTTATAGCCTCGGTCATAATAATACCGAAGGGCCTAAACCCAAATGATGGGTAACATAGCAAGTGAAGATCAGTTTGTTTCGCCAACAGCGCATCCTCTAAAGTGAAGTCTAGCAACTAGTCAATAGTTTTTCCTGAAGTCATCAGTGTAGGAGTCAGAACCAGGAGAGAGGGTATCATACCTGGTTGCTGAACGAAACGAGAGAAGCAAGGCAGGAGTGAAATAGAGTGAAAATATATCCGGGACCTGTAGAGTCTCATATTGTTCTTAGAGCGTAGCCTCTGAGCCTTAGAGTTAAAGAAGTCTATTAAATAGCAGTGCAGAGGGTGACTTAGTGGCATATACCGCTGACAGAGTTAGCAGCTGTGCAGATAGTCTTCATGCAGGGTCAACAGCCATTGACAATAGAGATAGTAGTGTAATAGAGAGTGGTGGCTACAGTTGATGCCCCCTAAATTAGATGGTAGTAAGAATCCATGTAATCATTCTGATTTTTCCCCAGCACGGTGAATGAATGAGTGAGAGTGGTTGGGTTCATATTTTTGATGTGTCTTATAAATTTAAATTGAGTCTTTTATTTCCAGGTCAGTGCAAACCTGGCACGATATATATTGTTGTTACTATGTTATGAACTTATGTGGATTTGTATAATAAACTTTTTTAATGTTCACTGGATCAGATTCTTCAATGTATAGTCCTTAACTGTTGTCTGTTCAGTAGTGTCTGTAGTGTTAGTTTAACCTTATCTCCTTTAGTTTGTTAAAGGTAGTCAGAGGGAGTGAGTTTATAGCATTTCTTGAAGTCACGATTTGGCGAGAAAGATTTAATTTCGGTTATCATCCTCGAGCCAATAGACTCACCTTACTACATTCACTGTCATTTCTCAACATAAATCTATCATCTTAGTCTTTTCTCACACTAGGGTCTTGTCCTGCACTCAGGCATAATTCTAACTTAAATCCAACTCGTGACATCTGGTATATAGGTATGTAGTAGCCAGACATATCTTCTCTGCTATATCAGCTCTACTGCATTCTCTCGTTTCTTTGTGCGTGAATTGTTGAAAGTATCTTTTAAAATTGTTAGTTTCTGGAGAATATTATTAGAGACAACTTCTAGTAATTGTAGTTTTGACATCATCTCTGCAGCGAAAAAGGATGCATATTCTGTGATGCTATATCCTTGTGCCATTCCCTATATTGGAAGATTCATGTACCTAATTTGACATCTCCCTTCTATCCATACGTTTATACAATAACATTAGTAATAACATATCCAAGTGTTCTATTGAAAATAGAAACTGCATTGCCCTAATGTGTGCTATGCGCCACTTTCGCTCATGTGAAAGGTGAATCAAGGACATGAGAGACATCTTTAAAGATTATAGCACTGAAGAATGCGTAGTATGACTGAGACTGAAAGCAAATGTTGCAAATTCCAGCATTGTTTCACAACGTGTGAAGCAAGAACGAACTAGCTGCTTTTATAGGTTTTTATGTACATATTTCAGTGCAAATTGTGCCTGTCTTTTAAGGACGAATTTTTGCTCATTCACCTATTAAGTTTATTTATTTGGTATTGTATTTCTATTGTTATTATTGGTTGATTTCAATCAGCATTTTCTTCTACTTTTTTTTTCCTTCTTAAGCATGACTACCTATCTCTGTGTCTTGTCTTCCGCTTTTGACTTAATCTCTTTGCTTGTGAATTTTATTTTAGCCTGCTCAGTTCTTCTGATATTTTTAGCCTATCTTCACATCTCACACAAATACCGTGTACTTTAAATTACACTTATTTTTCATGTAACATTTTCTGCAATTATTACAATTATCTTGCATTTCATTGTAAAATAAAAAAGATATTATTTTTGTTCCTAACATAACCCAATCAAAAATGCACAGAAAAAGACCTGAAGGTTAATTTTAAAAAAAGAAAAGCGAGTTTCGCCTTTACTGGAATGTCAATTTTTATTTATTTTGAAATTCTTAGGTATAAAGCAATGGTTTGAAATTGGCTTCTAATGTTGAGAATTAACTCATTCATATTAGTGTACTTTACCTGTGTAAGGATTAACGTTCAAGGTAGTGGCACCCTTAATATGGGTTGGTTAAAACTTCCTGTAATTTTGTCTGTTAAATTTACACTTTAGGGCTTTTCTTTTTCTTTCAAACAGTTGTTTGTCCCGCCCACGTGTGTCTGTTAACAATTAGACTTTGTAACTTTCCCCTCGTATCAGTATGATGGTTAGAAAACTGCACGCAAATAAATATGATTAAAACAAAAAATAATGATAATATCAACTGGACAAAAATGACCTTCATGTCTTATGTTTAAGATGGACCATACTTTAAAGATAAACTTCTTTTGTCTGTTCCCCTAATATTATATTGCCGATTATCCTTCCTGTACTGTGCTGGGACTAGACTTTATGGCTTGTCCATTCATATGAACATTCTGGTTAAAGCATCCTCCACTTCGTCTCTTAGTGACTAAACGTTGTGGCTCTCCCTCACCTCCTACTGTATCAGTATTCTGGAAGATAGAAATTACATTTTTAATATCTCTACAAACTGCTAGTGAGTCATGTAAAATGAGAAGGAAAGCGTTGATATAAACATGACATGCATTATACATATATAAACATTATAATTATATAAACATTATAATTATATAAACATTATAAATATATAAATATTATAATTATAAAAACAATATAAATATATACAGACTTTCATGAAATGAATGTTATGTATCTTTAGTAATTATTATTTCAAATGCATTTAGTGATGAACACACAGCTGGACTGTTGTGGTGAACCTATTTTACATGATTCTGTAGATGGATGGATCTCTATATAATCAAACCTCTTTCAGCAATCTACTTGGAAAACTGGTCAATATAGACCTTCTTATCTTAGGTTGAATCTGAATATTAATGTTTAGTATATTATCAAGGGATATAGGATAAAGAGAGAAGGATAGTACCTCACGGTGAGAGACAGCCATGTTCTTTTTAGGATAGTCAGTATCCTATTTGGTTCTCCTCTCTTTATCTAGCTCATGTATGGCTCCTCGAATACCGCTTGTGTACGGCGGTGGCCACATCCCGGGCAACAGTCTTGGCTGACTGGCTAAACTACATGGGTGGAGTAGGAGCAATTTTACTCAAGGGAAAGTCCATCCCTAGTACACAAAGACTGAGACGGTGAGTGAGGCGGAGGAATCTGAGAAGATCAACGGCTCGCAAAGCGAAACAGCAAAGTGTGTGGCGCACTAGAGGCGTGTCGGACATAGAAAAAGACAATGGCTAACCACCGTAGAAGAGATTGGGGCCTTACCACGTACTTCCTACAGAACGTAATGGGATCACAACAACAAGATAAGAACCGATATGTAGAGAACTCTCTGTCCCCTGGGGAAGAATCTACTGTACAAATAAACAGTTAAGAGGCAAATCCTCTAATGAGTAAGGAAGTACATAATGACGAGTGTTCCTTAAATTCTGTTGAAAGGGAGCATTCTGAGAAAGACCACCTAAAAACTAGTAGGAGAAGCCTAAAAATAGGAACATGGAATGTTAGATTTCTAAACGGAGAAGGAAAGCTTGACAATCTTATATTAGAGGCAACAGACATGAAACTCGATATACTGGGAGTTGCAGAGGCAAGACAGGCTACATAACAAGAGACCAGTACACGCTTATACACCCAGGAGGAGAAAAACAGGAATGTTGATAAAGAAGGAGTTAGAAAAATACGTATGTGGATACTGGACACCCAATGACAGAATGATGTTACTGAAGATGAGAGCAAAGCCATTCGACATATCAATCTTACAAACTTATGCACCAACTAACGATCACAACGAGGAAGAAATAGAAGAATACTATGAAGAGCTACAACACACACTTAAACCAGTCAAATCTACAGATGTGTTGATAGTAATGGGTGATATGAATGCAAAAGTAGGAAAAGGAAAATACAAGAAAATAGTAGGACAGTATGGATTAGGGACAAGAAATGATAGAGGAAACAGACTTATCCAGTTCTGTGAAGAAAACCAGCTGGTCATATGTAACACCTTTTTTGAACACCACCCAAGGAAATTATACACATGGAAAAGCCCAGGAGATGTAACACGAAATCAAACCGACTATATCATGATAAAACATAGATTTAAGAACGGTGTCACAAGTGCAAAAACACATCCTGGCGCCGACATAAATTCAGATCATAATCCAGTCGTCATCAAAGTAAATATAAAGCTGAAAAGAGCAGGAAACAGAAGACAGGAGGAACCCCAGATAGAAATATCAGCGCTGAAACAACCAGATATAAAACAGAAATATTTAATCAACGTCAAAAATAAATATCAACAGTTATTGACAGAAAGCATGGAGCAGTATAGAAGAGAAAACCCAGAAGAAAAAGCAACCGCAAAATGGGAATGCTTAAAAATAAGCATACAATCAGCAAATGCAAATTTACCTAAAAAGGAGTCTAAGAAAAATCAAATTTGGATGACAGATGACATCTTGAATAAAATGGCAGAAAGAAAGAAAGCAAAAAACACTCCAGAATATAAAACAATAGACAATGACATACGTACTATGTGTAGACAAGCAAAAGAACGGTGGATAGAAACAAAGTGCAAGGAAATAGAAGACTTGGAAGCAAAGCACATGACAAAAGATATGCATGAAGAAATAAAGAAATTATCAAATCGGTCGCGGTTTGCACAAGGAGGAAGCTGTATCAAGAACAAAAATGGTGTAATATTACTTGCTGAAAAAGACATATCAAACAGATGGGCAGAATACGTAAAAGAACTATTCGAGGACAACAGAGGTAAAAAAACCATCACCAGATTCTAATGAAGGCCCAAACATTCTCAGATCAGAAGTAGAGAATGCCATTCATATGATACAAAAAGGAAAATCAGCAGGCATGGATAACATAAAAATTGAAATGATAGAAGCACTGGAGAGCTTTGGTATAGATACAATCACAGAAATATGCAACGATATATACAATACAGGATATATACCACAAGACATGAAGACATCAGTTTTTATAACATTGCCCAAAAAACCAAATGCAACAGAATGTTCAGACTTCAGAACAATCAGCCTGATGAGTCATGCAATTAAGATACTGCTCAAAATCATACAGGAAAGAATAAAAAGTAAAGTAGACAGCGAAATCCAAGAAAAACAGTTTGGTTTTAGACGGAACAGTGGAACAAGAGAGGCAGTATTTTGCCTAAGAATATTAGCAGAAAAATATACATAGGTCCAAAAAAGTAAGTATATGTGCTTCATTGACTATAAGAAGGCTTTTGACAGAGTCCATCATGAGAAAATAATTGAATGCCTCAAAGACATAGGTATTGATGGAAAAGATATAAGAATACTCAGTAACCTTTATTGGGAGCAAACTGCCACAGTAAGATCGGGAAGGAATTATTCGCCATACATAGACATAAAAAAGAGGTGTCAGACAAGGTTGTGTGCTGTCCCCCTGCCTATTTAATTTATACACCGAAAAAATTTTCAAACACATACAGCAAATACCAGGACTGAACATCAGTGAAAGGTCAATAAACAACCTTAGATATGCAGATGATACCGTGTTGTTAGCTGAAAGCGAACAGGGGTTACAAGAACTAGTGAAGCAAGTGAACAGTATAAGTCATGAATATGGACTCGACATTAATATTGAGAAAACAAAAACTATGATAATTAGCAAAACAGACGATAAACCCACATTAAAGATAAGCGTAAATGGGAAAATCCTGGAACAAGTCAAGAGCTACGTATATCTTGGTCATATAATAACAGAAGATGGTAGATGTGAAACAGAAATCAAGAAGAAAATAGGAATGGCCAAAGCTACATTCAACAACATGAAACATATACTGACATCCAAACAGTTATCTCACAAATTAAAACTGAGAATGATAATGTGTTATATATATTCTGCATTTCTGTATGGTGCAAAAACATGGACGATGAATAAGCATTTGGAAGAAAGAATTGAGGCTCTTGAAATGTGGATATATAGAAGAATGGGGCGTATCTCATGGAAATAGATGAAAACAAATAAGGAGGACCTAGAAAATCTAGGTATGAAAAGAGAACTAATGAGGGAGGTCAAAGTTCGGCAGCTAAAATACTTTGGCCACATAAAAAGGCATAACACCTTGCAGAAGACCATAACAGAAGGGAGAGTTGAAGGCAAACGTGCAAGGGGAAGACAGTGCTATAAGTGGGAAGATAACGTCAAGAGATGGACAGGAAAGAGTCTATCATAGTGCACCACCAAGACAAGAGACAGAAGACGTTGGAGATCCATTACAGCCAACCTTCGTTGTGGAGATGGCAACTGATGATGATGATGAAGATGATATTATCAAATGAGGCAGTTTTTATCTAAGCGTGTTAAAATTAGAAGCATGCTGCTATTTATGTGCAATAGTTGCAAAATGTAGCTTCAATTAACCTTGTATTGCAGTGCTTTGTTATTTAATATAATAAGGATGTTCTTCTTCTTCTTCAAGTGCCTGGTGACGTAGAAGATCATATCTCTCTACAACTTCTTGTCTCCAGTACAATTTATCAATTCTGCTGTTGACTTCTTTACATGCCACGATGTAAAACTGTCCAGTATTTGCTCTCTTTGTCTTCCACTATCTCTTTGTTCCTTCAATCTTACCTGTTGTTATGATACATTCCAGCTTTCCTCCTCTTCTCATAACATGCCCAAAAAAAGTGGATGGCTACCATTCTAACTTGTCAAATAAGTTTCCTTTGTGTATTGGCCTCTTTCTGTACTTCCACATTACTCTTTTTTTAGGCTGTCTATGGTATTTTTAACATTAGTCTGTAAAACCACATCTTTCTTGCCACTAGTGTTTTCCCTATTTGTTATATAGATATATAGCATTATTTGTGCCTTTACCTTCTACAAATCTACACCGTTCATCACTGATTTCTGGTTTAATTTTATTTCTCACTCTTTTTATGATAATTCGTTATAATATTTTGGTCACATGACTCATAAGACTAATGGTGCGGTGTTCTTCACATTCCATGGCTCCCAGTTTCTTTGGCAAAGCTATGAATATGGATTTTAGCAGATCTTCAGGTATTTGACC
Organism: Oreohelix idahoensis; assembly: GCA_024509875.1. Lineage (NCBI taxonomy): Eukaryota > Metazoa > Mollusca > Gastropoda > Stylommatophora > Oreohelicidae > Oreohelix > Oreohelix idahoensis. Next base: position 131,100 of record JAMPIV010003426.1, on the reverse strand, counting down.
ACTGTTGTAGATGTCATTTCTGAGTTATGTTATCACTTCTACTCCAAATTCTCCCAAAGCTTCCATTTCCTCAACTGTACATTATCTGGTCCAGGCGCTTTGTCTGTCTTCACGTGGCACATGGCATTCTCTACTACTGCCACAAGTATTGGAGGTCCTTCACAACTGCCCTAGCTGTTCAAATTTGGTCTCTCATCAACATACAGTGTCACGGATTGCCTCCCCTGCTTTGCAGTAGTGGTCCAACAGTGACCAAAACTCAAAAGTACCTAATATTGGCTTCCAAGGTATCTACCTGCGCGCAAGATTGCTCTTGGCAGAGATGTAGACAGAAGATTAATGACACTTCTACCTTAATGGAGAATTCACAAGATATTTCCAGAAGTCACGAACAATGTTGCATTGGGCTGAACAATTGTTTACGCATTATATTTGGTCCGTCGCCTTTTGTGAAAGATTTAAGAAATGGTTTAACTCGTTCAAGTTCACAGTTGGTGTAATCCAATGAAATTCCTCTTATAGGGTACAGCTCTGTTTAGAGGTAAATATGTGTCTAGGTTTATATATATATATATATATATATATATATATATATATATATATATATATATATATATATATATATATATATATATATATATATATATATATATTCTTCTTCTTCTTCGATCCTTAACCACCGACCGTCAAAGCAGTCAGTGGCCATCACGCCTAGTGGCGTCTTGTAGGGCAACAACAAATTGATTCCACTTTGCACGGTCGGTGGCCATCCTTCGTACAGTGCTCCAACTCTGGTTCATTCTTTGCATCCCAGCCTCCACAGTCCTCCGCCAAGTTGTCTTTGGTCGGCCTCTCTTTCGCTTTCCTTCAGGGGTCCAAAGCATAGCTGTTCTTGTGATGGCATCGGAGTCTCTTCTGAGGACATGACCAACCCAGCTCCAGCGTCTGCCAGCTATGATGGTATGCATGTCCTCTTGCTTGCTACGAGTAAGCAGATCTTGGTTGGTGATGGTATTCGGCCAAAAGATTCGGTGCATTTTTCTTAGGCATGTTGTGTGAAAAGAGGACAATTTTGACATTTCCTTCTCTGTGACTCTCCAGCATTCCGCACCATAGAGAAGCACAGAAAGCACGCAACTCTGGTATAATCTTAATTTTGTGCTTGTGCTGTATTGGGAGGACTTCCAGATGTTATTTAGGCTAAAGAAGGCTGTTCTTGCCTTATTCATTCTGATGTTGATGTCTTTGCCTGCCCCACCGTCTGGCGTTACTATGCTTCCTAGGTATGTGAAGGTATCTGTCTGTACCAGTTGCTGATTCCTTACTGATATGGGCTCAGGGTTGCTCACATTGAGCGTCATGACCTCAGACTTCTTTAAATTGATGTTCAAGCCCACCTGCTGGCTAAATTTATTAAGTCTATCCGTCACTATATAGATATATAAATATATATATATATATATATATATATATTTATATATCTATATATATATATATATATATATATTCTGGCTCTTACGTTTGCTTTAATACATATAAAAGCTAAAGCGACTATAATTGTTCAGTTTTAAAACATGTAACAATTTTAATAATGAATTAGTCTTTATCAGTTAAAATAAATATGAAAAAATTGTTTAAATTTAGATAAACGTTTCCGTCACGGAGAGGAAGGTGAGGATTTATCAAAAGTCCGTTGCTTTCGCCTATTTTATCAGAAACTTAACTCTAGCTGAGTCCTGCAGCTGTGGTTTATGAATTATGTGATGACAAAAGCCTTATCCACACTCTCTACCACTATAGGCGGTTAGGGTGGATGCTTTTCTCTCACATTAGCGACGTTAGTTCCACAAATTGTCTGATGGCTTGTAACCACGAACTTTAGAAAAACAGAAAAACAAATGAATTCTACTAAGTACATTTGTTTGAAGCACTCTAACAGGGTCACGTTCTCGTTGTCCGCCCACCAATGTTAAACTCTCAGAAGAATTTAATTCTCGAGCACGCACAACGTAGCTCCGAGAAGATGGTTAAAATTCACCAATATTACTCTGAGGATTAACGGGTTACATGTGTCTGGACATTATGATTTGTGCCTGAATTAACATTAACAAGTTACATACATCTCAAAAATGATAAGCTACATTTGAGGCACACATGATGTAATCATCATTTATTACTGCTCCAGTCGGAGTCCTGGGGTCACCTCTGCTGTCGGATTTCCGCATGACTACTCAGAAACGATCACCAGCTCTTGCAGTCGTGGTTCATGAATATACTCTTTTCATATGTTGAGGTTGCCAGCCTCATATATAACCACTTAGCAAGAAACCTGTAAAATTTACTTTAGTAAACAAATTGTTTACACTTACCCGAAAATTTTAGGAATACACTATTTACTTGCAGAGATTTACTCGACACAGCTATGTATTAGATGCCTCGAAATCACTTAGGTCTGGAGATTAGAGTTAATTCCTCTGACAGCTGGTGTTCTGCGAAATCACTGGTCTGGGAAAACTGTTGTTTGATTCCTCTATGACTTGGTCTGGGACATTAGAGTTAATTCCTCTTACGGCGGATGTTCTGCGAAATCACTGTCTTGGAAAACGTGTGTTTAATTCCTCTATGACTGGTGATCGAATTCCTAAGATTCCAGTCTTGTATTAAAAATGCGGGTTTACTTGTAAATCCCTAAGTTGCCCAATACTCGATCGGTTACATATATTTTGGAATTTCTAAGTCCAGTGTCTCCTTTTTCTTTCTGGCTTTTATGAGTCGCTAGTCTAACGTTTGTGCTGTAGTGTATGTACTGACATTTTCGACTACATTATATCTCACGATCCTCAGTTCACATTCCAGCCGTGTTCCCACCTAATTTTCCATTGAGATACATTGTATATTCCGGCTCCTCAAATCAACCAATCCAATCAAGTCTCGTTCAGCACTACGTGGGTAGGGGTGTTTTAAATTAAAAAAATACCCTCACGTGTTTCAAAATATTAAATTTTATATCGTCACGTGACCTCTTCCTATCGTAGCGTCAGATTTCCGCCGGCATCTTGTGCTATCTTCACAAACAAATGTTGTGCACTGATACTGAGCCGATGTTATCCTCTGCAAATCTTGAGTTTCCAGATAGATTTATCTGTAATCTCGACACAGAGTGTACATCGGAAGCGATTACCTCATTATCTCCCGTCTTGTGCAAACATAAGGATAGTTGCTAGCCACGGAGAGTCCAATGATGGACTGTCACGTTCAAAGGGATCGATAGAGATGACCGTCTCTATCAAATTTGGCCAGACGAATGAAGCGAAAATCGTATCAGTCGCTGATCGGTCAAATTACATGGCGTTATTACAGTTATTACATGTCTGCGGCCGGCTTAAAGCACACATGTAAACATTAAAGATAGTCCCGTGGCCGATACTTCCGTAGGGGTGTGGTGTGTTAGAGACTTCATCCTACTGATCCAGCATAGATAGTAAATAATGGTGTATAAAATATGCCACATAATAATGACATAAGAGAAAAATATAAGAAAATATAAGTCGCACGGGAATGTAATATCACTACTTGGTTATCCTGCCGGAGTGGACTTGAGATCGCACAACCATATCGTCACACACAGCTCCTTGATGTATTCTGTCCACTTTTCTATCATGCTCTCATTACCGATTAACAATGGTCCTTCTTTTGATTTCAAACAGCCAGTAACTGTTTGTGACCTTTTGCCCGTTAACTAATTTATTTGCTTGTACATAGATTGTGTGTCTTTTCTGTTCTGGACTTCATGCTCTCTGCATGTCTGGTTTAGCCATGCTTCTTTTGTTGTTTTACATTTGTTTACTTTTCCCTTATTTAGTCTGTCATATTCTTCGTTGTATTGCCTCTTCTTCCTTCTCCCATGCCTCAGTTGTAAAATTTAATCTGTCATCCACTTCTTCTTTGTAGTCCTCTTTACTTCTAGTACGATTTCTTTTGATGTCTGATGTATGGATTCCTTTAGCATTTCCCACTGTTCATCTATACTCTGTATTTTTTCTATTGCATTGTATCTATTCTATACTGTAATGTTGTATTTTTCACTCATTTCCTTATATGAATTTTGATGTTGTTTGAAGCTCGCATAACTTTTTTTCAATTTTATTCTAAGTTTTCCTATTACTTGTACATGATCGCTGTTGCAGTCTGCTCCTGGCTTAGTTTTTGTATATTTCAAACTGTTTCTAATTCTCCTGCATATTATTATGAACATTCTTCCCTGGACTTTTCCACGTCTAAAGGCGGTTAGGTTGCTGCTTAAACCAGGTGTTTCTTACAATCATATCCATGTGTTCTTGACCTCTGTATCAGTCTGTCACCTCTCTCATTTCTTTTTCTCAGACCATAACCACCAGTCACATCATCAACTTTTTAATTTCCAACCTTTGCATTGAAGTCTCCGAGTATAACAGTTATCTCATTAAATTTACACTGAGTTATTGCCATTTGAAGTTCATTGTAAAATGTATCTATTTCTTCTTCTGAACTATCTGTTATAGTGGAATATACTTGTATAAAACTGATATCAATTGGTCTGCCACTCAGTTTAACTAACAGGACTCGATCTGATATTGCCCAAAATCCCTTTACTGTTCTTGCCCTTTCTGCATCCACTATTATGCCTACTCCTCTGTCGTATTTATTTCCTCCAGGATAAATTATTTTGTAATTTTCAGAATACGTTTCACCTGTTCCGGTACCGTATATTTCATTTCACATAGACCTAATACATTCACATTCATTCTTTCCATTTCCATCTTGATGTTATATAATTTTACGGTCTGTGTAAGTGTCCTGAAGTTCCTATGTTTAAGTTATCTTTAATTTTAATTTTGCTAGAAAGTTGTTTTGATTCATGATTGTACAAGGAATAATACGTCAGTAGTTTTCCGTTGCTTGCCGTCGGTTTGTGTACGCTAGCCTGTGACAAGGCAGTGGGGATGGAAGAGGTTAAAGCGCCTCCATCTCGCTGTTTTTCACATCATAAAGCTTCAGAGATGATTTGATACAGCCAGCTGTCCCTCGCAACTATCCCACCTCGCCAATGTGGTTTTGAGTAGTCCGAGTGCAATGAAGGAAGTCCTTAAAACCACACTAGACCAAATCCAAACAGTTGGTTGTCTCCCTTTGATACGTCCTTTTACCTCCACTTCCTTTTTTTAAGCTTAAGCTGTACAGACTTTTTATTGCATTGGTTTGGGTCCAAGGGCGACAGCCCAAGTGCTGCTGGATCAATTGCATTGGTAAATATAAGGAAATCAAAAGGTACCGAGTCCAGTACATGACTCTGAAATATGAACAGTAACAAAGGCAATAACCAAGTAGTGACAGACTTTCATAAATGGAAGCCGCAAGAAGATAGTGGGAGACAGACTCGACAGATTTAAAGACAACATAGAAATAACTGGATTTTGGCTTAAGTAGGAATAAGTTGAAAGCTTGTGCTCCAGAGGGATCTGAAGGTGATGATGTATGTGTTTTTGTCTGTTTCTGTTCTGCTGATCCGTGTTTGCTGATTCATCAGACACTCTAATACAGAGTTTGTAATGAAGGCATTTGTTGGCGATACTCTGAAGTTTGGGTATAATATTCTTGACGACAAGGCAATATTCTGGGTCCTGGAGTGGAGCTGATATTATATTAGTCTTGCATAGTGTAGTATAATTTTCATGGACTAATAGCTGCATTTTCATTGGCTTTGTTAATTCTAGCACTGAAATCCTAATGTGTTTCTCCATCTTTGTCATCGTAATTTCAAAATAAATTATGCTATACATTTCTTCAGTATGTTACCATTGATCTGTAAATTATCATTTTAGATTTACTTTAATAAGTACATGTTTAACTACTAATTATACTTTAGGATATGTGATAAAAGACAAGTTCTCTTTAATGCTATCTATGCAGGAAAAAGAATACTCCACCAAGTGGGAATTACAAATCCTGAACAAAGGTCGAAATGACATCCGTAATGAACATCTCTGGTTTGGCATTTTAGCAAAGACATCTTATAACAAGTTTACCAGGGTAAAGTACCATTTATTTATAATAGTTCCAATGAAGAACGAAAGAGGATGTAAATAGTGGACAACAGAATGAAACAGGTTACGAAAGTGGAAAGGTTTGGTCAGAGCATTTCTATTTATTCTTGCTTGACCATGAAATGAAACGTCAGTGCCTAATCAAAATATCAGTGTTGAATCAAGCACAGTAACATATTTTGTTAGCTAGATAAAGAAATTTAAAAGTTGGTATTTATGACAAACATGTTACAAAAGCAACAATTTCCATGTTATATTTGAAGTCAATACAGTTGTATGACTTAAAAACGCATAAGAAAACAAGAAGATTAATCATGTTTTTATTGAATAGATGAACTAAAATTGTTTAGCAAAACAGCTAAACATGAACTGAGGGAAAGAGTTTTGAGAATTAAGTTGAGTAATACACGATATCAAGGCACTAACGGTAGAGAGAACATTCGCTCAGAAAGTCATCTGCTGGTATCGGAAGATCAGATGTGGTCCCTGGGTGTTTATGTGGAGATGATGTCAGAAAATGTCAACTGCTTCCTTAGGAATGTCGAAGAGACGTTTAATGTTATGGCGTAGATTGATTGACAACCTCATGTTAAAAACACCGCTGCAAAAACACTATATCCTACAATGATTCCTACTACAGCCGTGACCCAATTCTCCCAGTGCGGCCAAAATAAAAGGCGAAAGAAGAGGAAGCATTACCTGGCAATCGGTGCTTTAAAACGTCGGGAAACTACACATGTCAACTGAAGTCAGAGGGGGAGACAGAGAAAAACATCACTAGAAAGGTACATAGTACAACCGTAAAGAAACAATGTGCCGGAATTATTGGGTCGATCTCTTCTCCTCCCCGGCAGTAGTCAGTTACAATTGTTGTGAGTACTGATTACGTGAAATTTCCATGATCCCCACATTTCTTTCTCTGCTATCAAGCAGATATTAGCTATTTTCTAATCACCTTACACTCCTTTCAGTAATAATTCTTGCGTGTTTACCTGACCATCCCTGCTGATAGAGTAGACAGGTGATGCAATATTTACCGACAGTCGTGTACCAAACCTTTGCCGCGCCGGATTAGCACAACGTATGCCCAGCCAGTTTAATTAGCTCATGGGATTCCCTAATTACTGTCGTGAAGAGTTACATCCCACATGCTTACACGAGGGTCGGTGTTTGCACAAGGACGTGGAGATAAATTATCTATCTACGGACATATTACAGACATGCGCCTGGAAGACGGAATGAGGTAATAGATCCAGCTAGAAATATTACGAAAATATTACTTGAGATAAAAGTTAGACGTTATTTGTAATCAGTGACGAGAATATTCGGAGGTTTCACGTCCATACTTGGGAGACAAGACCTTTTAAATAACATGCAGCGTTTTCCTAAACAACAAGTGCCAGGAACGAAAGGGGCAATGAAACTGATACAGCAAAAACGTTAGTTGATATCGCAGTTGCGTTTATGCGGACTATCAGTTTGATCACAGATCACTTGATTATATGTGTCCGTACGTGGGTTCGTACTCAGACAATTATTAAGTATTTTAATTGGGATATTGTCTGTCTGTATCGTAGTCGTCGACACTTCATTGTTTGTTCAGTGCGAATATCATTCCTCATAAATACATGGAGAACTCTTCCTCATAGAAGAGTAGTTAAGTATAATGCGAATACAATCAATAAAACATGGCATGCAGACCAACCTTCAAGTCAAATGACGAATGCGGTAAGTCCTTCATACTGAGTCCAATATATACATTTATTTGACAAGACATGTGAAGAACATCATATGGTGATTCATCAATATAAGAAATGTACATCTGCATTAATCAATGGGAATCCATAATACCGTCACTCTTCCAGTCAAATAAGTTCATGTCAGAACATCAAAGGCGATGTACACGCTCTGCTGTCATCCAGTCAGACGGTAATGATACGCCTGTGTATTTGACGAATATTAATATATAGATCATCCACTGATCTACTAACATTATATTTCATTATCCATTAAGGAACTATGGACCGACCCTGCGCGTCCATCAATAATTATAATTCGGCAATACGTAGCCTATCTCTGGAAGAATTCAACAATGCGACTTCATGGCGTGACGGTCAAATACAAAAGGGTCCCCTAAATTGGTCACTACGCGTGACCATACCAACGCTCACGCGTCACAATCCGACTGTGCGGATTGCGTTCATTAGACCATGAAGTATAACAATGATTCTACATTAATTCTCTTATCATCAAATATGCGTGCTGCCAAATATAGCAGACGACGCCGATAAAACACCGTAACAGTTCCCTTCACGCCGAGGAGAAAAAATCTATTAGATAGATTTTTTTGAACTATCTTATTCAGAGATCCCAAAAAGTTAACCAAAACCCGACATATGGCCTACGATGTTCTGAAAATCGTCGTGGTCATGTCGATAATGTATCAGTCATACGAATCATGTAATATATTAATAGTTATGTTATCCATGGACATTATAATAACTAAAGGAGTGTCAACTGTCGCTAAATAATTTAACTTAAAGTTTGTAGTGACTAAATAATAAGTGAAGAAAATTATTCCAATCAATTAAAATGAAACTAATTAATTATAGTATGTATGTAAGGTGTCATTAAATTGTAAGTAACTAAACTAAATGATATTGTTATAGTAAAGGAAATGAGAAGTAAAGACAAGTAAAGTAGAGAAAAAGTAAAGTATAAATTTAATTATTGATGTGTGCTGAAAATTAATCATGTGTATTAAGTAACTAATAACTAATTAACTTAATTAACTAAACAATAATATGTAATATATTCTATCAACATATTTGCTAAATATATATAAGAATAATCATTAATCTAAGTATATTATTCAGTGGTGTGAGATTCTTTTCTGTTCATATATATTTTCTTTCTTTTATACTTCATTTTTTTTTCTCACAATTCAACTTTATTTATTAATGAAATCAATAAGTAGAACTAACTAATATTGTATAAGAAGATCCAAACGTAGTAATGTCCATAGGTGGATCTACCATTAGTTCCATTGAGTCTACGATGAGTTCCATTTGAATATACGATTAGTTCAATTTGAGCGGAAAAAAGTTTATCCGTATTCACAGTGTTCAATTAGTTATTTCAATTGCTGAAGTATAGCGGTATTTGTCCAGCCGGAATTCAGATATTCTTCCCGATTGCCTCGAAATGAACTGCATCACGAATGGACACTAACCAAAGTCCAAACATTCGTAATGAAAAATCGAATTCTGTCTCTTGTTATAATCAATTTCGTTTGAAGAACGTATCCATGAATTGTTTCATTCGTAGTATAAATCATAAGTATGCAATGTAAACAGTCATTGACGAAGTACGTAATCGTTACGAAGGATTTATTGTTCAGCATCTTTTTGACATATTGAATTCTAGTTTCTTTTCACTTGAAAATATCATCATAAACGAAGAAATGTAAAGGAAGTTGAATGTCCAGATTCCTTGTGGATTGTAAACATAAATTTCGCTTGTTTGCTGAAACCGTGATATTCAACATCGTTGATTGTACCAACGTTACTTGAGGTACGAATTTCGGTATCATAAAGCGTTGTATGTCCCAGGAGAACTTGACATCCCGTAGACTCGTGACATATTTAATATTATCGTTAACGAAATTTGAAATATCGTTCCACGTTTGAAGTAGTAGAACAGTCACGTTAGTTGAATTTGAAGTTCATGAAACGATTGCAAGTCCTTAAATGTAAACGTCGCTGACGGTGATAGTTGTCGGCATCTGACGAAGATATATTTATGTATAATTTAGTAGCATCTGTTTACCTCAAATTTAGGAGGTATTTAATAAAAATGTTCCCTATAAATTTTGAAAGCGTTGATGATACCATGTCACTTTCAATAGCATGTCTTTGATATAGACAAATAGACGATATACGAAACTAATGCTGCATTGGGCTGAGCATAGTTAAAACCAATAACCATGTTACTGTATATTGTAGGCATGGTAAAAACAAATAAGACAGAAAACATGTGTACAAAATATAAATGTCACAAATAATGTTTTCTACTAGAAATATTACCAACCAATCTATATAGATGAGAATAGATGATTAGTAAAGAAAAGATACAATGACTGCATATGCTAAGTCATCAAAGAATGTGACAACAGTGTTACTACAACATGTTATCTGCGTGACGCAGAATCAGGTACCATCTGTAGCCTGAGTGAATGGTGATGAAAGTAAACACCATTATCACGATCGACAACAAAACGAGCGTCTTTATTGTTACAGAATGTAACCAACGCCTCACTATTCTGACCATTAAATGATGGCAGAAGACGAACAAACTTAACGTTTGCCGTGTAACTAAAGAAAAATTTCTAAGTGTCTGCCATGTAGTTACATGTGGCAGATTACGCACTAACACCGTGCGAGAATACGCATATTTCCCAATATATGTAGGACCATTGTCACTGATATGGGAAAACGGTTGATGTGCAACCTTAGTTGCTTGAGGTACATTGCAATGTATGTCCCTCGTGTAATTATTATTCTTCCTATTGACTGTATGATTATCTTGAGCTTGAGTAAAATGACCCTTATCCTGTAATGATACATTTGTAGAACGTGTAGTAGTAGAAGATTGAGAAGAACTACATACGTTCTTTTGTTTCAGTATGCTGGTAGTAATTTTATTTGGTATTTTCTCATTACTCTTTATTCCAACATTATTTTTCCATACATTACTTTTCTTAGTAAAATCCTTTACCCTACTGACAGTGTTAATAGTTTTCTTAGGATCAGTTGTAATCTGAGCTTGTCGCCAACTTTTATTATCAGAATTGGCAGTAGCATCCTGTCGAGGGAAGGTATATTTTCCCCGGAATGACCTCCTAACTACCAATGGGTGTATTGATAGTTTAGTATCAGTCCTCGTACTTAAATCATGTTGCAAAGTACGTTTCTCTCCTCTGTTGTTCCTCAATATATTTTTACCTGCCATTACATCGAGTAGACAATCGACCCTCTTTCTTAAATTATCCCTTTCAGAAGTCAGGAAAGTAATCTTCTGCTTCTGTTTCTTATTTATTTTATCCAAGTTGGGGTTAATATTCTTATCCTTATCCATTAAAGAATCAAGTGTGATCAATGCTGTTGACAGTTCATAAATTTGTTGTTGCGTTTCCTTTTTAAGTTCAGCATAGCTATGTTTCTCATTCAGGAGGGACGCTTCTAATGCAGTCACCCTGTCATTAATGAGACAATCATCACTCGAGGAAGATATATTAACATCAATACCAGATTCTGTATTCTCATCATTTTCTGATTGCACTTCATCAGATACTTTCTTATTTGTTTCGTTACCCCTATGGGAATTAACCAAAAGTGTCTTATTATCTTCACGCAACAATGCCAAGTCAAGCGTGGAAGATTTCACTTTACTTATCTGGTCGTTCAGCATCTGTTTCAATGAATTTGCCTCATCGTCCAACTTTTTTTCCTGTCTAAGACAAAATTCATAAAATTTATCATTATCTGTATGACATACATCCATTATCTTATTGTCATCAAATGATACACTACCATTTTCCCTTTTTTTCAGTTTTTGTCTTAATGCCCCTATTTAGACAGAACTGTTTATATTGTTCCGTATCATAGTAAAGAGATCCTAACTGTACATCATCAGTGAGAATCAATTCACATTGGATGGCCTGGTCTATACATTCTCGACTCAGGTTATGCACTTGCATATCTACAGTTGATTTCAAAAGTGAAATTTCAGCTTTAAGCTCTTGAATCTTAACACCCTGTGTATGATTTTCTATCTTTAAATTTACATTTGTCTGATCAAGTAATTTCAGTCGATCAACCTCAGACAACAACGACTGAATGTGCGCCCTCTGTGCATGAAGTTTTCTTTGGTAAGCTGAGGCATTATCTTGTGCAATCTTCAATGAGAGTTTCTCAACCTCAGACTCCAAAGATTTATTTTTTTCCATAGTGGATTCTAATGAGGCTTCTAATTCCTTCTTCTGACTACGACATTTAGTAATATCCACTATCAACTCCGACAATCTATTATTCGACCCTGTAATTTCAAAATCCATTGCTGACAGCTTCTTCTCATATTCACCTTTTTGATGTATCAGCTCATTAGTAAGGGTAATCTCCCTATCCTTATGCCTAGTTATGGTTTCCTTCAACTCATTCAACTCAGTACTACTACCTTCCTGAGTAGTCATTTTACATTCATCGTAAAAAATAGTGGATAATATTTTATAAAGTCTCACTGCTTTCTTCTGTGAAGGGGCATATCTACACACATTCCAACCAAACTCCTCAAGATCATGGCTCATTTGAATTAAAAAATGTTCCATAGCATACTCCTCACAGCTTGCACCACGTAAACCCAATCTATCTCCCTCCTGGAGAAAATGTTCAAAAATACCCATAGTGGATTCTGATGAGGTCCTAGAATTTGCAAGCTCCACTTCCAGTGTCCTCAATCTCGAATCATCAGTATCGGTCTCAAACTTCAGTAAACTCGCCTCTTTTCGTAAGTCCCTTATAACCTGTTCTTGACTGGCAATAATCTCCAATAATTCCTCCTCTCTTTTCTCATCAATGGTTTCTAAATTTGTCACTCTTTCTAGCCCATTCCGTGAGTTGTCCATTTGTTTATCATAATCATCGTCGCAAAGAATAGCATTATGAATGTTATTCAATATAGAACCATGTTGGACATGTACGTAACGTTCCACAAAAGTACGAAACACTCCATCTAGTAAGTCTGCTATGTCCCTAGCCATATTCATATGTGGGACAGAGTGTAACTTATTTAGCAAACTCCGTCAAATCCGACGCTGTACGACATAAAAATTTATCTAATAATAAATTTTCATCTAATTCTCTTAATCTGTTTTCCTTCTCAATTTCTTCTATTTCCTCTCTAGCTTTCCTTATGTCTTCTTCTTGTCTAAGTTTTTCTTTCTCCTGTTTCAATGTAGCTTTCCTCTCTTCCTCTTCCTCCTTTAAAGCAGGTACAACTTCTTCATCACTATTCATCAAATTATTACAAGCAAAGTCTCCCTTGACAATAGGTTTTAACATGTTACCTTCTACACCAAGTTTTACTGAGAACTTATTTAATCCCACATCAACACACTGTTCTTTATTAAGTAACTTGTCTGGAGAATCCCTATATTCCTCCGAGACCTTCTTCTCCTCTAATGCAACCTCCTTTAATTTATCCTGACGTTCTTCTTCTTCTAATTTTCGATTCCGTTCATCAAATTGCAATCTATGTAAAAACTCATTGTATGCATATATTTCTAATTCTATACCATGTAAACCACAACTCTCACCAAGCCACCTATAATAATCTAGCGTAAACGTGGTCATGTCAAATAACTAAAATACTTATTTAGTCAATAATATAATTATTATTCAATAATTCACTCAATACAACCACCTATAATAATCTCTTAATATGAACTGTAAGTTCAACAACTATATAATATTTTATAATAATATTATATGTACCTATTAATATGTCATAAATAGTTATGACATTTATTTATTTACGATGCTGAATTCATATCATGCACCTAATATTAATATTTAATAATTATGGGAATTGTCCTACCATAAGTATATTATGTTATCATTTATGTGTGCCTAGACACCACTGTAGTACCATGTGTACTTTGTACTATATCACATATAGTTTCCCAATTCAACACCTATGCATGGTGTGAATACCAAATAATTATTCAATAAAGTTATGTTACTTCAATATTTAATTGTAATCCTTATGCCCTAAGCATCATATACAATGTGCCCCACTCATGGATTGGACCAATACTGCACTATGATGACATACCCTAAGTCATCGTCCAATTTAATAAAAATTAATCAAATTAATTAAATATATTATTAAAATCAATTTATAGAAATATCATTTGATTATGAAATTAATGAAGACAATACAAATGATTAACCAAGGCTTTACAGTACAATAGTACAATACAAAAGTGACATTTTCACAAAAATAAGTGATATTATAAAACCAAGTCTACTAACCGGAAATATAGAAGGGTGAAGGTTAACTGAAGTAAAAGAACATATTTGGCACTACGAATGATGACGTCACAGGACTCATTTGACGATCATACAATACATTTAAATAAAATTAAAGATAGCCAGATTAGAATAAACAGGATAGATTACGAACATATGACTAGAACTGAATAAGAATAAAACTGAATACACTAGAAAACCCCAGTTATAACAGAACTAGACATCTAACATACAAGGGAATTAATAGCAAGTACGAACGAACAAACCACCGGCAGTGTCCTCAGTGAGTCCTTCGCTAAAATGCGATTAATTCACGGCCTTATAGAACAATTACACCTGATCTGGTCATTCGTAAAGACATGTAATCAGATGTAATCCTCCTGCCCAACCACCCACGAATATCGACAAGACTACAGAAATATATATAAAATGACACACTTAACATTATTGTCAAAAACATGCTTATGAAATGGCTGACGTGGACTCAACATTTGTATACGGACCAAACAGTACTTATCTTTTGAATTTCGGAATAGTTACCACAGAGCCAACATGCGCCACTCTACCATGGATATTTCATGCAGAAATGCTGTCTGTGTGACCAGAAATCTTTCGGTAGTTGATGCTTGATAAGTTTAATTTCATGTCGTTGAATTTTGCTTGTCATTCATGATCGTTCGACTGTTGCTATGCAATGACGTCATATTCGCATGCGCAGAAAATGTCAATGAAAATCGAAGAGATATATTTTTGCGGATTCGATTTGATTGTAGATAAGTTCATAAACGTGAAATAGAAATTCCACAGCCAACATCCGGCCACCAGTTGATACAGCAAAAACGTTAGTTGATATCGCAGTTGCGTTTATGCGGACTATCAGTTTGATCACAGATCACTTGATTATATGTGTCCGTACGTGGGTTCGTACTCAGACAATTATTAAGTATTTTAATTGGGATATTGTCTGTCTGTATCGTAGTCGTCGACACTTCATTGTTTGTTCAGTGCGAATATCATTCCTCATAAATACATGGAGAACTCTTCCTCATAGAAGAGTAGTTAAGTATAATGCGAATACAATCAATAAAACATGGCATGCAGACCAACCTTCAAGTCAAATGACGAATGCGGTAAGTCCTTCATACTGAGTCCAATATATATACATTTATTTGACAAGACATGTGAAGAACATCATATGGTGATTCATCAATATAAGAAATGTACATCTGCATTAATCAATGGGAATCCATAATACCGTCACTCTTCCAGTCAAATAAGTTCATGTCAGAACATCAAAGGCGATGTACACGCTCTGCTGTCATCCAGTCAGACGGTAATGATACGCCTGTGTATTTGACGAATATTAATATATAGATCATCCACTGATCTACTAACCTTATATTTCATTATCCATTAAGGAACTATGGACCGACCCTGCGCGTCCATCAATAATTATAATTCGGCAATACGTAGCCTATCTCTGGAAGAATTCAACAATGCGACTTCATGGCGTGACGGTCAAATACAAAAGGGTCCCCTAAATTGGTCACTACGCGTGACCATACCAACGCTCACGCGTCACAATCCGACTGTGCGGATTGCGTTCATTAGACCATGAAGTATAACAATGATTCTACATTAATTCTCTTATCATCAAATATGCGTGCTGCCAAATATAGCAGACGACGCCGATAAAACACCGTAACAGAAACCTGACACTTTAGTTGGTTGAAAGCACTGAGAAACTCACCTCATCGAGAAAACAACTATACCTGCCAGAGTTAAGAATAAAATCAGAATTCATTTATCGGGCTGGATTTGTTGGAGTATCTTGGGAACTTAAAGCCAAGTAAAACGCTACTATTATTAGCAAGGAAAACCAGAATCTGAGGAATCTGAAACAATGAGCCAAAGTGGGAACTTTTTTTTAAATTAACAACACCCCAGTACACGTGTAAGAGGCATCTTCAACAAGTTGCCTTAACTATTTCTCTGAGCTAGCAGTCTGTCGGTGAACCCAAAAATGTGGGGTAAGTTGTATATCTATAATTCTATGTTTTGCATTATTAACTTGTGAAATAATATGTATATACTGACATGTGAATATTAAAATGTGAACATTGATAAGTGGATGTCTATGTCATCTGAGGCTGGCAACCTCAGCATATATAATGATGATTTCATGAACCACCCCTGCAAGGGCTGGTGACTGGTTATGCGAGTTTCTTATAGAGAACTAAAAGCAGAGGTAGTCTCAGGTTCCATATGGTGCAGGAAGTGAATGATGAAAGAAATGATGTACTCACTTATTATTTTATTAATATTTTCAACCAGTGTAGATGTAAATGTAAATATATTCGCTCTAAAAGTAATGACAGTTTTCAACATTTTTAACCAATGTAAAGGTAAATATAAATCTATTCAACCTAAATATAATGAGTGTTTTTTCCGCTCAACGGGATTAATATTAATTCTTGTCGAGGGTAAAGTTCTGAGATAGATGGGATGGTGGAGTAGGAAGAGGGGGGACACATAAGTATGTACATTGCACATATTCAATACTCAGAGGGTATTTTTGTCTTCTTTTGTAACATTAATCGGTGGTACCAACTTAGGGTCCTATCTAAAAAAACGTCTTCTCTACAACAAAGCCAAGCTGACTCACACAATTCTATCTAACAATGCCCCGTCGTACCTAAGATCATTGTTTCAAACCAGTAGAAGGGAGGGACAACGATTACATCAGTTACGTCTGCCCAAACCTAGGATCGACCTGTTCAAAAAGAGTCTAGCCTACTCTGGCGCCTACTTATGGAACAGCCTTCCACACCACCTAAAAAGCCTACCTACACAATATTCTTTTAACAAAGCACTCTTCAAACACTTCCTCAACACTGATTATCTACCCCCATAGAAACAGCATTTGCCTGTCAACATCTCATCCATAGGTCAACATTTCTTTTCTTCTTCCGCTCGTTTTTTTGTGTGAATAATTTGCTTTATATCCATGTAATATCATTATTATATTCACTTAAAAATATTATTACATAATGTAAAGTGTGCGTGAATGTACCCACATAATACTGTACTTTAGAAATGTGAGTCGTGAGAATGTACCCGCATACCACTGTACTTTAGAAATGTGAACTTTTTTTTTTTTTTTCTACTGCTAAAAGACTTTTCCTGCCACAGAAGTGCGTAAGAAAGTGTTATTATTATTATTTCATTTTCCACCAAGAATGTATGGACATAAGCGAGAATGTGTTTATGTAATTTTTGTATTGATGATTGATGACACATTCAAAAATACAGACTAATTGTAGACGGATTGACCGCATGAGTGAGTGTCGGTATACAGAATTTATTTATTTTTATTTATTGTTTTATTTATTTTATTTTATTATTACTTTTTTTCCCCAATTACTAGCTTGTTTGTTTCAAAAAAAAAAACTACTCATTTTTTTTATTACGATTGCATACTGTAAATGAATGCTGTTATGGTAACTTTATAATGTTGCATGCCTTTAAATTAATGCTTAAAGCATCATGTGGGAATGAAAGGATATAGTATGCACGATTAATGAGAGTGGAAGGGCAGAATGTTAGACGGGCCTGCGCGCCCAATTCTTTACCCTTCGAAAATAAAGTTCGTTCGTTCGTTCGTTCTCTGGAACAAGGGAGGGTATAGGTTGCCTAAAGGCGACACTAGACACCATCATCAGACGGGTCTTACATGAAACCAGCTTGGTAGTTACTCCATGACGCATCTTGGAACGTGTTACACCTTTCAAACTTGTGAACTATGTAATTGATTAACGCCATAACATCACCCAGTGATGACAACTTTTTCTATAAGGAATTATTCTTTTTCATAACTGTTAAAACATAATTGATTGTTAAATTTGTTACTTGTATAAAGACAAATCTAAAGTTGATTTAAGCCCCACCATGTAATGTACTTCAATCGTATGTCTCAGACCATTTCTTTAATACACTGATACAGAGCTATATGTAACAGCACGTAGCTTTGTCTGCGCACATCTGGAACATAACAACAAGTACTTCCGACCGTAAACAAATAACTCATTGAACGTGGTACGAAGTACGACATGTTTTTCTTGATTACAGTCGAAATCTCATTAAATTATGTTCAATTACTTCAAAATGGGAAGAAAAGGTAAGAAAACAAAGCAACTTTCTGCTGTTAGAGCACGTCGAAGGTGTGTAATTTCCAGCAATGTTACAACCAAATCAGCGGTGAATGATAACCAACCTGATATAGGCTTATCATCAACTATGTCTGCATACCAGTATCCGATAGGCCTATAGTTCAAATCGCTGATCCAATCGTGCCATACACCGCTGGCCCAAGTCGATCTGATATAAAAATGAACTTGAGCGCGAGCAAGAATGGTGTTTCTCATAACACTGTCTGTGCTAAACCTACGTACAGAAATATGCAGATCAAATTTGTGATCATTTGGATACCATGCACATCCCTACAGTATTTCAACGCACAACGTCAGCATCGTCTGGGCTGAACATGCTAAGAGTCAGCATCGTACCATTAATGCAGAAAAGAAGTCATTGACATCGCTGTCAGCTTTGATGCAACATGGCTATCTAGAGGGCATAAGTCACTGATAGGTGTTAGCAGTGTTATCAACATCTTGACTGGCATTGTCATCGATATGCACGTTATGTCTTCCTTCTGTTACACCTGCGAGAATACTGGACAGTAGCGACTGAAAAACCAGCCTAACAAATTTGAACAATGGACAGCAGAGCATCAGAAGGACTGCTGCCGTAATTACGAAGGGTCAGCCAGAGTGATGGAAGTAAAAGCCAGTGAGGTTTTCTGGCTTCGTTCAGTGGTAAATCACAAGCTACGCTACACTGTTTTGCTATCAGATGGCGATTCCAAGACCTACAACAGACTCTGCAACATCAAACCGTATGGTCCAGAAGTTGACCACAGAAGAGTGCGTCAACCATGTCGCAAAGCAATTAGGTTCTGCACCGAGGACACTCATTACTGACTGCATGAAACAAAACGTCACCCTTGGGGGAAATGGCCGTGGTCGTCTGACGCAAAATGACATAAGAAAACTCTGTATTTACTACACCAGAGCCATCCGCCATCATAGTACATCTCCAGAGGTGAAAGAAGCCATCATGGCTTCTCTCTACAATGGGCATTCGACAAACCCCAACATAATTTTTGACCGCCAGGCAAAAACCCCTGGGGTTTCTATCAGGCTTCCATGGCCAAAGGAGAAGCTGCTGGACCCCACAAGACCCAAGTTCATACTCCGCTAGACTACAACCTGCTGCCTTAAGCACTTAGCCCTTATTTATGAACGTCTTACTGAAAAGCATCTGTTCAAGCATTGAGAGCTAGGCGGAACTCAAAATGCAAATGATATCCTCCACAATGTTTTATGGAGTCGTTGCAGAAAGTGGAAATTTGTGTCATTAAAAAAAAAGTCAAATTCAGTATCTTTGTGGCCATTGGAGAGTCAACTTTGGTCCATCAGCCAGTGCAGAAATAAAAAAGCTGTATGGCCAAGCATCTGGAACAAACTCAAAACGCCTTGAACACTGATTAAGGAAACGTCAGGCCAACAGCCAGAAATATGCGGCTGACAAACTTGTAAAAAGAAGAAAAATTAGGCAAGAGGCAAGGCAAAGGCAAGAGGAGGAGTTGCAGGAAGCTGAAGGAGGTGCAGCATACAGTGCTGGAGAATTACAGTGACATTTACCCCCTCCCCCAGAATAGAGTATATTGGACAAGACAAGCCACTCGGTGAGTAAAAAGCATTTTTATTAAAATTAATATTTTATTGTAAGACAATTTAAAATCTAACACCCTATCTAACAGATCAGTCTGTCTGAAATTTGGCATGCATGTCGTACACATAAATACCTTTAAATTGTCACATGCTTTGTTTGATATTTTGGTAATTTGCTTTGATAATTTTTTTTAAATTTGATATTGAATTTTTTTTCATACAAATATAGTGTTTTTTTTTTTTAATGTTTAAAAATAGAATTCTAAACTTATCAAAAAAAGCATGTGTAAAATTGTTTAAATTGTCAATCACAACATGTGTGTGCAATTTGATAAAGTTTAGTCAATGGGAAACATATGATTTTTGCTCTTGAAAATTGGTGAAAAATCCAATATGGCGGATATTTTTTCGGTTACCATGGTAACCACATGTTTTTTAACAAAATAAACTGTAGAATTGGGTTCATGGACATACACTGTGTCTATTGAGAACATACACTGTGTCTATTGAGAACATACAATTTGTCTATTGAGAACATACACTGTGTCTATTGAGAACATACAATGTGTCTATTGAGAACATAAAAAGTTTGAAAATATTATTAGAACAAAAGTTCGTTTTCACTGTAGTGCACCCCCTTAATAATAAGAGGAAATTCGCTGAATAAACTACGCTGGGCGCTTGAACGAGCTAATGAATTATAAGATAACCCTATCCTTATCAAAAGATGACGACAGATACTAGAGTTAACATTTGCTCAGCCTCATGCAGCATTGTTCATGCTTTCTGAATTTGTGCATGAGGCTGGCTACCTCATTACGTAAACCAAATTGATACAGAAACTATCACTGTATAAGCATGTGAATGTTTGCTGCAGGCTTCCTGTAAGGGGATCAGATGTTGGCTTCATGCTTCATAATGAGTCAACAGGAAATAAATGATGATGATGATGTATATGTGCTGAATAAATAATGTTATGAGAATTTGGCAAAGAAATTGCCACTGTAATTTTGTATTGGAGTTATTGACATTTATGAGTCGAAATTTGCAAATGGCAAGTTAAAGCGAATTAGCGCCCAATGCCAGAAAATAGGAAAAAAAACATAATTGGTGGAAAATTAAATCAGCATGACATTTGTGAAGCCACTTTCACCCAGATGGACTTATCTTATATTGTATAAATTTTTTTCTGAAATTCGGTAACCTCAAAACCCTCACGATACGAAAAATATATTTATCACTGCAAAGCGACTGTGCCACTGATTTATCTACCAGAAAGGATGAAATTACGAAATTAGTCCACAGCGCACTTGATAAAATGGCCTCTCTTAAACGAGACTCATCCGAAAGCGAAGAAGATATCCCGCCGGCAGAGTTGCGTAATAGACTCCAAGACAGAGACCTGCGTATTAGAAATGAAGAAATAATGCCTCAAACGTCAAGAGATGACAATACCAAGTCAACGTTTATCCACACTCAAACTTACTCCCGCGGTGACCATTCGTCAATCGATACGTACCACACTCCCAGTTCAGGCAGCTCCAGTTGGAATACTAGTGAAGAACAACCACTGCTATACCAAAAGAACAAGGTTGATCGTTACGAACAATCAGATCCTGAAGAAACCATCCCCAAACAGTTTGTGGAACCATATACCACAAATCCTTATGAAGACGAAACGCAACAAGAAATGAGAAACTACAGTGTCAACCCCAATGCAATTTTGTCAGACCCCAACGAACAAAATGACAGAGAAATGGTAGAAGCATATGAACAAGAAACAGACATTGATTTACCAGACACAGCCAGTTCTATTGAAACCAGTGATGCGGATAGCACATTATTTATACCAGTCAGCTCCAGTGTCAAACGCGCCTATAAAACAGAATCGGATGACTCACTCCCTGTCAACAAGATTCCTCGTATATCGCAGAACCATATCAGACGAAAGATTTTGAAGAAACGTAGGAATGTTCCAAAACCAAGCCGAGAAGTATTAGCCTCAGCTCAACTTGTCAAAAACAACAGTGTGCAAATTACTGCGCCCACTGTAAACGGTGTTAACATACCGCAGAACCAGGTCAGACGAAAAATCAAAGCGAAACATATACCTGCCTCAAAACTAACAGATGTTCCAGCCATGCAAACCCCAACCACATGGAAACCATCACCGCCCTTGCCGATGTCCTCAGAGCCCCAACAATCAGCAAATGCAGTGTCGCCTACCACACCCATCACCACTGCTACCCAATATGATCCTCGCCTAAGCAGTCGGGAAATTGCAATGCTCGAGGCGATGGAAAAATTCAAAGACCTCGCAAAGCTATTCTGAGAAAAACGCCCCTCGTGTCTTTATGTACATGCCATCCCATGTACGGTCAACGCAAATATGCACTTACTTTTTAACAATGTACTAACGTTTTAAATGTACTCTATTTTCAGACTATGTTCAGATTGACAGTTATAGATGACTTAATGCCAGAAAGTTGTTCCCAGGACATAATCTTCTGATGACCAGCGAACACTCAAGAACAGCCCACAGAGGATTCTAGTTAGACATTTTATGGTTTTGTGAAATAAAGATGACACAAAAGATACAATGTTCCTTGTTTACAGACATCCTTATTAGTCAGACAGTTTTTGATGTTTCAAATGTTAACTTACACAACCTTACTTATGGCACATGTGTACCACTGATTCTGCTGTAACATTGATCTACACTTTTGTAACTGATCATATTCCACGCTTCATTCGCTAGACTTCTTGTCCTTACAGTTCCAGAGCCCAGTGATTCATTGTCCGTGCATCTTAATGCAAGCACCCTTGTACGAGAAATTTTCTTCTTACCTGATACTAATATCTTTGTTCCCAATTATCTTACCTCATCTAATATATATCACTTAGATCCATCACACTGACACCACTATGACATCTGTAATTATTATTGCATGCTATCCTATTTTCTCCACAGGATTTATTTATTTTAGCATGTTCGCAAAAATGTGTTTACTTCGCATAAGAAATTGTATATCCAACCTTTAATTCACTATTGTAAGATTTTCCTCACTCCACTATCACACATCCTTAACTTACTATTTTTCTTTCCACTATTTTGAAGATGACATTCTAGACATGAGTTTTTCTATCCAAATCACTTTCCATCCCTTCGAATTACAATAATGTTGTAATCTAGAGACCTTCAAAATTTTCCCCTATCTTTCAAGAACTTACAGTATCCTCTCCTCACCCCTTATTGACAGCAGTCACCACTATGTTAATTATTTTCTGACCTTATCTATTGCTTACTGTTTAGAATTGGTGGTATCTCTAGTGTTTAGAGAATTGATTATTATCATTCTCTTGTGATTGTCTGATTAGAAAAGAATCTGAAATTTTGATCTTGAAACCAGAAAAGATGTGATTGTGAAAAGAAAAATTGTCAAACAGATTGTGATACATTGTCAGAAAAGAATTGAAATTTTGATATATTGAAAAGAAAGAGAAAAATTGCAAACCAGAAAAGATGAACAAAACAGAAAAAAATGCAATCCAGAAAAGAAATCAAACAGAAAAAGAAATGAAATAGAAAAAATGAAAAGAGACAAGACATAAAAGAAAAATGAGAATAGAACACATTTGGAATGTCCTTATAGAATGTGTTATCTGTTTATATGTCACCCTCACACATTTTGATGATATGATGATAAGCCAATATTGTAAAACATTGACTGCCCTGATGTTAGCAGCCGACATAAAAGAAAAGAAAAAAAAAAGAGAAAATAAATCACCATATCAGAGTGAGCAATTAGTTTTTACTCCTACTGCCCATTACCAGTCATACCCCCCCACCAGCATGATCTCTGATACTCCAGCAGTATTTTGTTGATACTGCCTATGACAAGTACCCCAATGACATTTGCGCATGATGAATTTTTGCAAATGGAAATATCCTTTGAGAGCATTTGTATATGCTAACCCCAGATTGAACAAATTGCAACTATTTGTTGATGCTGCCTTTGCCCCATGTTAAAAAAATGACATTTGCACATGCTGATTTAGCAAATGAAATACCCTTCTATAGCATTTGTATATGCTGACCCATCCATTGAATTGAAATACCCCATTACCGGATGATACCACTGATGTCCTATTTAGAGAATGAAGCAACTGTTTAGTGATGATGAAGATGCCATTTTATATTATGGTGAAATTTTATGTTGACACAACTAATGTTTTGCTGTGCGGTTTATGCACTAATGCTCACATTAGAATGGGAAAATGAATAATTGGAGGTTGTTATGAAATAACAGAGAAAATAATTGAAAATTTTCCGGGTTCCACAAAGAACCATAGAACCCAATCGGAGGAATATGATATGCTGCATATGAGAACCATTAATGTATGGTATCATTATTGGACAAGAGACACAATATGAAATATGATAATCCATATGGAGAACAAAAAAGTGTTAAGGACACAATGGAGATTAAATGAGAAAAAAAAAAAGATTGAATGCTGATGTCACCCAGAACATAATGGAAAACTATATGAGATTTGGATCCACCCATGGACAAAGGATTAATACAAATGGACTATGCATATCCCATAGAACCGCAGAGGTTAAAGACACAATAATAATAATGGAATAAATTGTTAATAATCGAATCCATATTTTTGGGGGATCTTAAACATTAAATTTGTCGATAATTTTTTGCCACTTGCCTTATATTGTAGATTCCAAAAAAACCTAGTATTATAAAAAGATGAATCAGCAGCATGAAATATTTGCTTGCTACTGGATATATATTAAAAATGCATGAATGGTTAATTTTAAATTAAAATAATACAACATAATCAGGAGGATTGAAACAATGATTGAGACATGTTGACAAATCTGAGCTTGATCACTCCTGTATAGATAGTATGGGACCAAGTAACAAAATAACACGCAGCAGAATGACGTGTGTCATGGTGGATCCATATACACATAGTATGGATATAAATTATTCATAAAGAGTACGCCAGATATGGACACCCCCATAATTGCTAACACGGATTACCATTGCGGAATACAATGTCAGCTATCACCAGGCTCATGTTCCCGAGCATAAATAATACATTAACATAAATTATAATAAATAATTTAATGATTGATAAAATAAATTTAGATCATCAGGCAGTAGGGTCACATATGTTATTAAACAGACCATAAGAGATCATGAAAAACCTTCGAACCGCTTCTGCGAAGAGCAGAATCGTGTGAGTTTGAACAATAGAAAAGTGTTATATACTAATAATCAGATTGATTGAGCATGATGTGTTGTTGTAAAATATTGACAAGCTCATCAGAGGATCACTAATGATATATTTCCGGTTATAGAACAAGATAACTAACTAGACAGGATCCAAATATTGCAAGGAATTGTGGAAAGACCACATACAAAAAAAGATACATTATGGTGATAAAAAAAGGGAACAAACAGGAAAAAAAATGTTAGCATGGAAACCAGAGATTAAGTAAGAGGATACAATTAAGTAGCATCCAGAGTGCGCCAGGAACACCTGTCTTTGTGAAAAAGAAGAAAAATGGGAATATATAAAAATTTATTTCAATGAGATGGGAACTTTCAATGAACATGTAAACATATTCTGATAATGATTGATTGTAATAATTCTTTGATGTTATCAACATTGCCATACAAGTTAGTGTCAGAGGTTTGAATTTTTGTGCAAAAGATGACTAGTAAGTAAATATAATAATAAATTTTAAAGGCTATGGCCACATGTTGAGCAATAACAGTGTTGATCAGAAAACAGGAAAGATAAAAAGAAAGATTTGCCAAACAATTAGAAGATGGTTGAGTCTCATAAATCTGAGGCACCAGGATCACATACCAGTAGTTTCACCCATTACCACTGTGTGAGGATATTGTGGAGAGCAAACAATCACAATATTGTTGAGAAAATTCTAATAGAGTAACGTTCATCTACAGTGATAGACTTGAGGAACGAATTCATATACGTATACCATTTGGAAAACTGTCAAATATATGGAAACATTCAAGACACAGAATAAAAAAAGAATATAGCTATGAGGATTTTTAATTGCTTTTATTGTGAAACAATCAATAGATTGACTCACTGATAACACATGAAATATTGGTTAGCTATTATAATTATTAGTAAGTTTTCTCACCCATCAAATGACTACTCAAAGATTTATTATATAATAACAATGACCAACCGATCATTTATTGGAAAAGAAAACATGATGGTTATACCAAAGAAGGATAAACCTGATATAATTCTCTATTATGGACACAAAAACACAACATGACAATAAGGAGATGATGGACACCTTTCCAAAATCTCTATGAATAAAGGCTGTAAAAATAACTTGGAATCAAAAGAAAAAAAATATAATTATAACACCATGATATATGGAACATCATGGAAGAAAATAACTTTCAAACTAATTTTTAGAGTACTTGAGAAGACCTTGTGGTATATGAAACACAATGACAGTGAACAAGAAATAGTATATTACATACATCACCACACCCCCTTGCTCCAGCCTCACAATGACTAGTAAAGATGTTGTCCAACATGCTCATTTATATAACGAGTTATGATTAAGATCTATACAAATATGATATTACTGATTGTCTACAATTTCCCAAGTGTTGGGCCACTTGTTACACATTTTTTATGTAGTGATGACCTTATAAATGTTTTCAAAGATTATATTGGTCAGTGTATGCCTAATTTGAAAATTTGATGAGATAAATGATATTAAAATGCTGTGGATAGTAGCTAAATAACAATTTTTTTACGTTGATGTCCATTACCCCTAAGTTTTAATATAGATAAGTTTATCCTCATATAGACATTTGACCTCTAGTGTAAGTGAATTATAGATTAGAATTTTTGTTTTCCTGAAACATTTTTAGAGACTTTAGAACATTTTTTGAACATTACATTTTTCATGAACATTTTTTTTTGGAACTTAAGAAATTTTGGGGAATAAATTTTTTAAGATTTGAGATAGTATCCAAATGTCTCCTTACGCGGATAGCGCTTTAGGCAGGGCCATTCCCGGGATCTGTATAATATAGGCCGGCTTATACTGTCTAAATTTTCTCTCATATAGCAGTGACTATATCCACACATAGAACCAAAAACAGAAAGAGTGCACAGATTAACATAAAATGAAATACTTATGAGAAACAGAATGATAATTAAAAGAAGTTGACACCAGATTTTAAA
Source organism: Oreohelix idahoensis (assembly GCA_024509875.1). NCBI lineage: Eukaryota > Metazoa > Mollusca > Gastropoda > Stylommatophora > Oreohelicidae > Oreohelix > Oreohelix idahoensis. Next base: position 103,872 of record JAMPIV010003426.1, on the reverse strand, counting down.
ATTAGAGCTAGCTTACGCTGTAGAGGATGACCATACATGGGTCATGGTGTTGTTAGTCGACCCTAACCAAATCGTAAGCTCAGTACTGTTCAGCACGCAGGAAATGTATAACGGACGCCAGTCAGTCAGAAGAAGGAAAGTCGAATCCTAGCAGACGTGCTTGTTAGTCTAGGCGCTTGTGAGATTATTAGTTGAATAGTGCATCAAACTTTAGACTTTTTCATCCATTGTGCATCTAGGTGATGTTGTTCGATTATATTGTTTGTTCTTACAGAATAATGTATAGGTATTGTGTACCAAAATTTTGATTTCCCTAAAATCACCACGGCTAAGTCAAATACGCAGACATAGGCTTTCGAAAGATTAAAAATGAGAAAATGTGAAAACTCTAAAACCATACTTGTCTGGAGAGAAAATTATCTAATGAATTTTGAGTAAAAGTAAAGCCTAAGGATATGCCCACCTACCAACAAGAATAAACTGGCTTTTGCTATAAAGTATCAAACAACTGAAGCGAGCCCGGCAGTATATTTGCGAAGGACCGAAATCCAACAAATACTCAACGAAAAAATACATTAGAAACAAGTAGGAGACAGTCTCAACGACTAAATGTGAGAAGATTTTAGAAAAGGTCAAAAGGAACTTTGCATTAATGAAATGGTAGCCAAGATGTCTTTAATCACAAATTGTTCTAACTGCTGTAGTCATATTGCCATGTATCGATAGACATAGTTATGTATATTGACCACGTATCAGTTTTGGCAAGTAAAGAACAATAAAAAGATATTGCTGGATATAAAACCCAATAGACAGTTGAAGTAATCATATAAGACTGTCTAACACAGTTGGGCCATCATACAAAATTGAATCAATGTATCATAAAAAAACTAATGCGCTACAAGGTGGTCAAATAACATAAAATAAACCCAGTCTGCTCTAAACATAAAACATCATAGAGGTATTATCTCCCGAACGTCTGGGTATAACACCGAAGAACTGTAAGAGAGGCAAATTTACGCAACTTCTCTACTAGACCAAATCTAGTATCTAAACCCATAACACTACTCTGCAAAGAAACCAGCACAACCCAACTATCCTAGCCATCGGTAACCATCTGTTACAAAAAGCATTTATTCTCTGTACATTAAGTTGCCGGATTTTATAACTGAAACAGCTAATTTAATCTATGTATTTTTTTTTTTTATTTTACTTTTCTAACATGGTGTCCGACGATTGACTACTCTGCCTTGAACACTACTGAGGCGCAATCACTACAATGGCCTACTCAAACCTAATGTTTTTCGGCATTCCGCGACAAAGGAGACCCTGGTCAATTTCATCGAGGTTGGACCAAAAGATTCGATTAACAATGTCCTATTTATTGTGGTCATTTAGCAAACGTACGTTCATAATGTTCTGGCTAGAGCATATGGTGTACTTTCCAATGCTTTTCGAACAGGGATGCGTTCTAACATACTTGTGTGATGTATTATATAGGGATTTAGATGGCCATTAACAAGTCACTCTTTAAATAAATGAAGCAAAAATCAAAAGTTATATAATAATAAAAGTACTGTTATCTTTGCGACGGCAATGCCCGAAAATGTACTGAGTAAATATAGTACTATAGAGTACAGTACCTGTGGGATCTGTAAGTACAGGAACTGGCACTAATTTCGAGCAAAGCCAATTATTCCATAGATGGATTTATCATTTTAAATGTTTACTTGTTTGAGTTGGCATTGAATAAATACTACACCTTTCGTGGGCCTTGTATTTTTTTTGCTTTACATTTTTCATCTAAAATAAACCTATTCAGAGATATGAGCCCCATATAAGAAAGAACAAATAGAGAATTAATGACAATGATAAAAAACTTAGTATGATTTACTTATGGTGCGGAAGGTAAATAATTCCAAAGCAAATTAATTTGAATAAATGCGATTCTCTATAGCAAACAAACACTGAGACTCAGGTGATGACAGTGAAGAAGATGAAGTAGAAACCAACCTGGAAGTAAGCAATCAAAGTAAACAGCATCAAATGAACAAGAAGAAGTTTTGAAAGGACCGAAGATATATCAACACAGAACCAAATTCACGCCTATTCAGACAGTAGAAGGAAGCTTGGTCGGACTAATTACTACCACATAAAGAGTTAGCAGAAGAGAAAAGAAATCTTCATTTCAGATTTTTCTCAACGCAAGAGTATGTTACTTGGTCAACAATTAATTGTTTAAATTTCTTCTTGTTATATGTCATAGGAGGAACACTTGTGTCTACATCCAATTTAAATATTCAATACAACTAAATTCAGTTTCGTGTTAGGTAAAAATGAGTAAATAATTAACACAGTTGAGACAATTCTGAACAACTTTTGTTATTTGCTATGTGGCTTCACCATTAGATGATTGTCTTTTCTGTCTCTTCTATTGGCCCGTTTTTTGCTTTATAATGTACTTACTATACTTATATGTCGTTACACTCCTTCAACAACACCTACACGTGGATGGTTGTAGGAGTTTGAAGAAGAAGAGCGCCAGACTATCCTCCTAGGCTTGGTATCCATTCCTAGAGTATCCTCCGTTGCGTCCTTCAACATAAACTTGTCTAACATGGTGGATCCCTCTACCCAAGGGCTACTTCTAGGTGATCTGTCTGTGGGGTCTGGATCGCCTGGCTTTCTTTGTTATACCTGCATTGCTTGTCGATGGTATATAAGCCCCCGATCATTCTCGCCGATCAGTAAGACATACCAAATAAACCATCTATGTTCTTGAGCGATCTAGTTCTACTTGGGTCTGCAGGTTTGGTCGGATTTTAGGCTTGGCGAATCGTCTGTAGTTGCGAACCATGTCTCATTCTTGTTACTATCAACCCCCTTCCTCATTACCTCATTGTCCGAGGATTTGGATGTCCTGGGCCTTTTTGGGTTTAGTAGACATTGCCCTAAATACCCTATGACTTGCATCCATTAATGTCAAGACAGCGGACATAGGTGGCAGCGGATAAATCATGTCCAACATACATCGTTATTTTACCTAAACCCTCATCTCTTGCTAGGAATCGCTCATTATAATGTACTGATAGATTATAGCCATCTGTATCAAGCTTCCTTCTCAAGCTTTATTAACTAATTCAAGTTAAGCATGATTGCTGCTCGTTAAAAACTAATACCCCAATGATCTCTACTGATCTTCCTTTTATTCGTATTGTAATTTGGCCATTATAATCTCCTATTTTTCTTGTTGAATTATCTTGTTTTTGGGTTTTGGCAGTATATCATTTTTGAAATTTTTTTTTTAATTGTAATCCTGACTTCAACAACTTAGGGTAAAAAGATCAAAATAAAATATGTTTATCAAATACTGATTTTCATTGTGTCCCCTAATTTGGACATGGTTTTCTACGTTTGTTTGTTGATGTGATCAACAAGATCCATACACCTTAAAACTTACTGAATTTTAAAATGAGCTGAAATACGAAAATTGAGTACTTGCAAAGATTCTCAAGGGTTATTGAAAATGGACAAACCTGAAGAGCTTAAAGATTCAGCCCACAAATACAACATACTCCACTGTATAGTGGAGGGGGGGTGGTAGGCCTCTGACCAGTATTAGCTAGTTCCTTTTACAATAAAAAAACAAGTATTTAAGTTATAAGGTCATCTCATTGTCTGTAATGTGATGTTTGCTAGCATTTTACAGATATCGTGTCTTAACTGTATGATGTGTATAGCAAAATTGATGTTTTTTTTTCTTAGACCCTGTACAATTTTTTCAATGGGGTCTGTTCTGTAATGATTTGTCTAATTTACAAAACTTAAGAAACTTTTCTGTTGTTTTAATAGTTACAATCACAATTATATTTTTTTCGATAACAGGAGTATTTAAAAAGCAGAATATAATAAACTGTAGTGTGAAAAGAAAATCACAAAATGTTGAAAATTGAAGATAATTTCCACGCTTTAAAAATGACTATAAACATTGAACTTTACATATGAACTGAATATTATTGAAATAATAGAGGCAAGTTGAAAATCTAAGTCTGTTAACTCAGCGTGCCACGTCAGTTTGAGACAAAATGAAATAATGATCAAAAACAACCAACAAGAAGACTTGACTCCCATAACATGTACAGAGAATAGGCATAAAATAAAAATACTTACAAGTGGTATGAACAAGATTCAACCAGTAGTATTTAGGGCTGTTGAACAATGAACTAGACAGATCAATAACTGGATGTCTCACATCAATGTGCCGTGTCTAAAAAGCGATTTTTATATATCTTCTACATGTTTTCTGCTCTCACTAATGTGCTTCTTATTTCTTCATAACCTATTTCCTCTACATGATGGAATGGGCTCGGCGACGCATGACTGAAGGTTTCATTCATGTTGTTAGTTACTTGAGCTTGACTATCCTGGGGGTAGCAAATAAAAAGGCAAACTTGGTATGAGACGTAATAATGATAAAATCTAAGCCCAAAAGAAATTCGCAGATCACCTTATTGCTTCCTCAGTTATTGTTTAATGATATTTGGCGTGTGAAGAGGCAAAACCACACAATATTCGGTGTCTGTTTGACTCACTTTTTCATGACATACAATGCGCTAATGAGTGTTATTTTAGAAAACTTTCGCACTACAGGGACCGATGGCAGATAACAAGTGGAAGCGATAAAACGCCACTGGGTTTGTTTTTTTATACCCCTGAATTTTCCCACCATGCTAGAGCTGATCTGTCAATCATCGGATAATGTACAGAAAGCATCGTGGAGAGAAAAAAGTGATCAGACCTCGTGGTTAGAGCAAATACAAAGGCGATAATAATACTTCCTGGTGTCGACAACTTTAGTTTTTCGCATGGCAAAAGCTTTGATATGTGTCAGGAAGAGCGGATCGGGAGACTCTGGGAGAGGCCTGTTTAACGCACCGGGCATGCCAATTTTGATGTCGTTCATGGCATCGGCGAGTAGTGAGCGAACCTGAAATCCTTTATCTCTGTTAACGAAGCTCATTGATTACGCCCTATAGCTATGTGACCGAGAAGGTGTGAAATTGTCCACATCTTTTCGTGAAATTACGTTACCCTAAATCTTTATGTATATATAATATTGTATATATATATATAAAAATATATATGATATTTGATATAATATTAGTAGAAATATTTTTTATAATAAATATATATATTAAAAATAAAAAATAAAGTACTCTTAATATTTAAACATAGCCTATATATATAATATGATATATATATATATGTTTATTAACTCACAAAACCTTTATAGACTATATAGTATAATATAAGTATAATACATCTATATAAATATATATAAGATATATATTAAATAAATATAATATACTGCGTGTCTCTACAAGCTCAGTTATGCAAGTACTTCTCAGAGGAGAACGTATGAAATTTATTGTGATAATCTACAGGAGGGCATACGCTAGAACCTATTGTTAAATAAGTGGCGTTAATAGTCCCTTACGTGGTGATTAATTCCATTTTTCTAAGTAAAAATATAAAGTTGTGGGCTTAAGTGTTAAAGTGAGAATAATGTTTAAACGCGCATTTTATTCACTAATTTGTTTCACTAGCGTTTAAGACTAAGGGAAATTAAGCAAACGCGATAGATATTTTCTTACCAATGTTGTTCATTACTAGTAAAATCATCAACCAATTTAGTTTTACACCAATAAGAATAGCCGGTTTAGACTCACGCACCAAAAAGTACAAAATGCATATAGTGACGGATTAAAGTTGACAGAGTAGAATGCATCCTTATATTTCGCAGTGTGTGTTACATTTTAAAATGGATTAGTGTTAATGTAATTCATCGATGAGCTTAAAAACGATAGACGAGGCCGGACATTTCAACTTGCTCGAGTAGTGTTGTCAGACGATATATTTGTTAAGTGGGGCGTAGTTTTTTTATGTTTTTGTTTTTTTTTTTTGGCGTTACGCACCCGCTAATAACAGGCGAGACGGAAATCTCAGTGTTAATTATTTTATGACTACAAGACCTGGACATTGATTTTACGTAGAGTATCCCTTTATTTATCTTGTTACAACGTAGTACAGGTGTCCCTCGCTCATTCAGGGCAAATACAAACTCGCCGATTTACGGAGGTATATCCATTGCTTAGGCTGGGTTTCGGCTCAGGAGCCGCCAGTCTCCCTGTGTCGACGACACATCCTTCAAATGTGCTCGTCGCCAGGTTTCAACGAGTTAATAGCACAGTCCAAAATACAGGTCCGACAAAAAATCCTCAAGGATGCGCGTCGCCTTTCGGGTTTTAATCCTGTAATGATCACCCGGAACGTTCAGCCAGTAGGCGGTGTTAGTAACCACTGACTCGACTCTAGCGGCGTGCTCGCATGGGGAGCCGTAGTAATAATTAAATTGAGAAGCTGACCATTGAGCGCGCTAGAGCTGGAGGATTTACCGGGTCGGGGGGTGGAGTTGAGGTGCATTGCCTAAAACCGCACACCTTGTACTCCGCATAACACGAAGACGCGTATTAAGATAGTTTTCGGTAGATTTTCATAAGGATGGATCATACCTTACGGCTTGATAGCATTGGATATTGGTTATTTTGGTTAACTGATTTTGTTTTCTTCATTAAATAATAGTGGTTTGATAAAAACCTAGGCGAGGCCCGATGCCGTTTTATTTATCTATTGTAGGTCCTTTTCTTATGTTTACTGAAGGGAGTAACGGTTTGCCTGTTTCCTTGGCGAGTTGTCGTACAGCCCCAAGTACAGGTGTGATAAGGAATTTTTCGCAACGGCGAAACTAAACTTAACTTTTTTAACTAGTTTAAAAATTTCAGCTAAACTGGACCTACAAAGTATAACGCGCAGAAAGGAATTGTTTTCATTCAATTTTATCAAGCCCAGCTGGGGGGGGGGGGGGGGGGGGGTGGGGGGAGGGGGGGGGTGGGGGGGGGGGGGGGGGGGGGGGGAGGTTGGCAATATACATAACATGTTTTCCGACTTCTGACAGTCGTTTTCCAAAGTGGATTTTATCCAGGAGAATAAGCTGTTTCATAATTGACATTCGCCCCAGAACAAGCCGATATGATTTATCATCATCATTTTAAATAACAGTTTTTAGCAACCAGAGTTTTCTTTAGCTATTGGAAGTACTGACTACTGTCTACTGTGAACACAAGATCGCGGGTCTTTTTTTGTTGTGTGACATTGCATATCCAAGAAACAACCACCCACTTGAGCGACCCCTTATAAAAATTAATTATTAGTGGAGGGACTGGGGCTCAATTCGGAGGATAGAACTATTGGATCATGATACATGTGCATGGATGTTTACGTTCAAGAGATTGTTACACCACGTAGGTAAGGCGTGGTGATTGATGTGGTCACGAATGACAGAGTGAGAGTGAATATTTTCCAGTTTCGGAACTGTACCACCCTTTAATTTCTTTGCAAATATTGTTATATTTTAATGGATAGCTTAGGTAGGAACTTTGTTCTTTGATTTACTGTTTATTCTATAACCTGGTGTTAGTCTTTTACCTCTTGGGTTATTAACTTCTTTTGGGATCTTTTCTCAACAATAGGGGATGGCACTTATTGGGTTATTTTCCTATGTCTGTAAACATGATTATATCAATTTCTATATTTTTGATGTTGTAAAATTTAAGTCATAATAAACTAAACAAAATTTAATTTAGTGTGTTGGTCAGACCCATATCCATTTACTGGAGTTTTCACGTTTGTGTGTCTTGATGTCATATAATTGTGTGTGTGTGTGTGTGTGTGTGTGTGTGTGTGTGTGTGTGTGTGTGTGTGTGTGTGTGTGTGTGTGTGTGTGTGTGTGTGTGTGTGTGTGTGTGTGTGTGTGTGTGTGTGTGTGAGTAGTAAACTTATAATTATACTTATAGGGAGGTTGGACAGATCGTCTCCTTCTAAAGATAGTCGTATAGATAGGCTGGACTAGAGAAATTACTCATTCTAGAGACAGATCCTCACCTTAATCTATTCACTCGTGGAATCTATTCTAACACCTTTCTTCCTTATATACCCCCACCTTCTGCTCTACTCAGACGGGACCAAATATATCTCTACCCTATCTAAAAATGTACGACACAAACCCAACATGGAGCAGAAAGATAAACACCACCCTACCTTGTTAATAAACAAACCAGGCGGATTGCTCTCGCATGCCAATCTGGTGCTAACACTGCTCTTATTACCAATAGGAAAATAAACAAGAAATGCCTGCAGGAGAGTTTCATAACCCACCAGGGGATGGACATTCGTGTTTGTTAATATTCATAAAAATCAAATTACACGGAACGTTTATTGTGAAGTACAGAAATGAGTCATCTATAAATGCAAGTGCCTATACCCTATATGGGAGGCGTTTGAAAATATCTGTATCTGCGAAATTTCATGAGAGAAGGGGAGAGAAGATAAGCTACCGTCAAACGGTTGAATAGGCTTGGTCTAGCCAATATATATAAAACACGCTGCGTTTGAATGAATGGAGACCCTCGATGCGTACAAAGCTTACAGAGCTTGGGCTCAAGACCCCATATAAAATACCATATTATACGACTCCAACACTATGTTCCTTTAAGTAGACAACGCCTTCAGGCTAGCCCGGCTTGTAGAAATATAGAATTTCATTAGCATTGAGTAGATCACGTATTCGGGATATACTGAAATTAACCAGGATGAAAACTCGACGTTATAAAACCGGAACCACAAATTTCTCGACACCTAGAACAGGGTATAGTGGGATTGTCATTAAAGTAAATCTCGGTTACCTGTATGATGGTCCCAAAACCTGTGGCCAAACACTATTCACAGTTCTTCCTGCACCAAACGTTGTGTGTGTGTG
>JAMPIV010003426.1:0-92500 GCA_024509875.1 Oreohelix idahoensis | reverse complement strand
AAATTCAGTTCATTTTCAAGCAGGCATTTATAGCGTCTCTATCGATAAATTTAAGGAACATTGCTATTGGCCGACTGCATGCAGGCGAAAGTCAAAGCCAGGTTGGCAGGCATCTAAACGTGCATCAGAGTACCATCAGTCGACTTTGGCACCGGTTCCAAGCCACTGGCTCAGTTGAAGACCGGCATCGCAGTGGACGACCCAGAGTGACAACAGCACCGGAGGATCTCTTTATTCGGCTTCGTCACCTCAGAGACAGGATTACAACAGCTTTCTCAACTGCCCAGTCATTGCCTGCAGGACGTCATGTGTCTGATCAAACTGTCCGGAATAGACTGCACGACGCTGGACTTTGGGCACAACGATCTCACCGAGGACCTGTCCTTACGCGCCGCCATCGCCAAAATCGACTTCTTTGGGCCAACCAGCATCGTCCCTGGGCAGCTGACAATCAACGGAGACGTGTCTGGTTTAGTGACGAATCTTTCTTTTTGTTGCAGCGTCAGGACAGACGGCGTAGGGTCTACCGTAGGCGAAATGAACGTTTTGCCCAGAATTGCGTTGATGAAGCTCCACCGCACGGTGGTGGAGGTGCAATAGTGTAGGAAATGATCAGTTACAACGGAAGGAGTCAATTGGTGCACATTGAAGGAGGCTTGAATGCGCAACGATACGTCAATGAAATTCTTCGACCCCATGTCCTTCCACTTTTGGCTGCCAAAGGTCTGTGTTTCAACAGGACAACGCCAGACCCCATTGTGCATGGTTGACCACGCAGTTCCTGACTGCCAACAATATTCTCACCCTTCCCTGGCCATCCCTGTCTCCAGACATGACACAGATTGAGCACCTGTGGGATGAGCTGCATAGACGTGCTTGTCGCCGAGACGTTGCTCCAGCCAATCGTCGTGATCTGTTTCAGGCACTCCAGGAAGAGTGGGCAGCCATCCCACAGGCCCACATCAGACGTCTGATCGCATCCATGCCCAGAAGATGCCAGTCGCTGATCGATGCAAGAGGAGGCCACATACCATACTAACGAGAAATCCCGAACGCCTAAAAACTCTCGTGACCCAGATGCAAAACAACTGTCAATTGATTGGTTGAACCCTAAGGTATTCTTATGTGCAATTTGAACAATTAATTCATTAAATTAAAAAAGTTATTGAATGTCAAAATTATGGCTATATGTGTGCCTTCAGTAGCTATGCGTTTCTTTTTTTGAACAGTAGATATATATATATGTGTGTGTGTGCGTGTGTGTGTGTGTGTGTGTGTGTGTGTGTGTGTGTGTGTGTGTGTGTGAGTGTGTGAGTGTGTGTGTGTGTGAGTGTGCGCGTGCGCGTGTGTGTGCATGTATGTTTGTATGTATGTATGTATATATATATAGCGGATGAACAGAGTAATCTGTCGAGAATATTGTCAACTGTGAAGAGATATTGTTAGAGTGGTGACAGAAAGTTTTTAATGTAGAGATGGTATATAATGTAATCTAGTATTTTGAATTTGTTGTATGAAAAAAATTGTTTGGTTGTGTATGCGCTCATTCTATTTCATAGCATTAGTGTTGATGAGAAAACGGTGCTGCTTTCAACAGGCTGCCATGGTGGTTCATTTACATAACATGGACGTTGCTGGCAGTCTACAACCTTTTTCTCTCCTACTACATCATGCTATATGGCTTGAGCCTGGGCTATGAGAAGAGTGTGGATTGGGTACTGGCATTTTTCACTGGCTTTATAATGAATATTCTGGTTATTCAGCCAATAAAGGTGGTCTTCATGGTGTTTCTACTAGTGCTTATTTTCAAACAAGGACACACATTCCAGGACCATGCTCCTGTAGCAAAGCTAAGTGAGTATAAATCCTTGTAATAAAAAAGTCTAATGAGACATTTAATTAATGTATTGCGACTCCACTATAATTATACACGTAGTTATTACATGCTATAAGTTGTTAAATTTCTTCAGCCAGCATTGTGAAGATAATTATACACGTAGGTAGCATGTACAATAGTACCTCTCTATCATAGTTACAGTTAATATTAGTTAACAGTTGCCTTATGTGTACCAAGTACTGCAGTAAAAAACATTAACAACTACAACGTGCCATATAGCACTACCGTCTATAATTTAGAGATACAGTAATTAGACATGTTATATATATATATATATATATATATATATATATATATATATATATATATATATATATATATATATATATATATATATATATATATATATATATATATATATATATATATATATATATATCAGTCCAATCAGCAATAAATTGATTACAGTAAAAAGGTTTTCAGGTAAATGGGGATGAGCACCATTTCTGGCATGCCGTGGTGGTGGAGATGAATATATACATGAGAATCAAACATCAGTACACGTTGGTTCTCTTGAGAGAGAACAGGCTCACTAAAAGTGAGATTTACTTAAGATAATGAGATGAAGAAGTGAAAGCAAATACTCCCAAAAAGAAATATATCTTTTAAATTGGCTAAAGAGTGGTTTCTATATTTCCTGTTACAAGTTTTCTTTCTTTTATACTAAAGATGTTTGACAAATTTAAATTTTCTGTGTGAAACGTATCACAAATTGTGACTGGTGAATGCAGATTGTTTTCCTTTAAAAAAAAAAAAAACAGTAAAATACGTTTACATGTAAACTTGCTTTTTAAACAGATGTAAAATATAAATTTAAAAAAAAAATTTCCAAATGAATACAGTAATTTAACTTTTTCTTTTAAATTTTATAATAATTTTATACATAGAGAATGGAAAGCTATTAGAAGTTTATTTTTCAAGCTCAAACACTTTCTTTTGAAGTTTAAACCATTTCAGTTTGCATTATAATTTAAACAGTATTTGATTCAGATCAAAGACCCCTTCTCCTCCCCCAGACATCCATTTTTATTTAATCACATCACTGACAAACTACAACACACCATTTTATGAATGGTAGCAGAAATTAGAACAGTTTGCGTAGATATTTTTGGCATTCTCATAAATTATATCACGTATTAACACGCATACACAAATACCATCCAGACTTAATATCGGTTAAAGAAACCAACACACACCCAGACGAAAAAGTATCCCATATCACAAAACAGTTATGACTGAGACATTCATGTTTCAGCATTAGTATTCAGAACATAGGTTTAGGAGTGGCTATCATTCAAACAACATATAAATGGGAAATTGTTATGACAAAATTATGACAAATTGTTATAACACTTGTAGAATAGTTAAGGTTCAACACATACAAACACCAAAGCTGTCATACATAAACCACCTGACTATAAACACTAACCCATGTTTTATAATAACCTAGAAAGACTACTGACACATTCATACAGGAGACGGCACATATGCTGAGGTAAAATTTTAATTGTATTGACACACACACATAATGTCATAGGCAGACATGTCAGAATGCAATTTAGAATGGCAAACATAGAGTGCACTCACAAACTAGATATGGTACAAACAATTTTATACACAGCTTGGACACACACTACATGACACAGCTTGGGGGAGGGAAGGGGATCCAAAATATTCTGACGAAGTGTGCTAATGGGGGAAAAGAGGGGGGGGGGGCGTGTTTAAAGAAACACTAGTGATGGTTGCTTCTTTCATAAATGATGTCTGAACAAATAAGATTTTTTAACCTCATTCCTCTTAGTCAACTTTTATTTGCCATATTGTACAACGCTCTTCTGGACGACTGTTATTATATATACATTTATATTATGTAATATACACCTTTAAAAAACAAAATGCAGACTAAATAAACTGTACTGTTGATTAAAATTTGATTTTAAAACAAAATTAAACAAAAGCAACGTAACACCGTCCCGACGACAGTCTGACGATATCAAAGATGTGGCAGTTTAGCGAGTTGAAAGTATTAGGGCTGCGGTGAACGTTAACATTTTCTATTGATTGATTGATTGATTTTTTTTGTGTGGGGACAAATGCGACTTCATTCTTTTGTTTTTTTAAGTAAAAAAATGCACATTGTAACTTAGGAAAAGAAACATTATTTATTCAAGAAGTCTTAAACAATTTAAATGCTATTTAAAGCAGAATAATTCAGTGAATTTTATGTTAAAATTAACCTTGAAGTCGAAAACAGTCGCTCTACACTTACTCGAAGTGACTGCAAGCAGCCTGAATATGATGTTGTCAGCTTTCTCTCAAATAATGCTTCATTACAATTAAGAACCGCAGGACCTCGCTAATGTCTTAATGTTAAACAAATTCTTTTTCGCAGTCACCATCCTCTTAAGTATTCATCATCACCATCATCATCATCATCATCATCATCATCATCATCATCATCATCATCATCATCATCATCATCATCATCATCATCATCATCATCATCATCACAATCATCATTCTCTATTCACTACTTATGAAGCATAGGACAGTAACGTTTCAAAGCACTAGCTTCTCTCGTATGGTCTGAGATCGACACTTACTACCTTCTAAACCTTGCACGTCGCCGATTATACCCTTGCTTTTACAAACAGCCCAAATGGGAATTTTCATATATCTGTTATCAATCATCGTATCAATATAATCCACGGATCCTGCGTCTAGGTTGAAAAGACGCCAAAAGAAGGAATATTTTTTTTAAAATGATGCCAGTTTTGAATGTTATGTTGCTGCCATGGCTTACCTTGCAATTTCTGTTAGAGCAACCAAATGTTTCTTCGTGTGGCCTTCAAAAAGTAATTGAAAAAAATATAATAATTTTCTTTCATAGTGTACCTGCTTGTAATACAATAGTATTATCACTAAAGACTTGCGACTTTAGAAGTATTGATGAGGGGTCGGAGTGGCTGAGAGGTAGAGCATCCGTCTCTGCTTCTAAATGTACCAGGTTCGGTTCTCAGTACAGGGAATATATTTGATGGAATTTTTTTTTTAGAACCAGTGGGCCCTAATGGTTTCATACTCCCCCTTTACCTCATGGGTAGTTACATCGGGTGTCTAGCCGTGTATAAGTTGCGCACGTTAAAAATCGCTCGGCATTTGGAAATCGTAAAGTGTAGGTCATATGGCCGCTGCCCTGGCAACATTTACAAAATTAGGAAAACCTACCCACTATAGTATAGTAGGTCTATTTTTATCACTCTGTATTTTTTCCAATATATTTGCCACAGTCAAGGAAGTTGTTCTTCTTGGTAATTTCAACATCGATATACACAACTCAAATCTAACATGGAAAAATATAATATTATCGTACAACTTAAAACAAATAGCTAACCAGCCTACAAGAGTAACACAAGCATCATCCACACTAATCGACCACATCTACGTAACTTGCCCAGAAAACATCATAGAATGAATGCTCTGTCCCTAATATTGCAATGGGTGACCACTATCCAGTATGCTGTACATGGTCAAAGAATAAATGTAAAATTCCCAAAAATAAACATGTAAGTATCAAATTTAGAAGTTTCAAACATTTCAGTCAGGAATTATTTTTGAATGACTTGCTAAGTGCACCTCTCGGCCGTGTTTACCAACTTCCTGATCCGGATGACGCTATTGCATACTGGACAAACATTTTGTATAGTGTTTTTGACACGCACGTACCAGCTAAGGAAGTTCCCTTCAAACGACAATTAAAATATCCGTGGATCACGCAGGAAGTGTTGGAGGCTATGAGGCAGAGAGGTCAAGCGCACAAAAATAAGGACCTCAACACATACAGGGTATACAGGAACAAGGTTCAATATTTAATTCGCAAAGAAAAGAAAAATCATTTTAGAAATGTTGTTCAGAACAAATCAAATAGTAAGGAAATATGGAAGGCAATTAACACCTTAGCGAAAAAACGTAATGCACCAGACTCATTCTCTTCCAACACTTCATTTACTTGCACTGACTTCAGCAATCACTTTCAAGCTGAAATAAACAGTCTGAAATCCACAATATCACCTTCCTCTAGTGACTTAGACAAACTTTCAGCATTCTGTAAGAACAAATGTACAAACTCAGTTCCACCCGACATTCCTTTTATGACAGTTAATGAAGTGTATAACTATCTTATTGGCCTTAAGGATAATAGCTCATCAGGGCTTGACGGAATTAGTAATCGAATACTGCGTTACGCCGCACCAGCTATTAGTTATTCACTATCTTTTACATATAATCAATGTATTGCTAAAAGTTATTTTCCTTCGGCCTTTAAGATTGTCAAAGTATATCCTCTCTTCAAACCTGGCTCGTCAGATAGCAGTAATCTTGGTAACTATAAACCAATTTCTCTCTTATCATCGCTTTCTAAACCACTAGAAAAACACATACATAAAGCAACACTACATTACCTAGTTAGCAATGACTTGCTAATTGACAGTCAGTCAGGGTTTCGACAAAAGCATTCATGCCATCCAGCTCTAAGATGATAGACAACTTGCACCTAAACATAAATAACGATAACATATGTGGAGCAATCTTTGTAGACTTTAGGAAAGCATTTGATATGTTAGATCACGCTGTTTTGATAAGAAAATTAGAAACAATGAAAGTTAACTTTAAACTAGTGACATTACTTAAATCATTCCTGTCCGACAGACAGCAAGTAGTGTGGTACAATAACTTCTTGTAAAGCCCAACTATTATTGACACCGGTGTTCCTCAGGGTTCTATTCTCGGCCCTCTACTTTCTTCTATTTACATAAATGACCTTCTACTACACATCGAGCATTCATCCTGCGACCTATTTGCCGATGACTGTACAATTTATGCTAGTGATAAAAGTTGCAACACGCTAGAAATATTATTACAAAGCGACACAGACAATCTTATAAAGTAGAGCAATGAAAACTGCATGCAAATAAATAAACATTAAAACAAAATGTATGATAATATCAACTATACAAAAATTACAAAACTCATCGAAAACAACACTTCAGTTCAACATTGGAACCTCTTTAATTGAAAATGTAAATGAAAATAAAACACTAGGACTCATAATTGACCAACATTTAAGTTGGAATTCGCATGTACAAGCACTGACCAAACAAACGGCACAAAAAGTTTACCAGTTAGCTAAAATCAACATTTCCTAGATGAGGAGACACGAAAAATGTTCTGTTCATCCTAGATACAAACACATCTAGACTATTGTTCTACAATTTGGGATGGCTGCACCATGTCCAAGACTAACAGACTCTATTCATTACAAAAACGTGCAGTGCGCCTAATTTCAGACAAAAACCTCACACAGTGTGTAGACGCATATACATATCTTAACATATTACCACTAAGAAAGCGCCTTCTCTTCAACAAAGCCAAATTTATTCACAAAATCTTGTCACAGAATGCTCCAACGTATCTGTGGCTTATTTTCGAATTCAGCGGAAGACGCAGTCAACGCTTAAATAAATTACATATGCCCAAGCCTAGGCTCGACTTATTCAAGGAAACTTTAGCTTTTTCTGCTGCTCATCTGTGGAATACTCTTCCACACGACTTAAAAATACTTTTAGTCCATATTCATACTGTAAATGAATGCTGTTATGGTAACTTTAAAATATTGCATGCCTTTAAATTAATGCTTAAAGCATCATGTGGGAATGAAAGGATATAGTATGCAAGATTAATGAGAGTGGAAGGGCAGAATGTTAGACGGGCCTGCGCGCCCAATTCTTTACCCTTCAAAAAAAAAGTTCGTTCGTTCGTTCCTTCATTCAATCACAGACTTTTCAAACACATCATGAGTGCAGATTATATGCCACCCTAATTTCGTTATGTTCTTAAATAATTACGTAACATCATATGTAGGTTTTGAAGATAAATTTGTCCTGTTTAGTATTAATTATGAAAAGGTACTGCAAATCTGTGTAACTGTTATTGTACTGTTACAATGTTGGGATTTTATTTTATTTTATTTTATTATTTAAGTAATATTTAGGATACATGTGAGAATAAATGGATTCAGTATGGAAGATCAGAGAAAGGAAGGGCAGAATGTTACACGGGCTTGCGTGCCCAATTCAGACTTTAGATCAAAGATCCTTTGACTTGGCCCACAATGATACGATAGTTATTGGTACGATCTATCCTGGTATGTTGATGTTACTTGTCGAAGGGGTTCTTCGGAGAGGTCCCTCCTTTATAACATACTTCTGTGTGTGATAAGTATCAATCAGCCTTCAAACACATTCCTGCCTTCCAACATTAAAGATGTTGCAAAGGCCAGGTTGGACATTAAGACGACATATATTTATTCAACGTTCACAGCTCCAATTATTTCATGTAATATATATTCAGACGATCGTGGCATAACCTAGCCAGTCATATCTCGTCGCTTTTCAGTCTGCTAATGACACGATGTCCTCGACATTGTAAGCAGGTTTTATTTTAAAGTCTCAACTCACGTGCAACATAGTTCAGCATTCACTTCTGTCAATATAATATTCTAGCATCGACCCCATGAAGTATGTGGGCGATCTAGATGTTGAAACACTTTAGAACTCTGTGGAAGTAACACCATCCAGGAGCTAAACATATATGCGTCCTTCCACATCAAAAGACACACAGAAAAGGCCCCAAGTATTCTTCACTTCTGCTTAAACTAATACCGGCTAACTTCTGCTAATTCTGCTCCAAAAGGCAATGACATACTTCCGGGTAACCCATGGAAACGTACATCAACAACATGGCTCAAATCGATACCTATTTGATAACGACCGATATGTTATTACTTTTAATCATAACCCTTACCCCAAATTGCTTTGGACAATACAGTCTTCAGATTCAGGAAAATAATTTTGGCTACTTGATTAAGATGCCTCTTGCACGTGGTCTGGAGTATAACATTAAAATATAATCCCGCTATGACTTCGCGTTCAGGTCCCTATGATTCCGGTCTTTCCGTATTAGTAAATGTAGAGTTTTCTTTTTGTGTCTCTTAGGTCCAGAAGATGCTTAATTAAATACGTTGTCCGGTCCTTTAACTTAGAATTATGATTCTATTCTTTATCCTGGATTGTCTGGCTGTCTTCTTGCCGCGTTGATATATCAGTGCCGTAATAATAAAATTTAGTAGATTTTAATCAACATTCGACCCACGCATCCACATTGCTACTTGAAGGTGAAGCTCACTCAGAGATATTATACTTTAACATCTCAAAAGCCGAACCAATAACAACGACCTTACGCATTTTGGTACAGGTACATATCCCACTAATCTTCTTCAATACCAAAAATAAACAAATGTTATCTGCATGTCATCTACGATTTCAAATCTGACATCCCAGGCCATATCAGGATTTGCTTCTTCTGTTGATAATGATTATGTTTGCAACTCACAACTTCATAAATCTAACACTGATAAATACTTCCCAGAGTGACAACTTATCATAACTATTGCCTACAACAAATCTGTCCGGAATGCTTACATCATTTCGTGCTGCAAAAATCCCACTCGTTGTCTTGAGTGCGTGTCTTTAATCTGTCACCTTATTGATATTTACCGTCATACTTATGTGCAAACGGACAACTATCAAGCGACAAACCCGGGTTTCTTGTACTATCCCAGACAGAAAATCGGAGGTAACAATAGCCGTATTAGCGATAAAACAAACTCAATATGGCCATCTCTGTTACGTCGTAATCTCTGCCTTTACTGTCTGGTCGGAAATGTGTTAAACACTCGTGAACAACCTTTCACTCTACAGATTCCGAAAGTCAATATGGGTTCAAACGAAAGTGAGTGATTACAATAATCAGTATAAGATTGTTGATTAAGCCCAGACAGGACAAGAAATCTTGAATTGCAAAGGGGAAAAAAAGAAGCAAGTACTGTTTCGGGTGGGAAAAAGAAAGGGTAAAGCACAGAATAAATTAAAAGATGACGCAGGAAAATTTAAGGAATGAAGTTATTTCGTCACAGTGTGGAAAGAAGACAATTTGGGCAGTTCCTTTTATCTTTCTCTCTGTCACATAATTTGGTTCTCTCTCTTTACCTCTCCGGCATTATTGTACTACCTTTATTGTGCGTACTAATTATGTGAACTAGTCGATTGTCGGCACATTCTATTTTCCTACCTTCCGACAGTATTTGATATTTTCAAGTAAATGTTTACACTCCTTCCTTTCATGTGTGTCGTTTTTGTTTACTTGCGAGTTTGATACACAACAGACCAGATTGGCTGGTAAGGTCATTTTTGTGTAGTGACCCAGTGTATGTTTGTAGAGTGAATGCCGGTCAGTTATTGAACCGGTGACAGATTAGACACACAAATGGTGTAAGAAACTTCCGGACAGACTTGTTTGACTAAGATATTGCAAGGGGATTGCGAATGTAAACAATTCCTTATTCGGAAAATTGACCGTTTGAATTTTACAAACGCATGAGTCTTGCAGAAAATTCCATAAGGAAAGTTGTTATAACATGTACTGCCGAATGCCATTGGCTTAGCAGTTTAGAGGCTTATAGACATTCACGCTGATTTGAGGTTGTCGGAAATCCCATGTAGTAAACAATTTTGTGAGCGTGGACAGAGAACTACGATATAACGTAGAATATTTTAAACATTCAACACTGCATTCCAGAATTGTCAAAGGTAGACAGCTCGGGCTGAAGCTAGGAAAGAGTAGAAGTTAGAATTAACTTATAGAAACGAAAAACAAGTATTGTAGCACCTTTTGAATAATACAATAAGGAAACCACCGTTTAACACGGAAGCTGGACTCCTAGAGGACCTACTCGCAGAGTCACACAGGGATTCTATACCAGAAATAATATTCCAGACGCGTGTTCGAGGCAACTTTATCAAGGGACTAAGACTATTCTTTGAGCAAGAAGTCTAGTTCTCAACTAGTTTGGGGTGAGTTGTATCATATGTTATTTATTTTGAATTTGACATGTTTGAACTTGCTGATAGTTATACAGTTCCTTAAGAGGCTGGCAACCTCAGAACGTGAAAATGATATATTTATGAACCACCAAGCAAAGCGCTGGTGATTACTTCATACGAGTTCCCACAGAGAACCAAAAGCACAGGTAACCCCAGACTCAAAGTGGAGAAGGGAGCGGAAGATGATGCCATCATATGTACATATATTTACTATTATGTGTAATAAGTGTATGTATATTTAAACAAGCCACGCCGCTGTCCAGTCGAAATTTTCCCCAGTAAATTAACTAAAAAATGGTGATTTAATCACATCACCTGAGTTATATGATATACGCTAAGGGAGAGTAAAAATTCAGAGAACAGATTCTGTTCACGGACAGCGGAAAAGGCCCCTGATTAATATCAGGAAACCAAAGACTTAGCAGCTAAATGTGTTCTTTTATCCCTCTATAGTTTGTGGTACGAGTTTCCGAGAGCATTTGAGGTACAATTATACGATACCAGCCGTGCTGCATCACTGTGGTTCACAGCTTGCGATCGACACTTGAAACCTACATTTAACAAAGACTAATTGACGGAAACAGCAGCATCAACATTTCGGCAGTTTGGAAGCTAAGTTACATTTTTAGCAGGCCAACACAACAGAACTTATTGATCTATATTCCGCAACTTAGCTCCCAAAAGCCGATGTCAGTTTCAATGACGTAACCTACTTACTCACTAGTTCATACTTATTTACATTTGTTCCAACGAAATTGATTATAAATTTATTATATGTTTTTATTTATTTATTTAATTCACTGTTAATTTAGTTATTACAGAGAGAAGTAAACACGGATGAATAAATATCTTGAATATATCTATATTTACATATATAGAGCCAAATAATAATAAGAATTGCACTGTTAATACAGTTTGAGGGGGGGGGGTGATTGAACGAGCTAAATTAAATTATATAATACCTCTTGACAAAGGTTTTCGGGCAGATAAAAGTTACCATTGCTGAGACACATTCAGCATCGTTCTTGACTTCTGAAATATCCTGTGAATACTCCCTCATGGTAGAAGCATGATCATCCTTCTATCTGCATCTCTGCCAAGAGTACTTTTGTGAGAAGGTAGACACCTTTGAAGACCCATTAGATACTCTAAGTTTTGGTCATTGTTGAACCATCACTACAGAGCAAAGGGGAGGCAACTGTTAACGATTATTTGATGGGAGATACCGATGGGGTCATCAAGAAGATAAATGTTATTATTACTTTCGCTGATGGCAATAAGCATAAGTCGGGCTTACGGATGGCCGACAGGTGTGTGACTATGGAAATCTAACATACGCGAATGTGTATAGGTTCTTTAAGTGTGTCTATGATAAGTCACTCACACCACAGCAACGTAGAAGTCAGGAAATGTTGTAAGACCTGGCAACGTTATACAGATTATTGACGAGACGGTCACGTAAATATCATGGTAATAGCACACTGTCACAGGTTACAGAAGACGGTAAATCACGAAGCATCAAGTACAAAATATCTATGGAAAAAAGTGGATGCAGAACATAGTATCAAATATCCATTACTTTGGTTGCATAAACCACAGGCCTCAGCACAGTACACTTGTTACAATAAATATCCCTCAAGAACAAACTTTCCAACATCTTAAATCCATCAAAGGGAACAACATCATAAATCTTATAACATCAGCAACTCTCAGTGCTATTACATCTATGGGAACAATATCTATCAGAAGAAATATCAATCCTGATAATCATAATGGCCGGTATAATCCATGGCCTGAACATATCTTCAAAATATCTTAAATTCCCCTTTTCACAAAAGAAATATATATTGGAACACACCAGAGAAATGGTAAAACGGCCATTTCCAAGCTCTACCAGCAAAGTACTGTCGAAAAATCCACTGCTTAAAACAGCTCAGTACCAAATTCACTCAAGCGCAAACTCGAAGCTTGAGATGTGAGCTGAACTCATCCGCCTTTCCCCCGAAAACCTATCATAGAATATTCGAACAGTTTCCTTGTCCTATTTTTAAACAAACTAACAGCCACTCAGTTGAGCTGTGTACAAAAATTACCGAGCATAAAGCCCTCAGCTAAAAAAAATCATCTCGTCACAAAAAGCGAGCTTACAAACGTGTGTACAAAAAACCGACTTCAAATCTTTTAACAGTTAGCTCCCCTTAATAAAACACGACTTAACAGACTACACCGACCCCTGGGGAAAAAATGATATGATAATTTTTTTTAAAAGTACATGGAACAAAAAATTTGAGGTCGATGGAATCCCAATATCTACCCCCAAGGATTACAACTATGTTAAGTCATGTCAACAAAAATGAACACAAGAGGGGTAGAAGTAAGTGTAAAGTAAGACATAAAGTATAGAAAGATAATGAAATAAGCATACAAAGATAAACAAATTCAAAGAAATATGAGGTATGTAAAGTATAGACTAGGTATGAAATACTAAGTGACAAGTGAAAATATAAGATGAAGTACAAGAAGAATGAGCAGCAATGAAAGAAAGCAAACAATGATATATCATGGCAAACAATAAGTTAAACAATGCATATCTATACTAAAGAACAAATAACTAGTTACCATTTAAAAATAGCATAATATGCATGACAACCAAGTTAATAAACTTCACAACCTCAGAAAAAAAACACCTTTTCAATGTACTAATATCGCTATTCACAGTTACCCCTAGCGCGCAATCAAGCGCTGGTCAAAGAAAAAAAATACATCACAACATCAGAAAAAACACCCCTTCAGTGCATTAACATCGCCATACATAGTTATCCCTAGCGCACAATCGAGCGCTGGGCACAGAAAAAATATCTTTCTTTTTTTTTGTCTTCATATTCTTTTCAAAAAATACAATACCCAATGTATCGCAATGACAAATCAAGCGATAAATGGAATCATCATTACAATATCATACGATCAACATTTATCAAAACACAGTAGCATAAGTACAATATGATAATGACATGGTACATTATCAGAACAGAGTCATATAACAATAACATGGTAATGACATGGTGCATGAAGATAAACCAACATACTATCTTAAAGAAGTTATATCATATCTTAATACAATACTATTTTTTTTTTGTACGCCCGCTAATACTCAAGGCAAAATCTCAGGTTATTATTAATGTCTAACCTGACATTGATTTTACGTGAGTATCCCTTTTTTCTTGTACAGAGACAGGTGTCTCTCGCCATTCAGGCAGATACTCGCCGATTTCGGAGGTACTCATTAGAGCTGGGTCGGCTCAGGAGCCGCCAATCCCTGGTCGACGACACTGCTTAAAATGTACTCGCCAGGTCTCGAGTTAATCCAGTCCAAATCCCGGTCCACGAAAAATCCTCAAATGCCGTCGCCCGGGTTTAATCCTGAATCACCCGGTCGCCAGAGCGGTGTGGTAACCACTACGCTAGCGCGGCTCCGTACAATACTATCTAATATACTATACTATACTAATATACAATATTATCTACTATCCTAAATAAATTACATAGTAAGGAAGACTCCAATGGTCTTGGAACATCCTGTAAGCACGAAGATACAAAGAAATCTAGTGGCGTCAAACTGCCGGCAGGCTTCACTTGGAACAGGAAATCTTTCGCAAGGCAACTTAAACAAGGTGTTGAAAAGTAACCGCTTAATCAAGCAATATAGCAACTCTGACTCTCTTGGAAAAGCCGTTGCTGTGAAAAAAACATAAATGAAAATCTCTGTTTGGTAAAAATAAGATTTTATGACAGGTAACAGTTAATTTTAATTTTAACCTATCAAATGTGGCCGTGTAAACTTTCGACCCCTGTACAATGTTAATCAAACCTTCCTCCGTTACACAAAAAATGGTAACAGAGAAAGTAGCTCATTCTAACCTGGAACCATAAATTATATAGAGTGATAAAAGTGTTCGAGAAATATAGCAGTGTGCAAAGATGTATAGAAAAGTCGTGAATATACACATGATACCTACGTCAAAAGGCAAGTCTAAAAAATGGTAATGATGACTAAGAGTGTCATGGTGGCTGACAATCTGAGATTTTGCGCAAGACAAAGGAAATGCAGTAGACAAAGGCGTACATCTTAAAGGCTGAAATGAAGTCATAGCCTGTGTACCGACCAAAGAAAAAAGTAAGAAATATACCATAAAGGTGTAAAAGCAGATAGTAGTAAACTTGGACCTACGTCGAAGTTTAAAAGAAAAGCAGTAAGTACGACAAAAAGTCGTAAAAGACGAAGATACTGAGCTAACCGGCCCAATAAGAAAGGTAAAGAAACTCATAAGATATAGATATGTACTAAAAACGAAGTCCGTACATGTGGCAAAGAAAACACTAGTTATAGCAGATAAGAAGTTGTAATCAACGTGACTGGATGTAAATTCAGTCGTAGCTATAAAGTTAGTGTGTGTGTCTGTCAAAACTGAAGGATCTTCTTCTATAATAGTAGTTAAAGAAGAGTCAAAATTAGAATAACGACGTACTGAGGTATGTTGAACTGGGCTAAAAGAAGCACCGAAATTAGCATGATGAACAATTGTATCATTAATACTGCATGATTGCACAAAACTAGCAGAATGAATGACGTTTGCAGAATTCACCTGATGATAAGACCCTGGCATAGTCCCTAAGGTGGAAGCAGTAAGATTATGTTGCCGTTCCCAAGCAGCAATTTGTTCCGAAGTACATACCTTTATACCATGTATCTGTCTGACAGTAAGGTCGGCGATAGGTGCTCTGAGCATAAATGCGTGTATATACGCAGTGAAAAACGGTGTGGCACTGTGGACTACGGCAGTCGGAAAAGTCTCAACTGTCCCACCGAATGTCACACATTTCACCATATTACCTGTAGCGCAAGAAGGATGAACTAAAGACTGTCTAATTCCAACAGTCGTGCATCCAGAATCAAAGAGAACTGAGACTGGATTATTATCTGCAAATCCTTTATGTAGAGTAAGAGACCTTCTTCCGTCATGCGCAGCTAAGGCAGGAAGAGTAGTCGGGAAAGGATGACCGCAACTCAATGTAGTTATCGCTGTAGGTTGGAACAAAGTTGTGCACTCCGGGCACTGAGATGCTCTCTCGAAATCGAAAGCAGAGCAAGCAGTAGCATTAGAGACACTATTATCATTTTGACCTTGATTATTAATAAACTGGGACTCTTGTTGAGCAGAGTTAGCATGGCGATGCGATCTATTATTTTTTGGAGATCTACTGTCATATCGCGATCTATCGCGACTTTTATCTCTATTGGACCCATTGCTATTTCCTCTATTGAAACTATTGTTCTGATTTGATCCCCAGTTAGCATTGTCGCGATTACTATTTCCCCTTTGATCAAAATATCTAGTCGATGGATTTTGTTGTCTCCGAGAAAAATTATTGTAGGGTTGATAATCTCTATTGTAGTTACCTCTTCCAAAATTTCCATAATTGTTGGAACCAAAATGTTGAGGACCGTTAAATTGTCTCCAGTTCCTTGAAGAAGGAGAATTATTACGTGATGGACCCCCTTGGTACTGTCCAAAATCACGATTATTTCTCCTACCAAAATTGCGAACCGCACTTTGAGATCTACTGCGCAAATTAGGACCGTATGGTAATGCTGAAGCCACGGGTAAACCTTCTCTGACTTGAAAGTGGCTTACAGTCACATTTGGGTGTGCCGTAACATATTGGCAACAGTATTGTTCCATATCTTTCAAGTTTGTAGGCTTTCGCTCATGTAAAAAGGAAAGAAAAGACTCATTAATTGATGACATGACTTTGTCACGAAGCAATAAGTCCATAAGGGCTTCATATGTGTGTTCGGTTTTTGAAAGTTCAATCCAACGTGAGAACGTAAGACGTATATTTGCTATGAACTCTGAAAAATCTACCCCAGTCTCCGGTAACAGAGTCTTAAAGCGCCGACGATAACCGTCTTCATTAAGTTGGTATTTCTTTAATAAGGCAGCCCTGGCAATATCATAGTTATTCTTGTCAGGCCCCTCCAACCTACTCACAACATGCATTGCATTACCCGTAAGTAGCTCCAAAAGTCGTGCACAATATTCTGACTTGTCTATTTTCTGAGATTCACATGAAAGTTCAAATCTATTCAGGTAAAATGAAATATCGTCAGAGGTAGGATTAAATTTAGGCAATTTGGGTCTATAAGAATGATTATTTGCCTTATTAGAAGTTGTTTGATTGTTTGTCTCATTCTGTGTATTACCAATATTCACTACCTTTATTTTCTCCAGTTCTATGGATAAGATCCTTTCCTCGTGTAGTCTTTGGTTTTCTTCAGCTTGCATCTGCAGCTTCTTCTCCTCCATTTGCATTTGCTGTTGAATTTTTCTCTCTTCAGCCTCTAATTTCTGTTTTTCAGCCTCCATTTGCATTTGAATTTTTCTTTCTTCAGCCTCTAATTTCTTTTTTTCATTTTCCAACTGAAGTTTCCTCTCTTCTGCCAGCATTTGCAATCTTCTATCTTCAGCCTCCATTTTCTATTTCTTTTCTTCTGACTTCTGCGCCTTGGCATATTCGACAAGAGCGAATTCTTTTACTTCCTCAGTAGTCATACCAAGGGACTTCCCCTGTGTAATGAAATAATCCAAACTATCCATTCTGCTGTATTTTACAAGATATGTAAGTAATGTAAATATCCAGGAGACACTCACTCTATCCCAACTTCGTGGGTGACAAGTCCTTGCTTAAGAACTTGTACAATTACCTTTTTAACTACCAATAATGTTATTAATTATCTATATATATATATATATATATATATATATATATATATATATATATATATATATATATATATATATATATATATATATATATATATATATTATGCATTATAATATTGACAGTGCATGACAAAATAGATAATTCAAACAAAAGTGACAAAGACAAGATATAAAGCACAAATGACTACGTTCGCAGAATCAACGAAATCTGAAAGCGAAACCAAAGAAAAAAAATATTGCAAAGAGTGCAATGACACTGCGAAACGTAAGACAATACAAGCACCAATACAGTGTATAAACGAAAAAGTTGTATATAAATCAAAGATAGTAAGAGGAGGAAGACACTCACAAACAAATTAATCAAAAACTAAGGTACAGAGAAAAATATAATGACAACAACACTGAGACGTTTCGTCACACCTAAACAATTACTGTCGTGAGGGACAAGTAACGGTCTGAACCTCGGCAATGTTTTTAGCCTTGAACCGAAATTACCGCTCAATTGAGACTCACAATCTCAACCCTATAGAACGCTCATGAAGGCCCTGTGTGAACTGGGATATTCCCTTCATAAGTCACCGCTCAAACCGCCCACATAAACATGAAACATATATTATAGAACACGTGAAAGAATAAATAGATTATGCTCTGAGGAAGGCTCAATGTTACACCAAACAGTGCTACAGTTTACAAACAAATAAACCACTTATCTTCAAAAAGAAAAAAACCCATCCTCCGCAGCAACAACAATGATGTAAATCAGGTATCACACAGTCTGAATAACTCAAATGGTGATCGGTACTGGAACTCCAAAGTGATAGCGGCTTTCGAATGAAATTCCTGACATCGGGTGCTGAAATCCTAAGTTGGCGCACGAGAAGAAAGAAGGGAACACTGCCACTCTTGACTCGAATAACTTGTGCATAAAAGTCAGTACTGACAACACTGTAAATCCAGCTGAATTGACATCACAGTAAACGTCTGGACTGTTTATACCCCGAATCACTGGCGACCACTTCTGTTAAAGATTATTTGATGGGAGATACCGGTGGGGTCATCAAGAAGATAAATGTTATTATTACTTTCGCTGATAAATGGCAATCAGCATAAGTCCGGCTTACGGATGGCCGACAGGTGTGTGATTATGGAAATCTAACATACGCGAATGTGTATAGGTTTTTTAAGTGTGTCTATGATAAGTCACTCACACCACAGCAACGTAGAAGTCAGGAAATGTTGAAAGACCTGGCAACGTTATACAGATTATTGACGAGACGGTCACGTAAACATCATGGTAATAGCACACTGTCACAGGTTACAGAAGACGGTAAATCACGAAGCATCAAGTACAAAATATCTATGGAAAAAAGTGGATGCAGAACATAGTATCAAATATCCATTACTTTGGTTGCATAAACCACAGGCCTCAGCACAGTACACTTGTTACAATAAATATTCCTCAGGAACAAACTTTCCAACATCTTAAATCCATCAAAGGGAACAACATCATAATTCTTATAACATCAGCAACTCTCAGCGCTATTACATCCATGGGAAAAATATCCATCAGAAGAAATATCAATCCTGATAATCATAATGGCCGGTATAATCCATGGCCTGAACATATCTTCAAAATATCTTTACCAGCAAAGTACTGTCGAAAAATCCACTACTTAAAACAGCTCAGAGCCAAATTCATTCAAGCGCAAACTCGCAGCTTGAGATGTGAGCTGAACTCATCCGCCTTTCCCCCGAAAACCTACCATAGAATATTCGGACAGTTTCCTTGTCCTATTTTTAAACAAACTAACAGCCACTCAGTTGAGCTGTGTACAAAAATTACCGAGCATAAAGCCCTCAGCTAAACAATTCATCTCGTCACAAAAAGCGAGCTTACAGGCGTGTGTACAAAAAACCGACTCGTACCTACAAGTCTTTTAACAGTTAACTCCCCTTAATAAAACACGACTTAACAGCAACCCGTGACACTCTCAAGCATTCTGCACTGTACAGAAGTACATAAAGTATGCAAATCTCGTATAAATACTGTGGAAAAAACAGACACCCACAACAAAAGAACTGAAGAAAAAGCTGTTGGATTTAACAAAACAGTAAAAAAAGTCAATACCACGAGGGGCGAAAAAAGATTATAAACTATACTGGACAAAAGAACTCAAAGAACTAGAAGAAAAGTAACCGAAGCAAGAAACATAGTAGAAAAAGCGCAGGAAAATATTAAACTATTCAGCTAAATACAGCTCAGTTAAAACATTAGAAGCCCTTAACATTGAGAAGATAGCGGAAAATTGTGGAAAGTCGCCAACGTCTTTAATAATGAAGAACGCAAAAATAAAAACATTATAAAGAAATAGCCCTTCAGCAAAATGATAAAATACAGACAAAAGAAGTATCTAAATGTCTTCGCCCAAAAATTATCACAGGAGAGTCAGATATATGTTCAACCTGAAAGAAAACATAATATTATCTAAGAGATATAATTTTACAAATTTTGACAACTGTTCCAGACCAACACGCTGCAGCAAGCCTCACAATGAATGAGCTTCAGACAGCCATTTGAATCCATCAATCAAAGAATGTCCCCTGGGGATTATGGGGTAACAAATGACATGCTTAAAGGGCTCGTGCCTGTTGCAAAGAAAACTCTTCAAGAATATGAACTATAGCTGGAAGCATGGTATTGTGACACAGGCCTGACAAGAAGCAGCACTAATCCCGATTCTCAAAAAGGATAAAGACCAAATTGACCTAAACAGCTATATACCCATCTGTCTCCTAAGTTGTTGTCGTAGATTTTTGATAGGGAAATTAAGACTTGGGTTGGTCCCTTCTGAATAGATTAGAATGAGTGATAGTCACAGTGAGAGATGATAATAGAAATAGATTTCCACGAGTGAGATGGTAGAATGTGATAGAAGCTGTCTCTGAGATCGAGAAATCTTCTCTCTCTCTCTCACCTATCTTCTACGACAGATTTAAAGTAGTCAGACAGTCTAACGCATATATATATATATATTAAATATATATATCTATCCACTCACATACACACACACATAAGACGACAGTTGGACGTATAGAAGTGGGGAAACTATAACAAATGATTATATAGATATTCTGGAACGAACTGACTGACACGCTGGATTAATTATGAGTAGTTTAATTATCATAACAAACTTCTCTCACAACATATAAAAGTACATCAAAAAGCATATACACAAAATCATAAAAAAAATCAAGGAATGCTACAAGAATGATAGACCCGTTGGTATGATCCTTCCCTCGATGTATAGCTCACAGTCCCGTTAGAAGAAAGTGATAGCCCAAAGAGTCACAGATACATATGATTGAGTCTAAGTTTTCCCCCTTTGTAAGGTATGGACAGACTTGATACTCTGATCAATTCTAAGGGAAGATATAGTTAGCAATAAACTTGCTTAAAGAAAGTTATAAATTGGGTGAATCAACAAAAGAACTTCCCTCCGTCTACTTTCGCTCGGTTCTTTCATAAGAGCCCTGTCTCACAAACCTTACCTACAATCGTTCTGTTTTTCGCCGTCTGGCGCAAACTTTAGGACACTTCTCTACAGTGAATCTGTATTCTTTTGATAAAGAGAATCCCAGCTCTGCAGATACAGGTGTCGTTCACTGATCTGGGGAGCATTCACTTCACCAGTTTATTTTAAGATTACTGTTAAGGTCACTTGAATCAGTTTGCGTAAGAAAGTTTAAACAGGCACACAGTGTCAGAAACACGAGGTTTCCCTTAATTAGGAAGATGTAGGTGGACAACTTCTCTCAACAGATAGTATTGGTTCACCACACCCTTGGTCAAATAATGTCGGAAAAGTTAATGTTTTTGTTCTGTAATTATTCTCGCCACAAGGCAGCATGTACATTAGAATTTGTGAGAAAATAAGATCTGGCTCAAAGGCCCAGTATAAGCATTTATTCTTAAAAAAAAACCGTTAGTGAGATTGGTATTCTGTCTATCTCTGCAGGCACACGCCCTGTCAGACAGGTGTTACTTGAAAACCCACGTGGTTAAAGATATAAAATGTTTATGTTTCTTCACAGGTATTCCTCTGTACTAAACGCCGGCAAAGTTTGGGTTACCTCAGTATTCACTGAATAAAGAAAAAAAACACATATGAAATATTTTACATATTATGTACTCAATATAACTTACATTTTGAACTGCAAGCGTAGAGCTTGACTTGACGTTTAAACTTTCCCGTGAAATAAGTTATATATAAAAATCAATCGTCATGAATTAGGAATACCTACGTATTCCGTCAAGACTCATGAGGCATCCAGCATTTATAAGTTAGTTTAGAAAAAATATTCTCGAGTGATTATTTAGCAGTTAAATTAAATTCATTATAGCTACATGATTTTTAAGCTAGAAATTATAATTTATTCTGCTTTCCACTGAAACACGTCACTAGAAATTAATACAGACTATATTTTAATTCTCTCTGCACAAAAGAACTAGTGAAAATTGAATTAGGCGATTTAACACTTTAAACACTTCACAAATTACTAGATATAATATATTTACCTCAACACAGAACTACGGTATCACAACGAAAATTAGAGGTTCACTTATAAGTTTAAGTATCTAGAACGGAGTGATTGCGTCTACTGCAAATGGAGAATGAGTAAAATCAAAATTAAAACTCTGGTTAATATCTTAAACCAGACAAAGGATCCCACTATTTAGAAAATCCCGATCTCTCCCCTTCTCATAGCACCTACGTTAACGTAGACGCATGCCGTAACTGCCACCAGTGCGTCTTCACACCTACGTTAACAAACTGACCGCGAGCGCGCGTGTCAGATGCGAATCTCAGACAGCCCGTCTCCAGTGCAGAGGCAGTTTTTCACACCTCCCCGAGAAACTCAGCCTGAGAACCGCTGTGACAGGTGAAAATGCTAGACAAATGTCTCATTCTGCACCGTGAAGATGTCGGGTTTGACACCTCCCCTGAGCACTCAGCCGATGCAACTCGTTGTGACAGGTGAAAATGCAGACGATATGTCGCCTATAAGTCTGGCGAAAGCGATAATTCACCGTTTTACGTCTACAACACAATAACCTTCAGAGCCTGACATCTACGTAATAACATCACTAGTGCGTTTTTAAATGAGAACAGACACAGGCGAACGTTAAAATGGGAAAATAGTATTGTTTATAGTCGCAAACGCACGAATGCGAAAAAAATACAAAGAGGATAAAAGAGTGATAATAAGGTAGAGGACACGGGTAGAGAAAGCAAGTAAAATAGAAAATTTATTGATCATAAACTCTCTGTGACAGAACGTCCCCCCTTTAAGATATGGAAGCACTCCATGTCTACGTTATGGAAATAAATGTCCTATATCCGTAGCTTCAGGGTGTCTGTCCTCTTCCCTCTCATCTCCCCCTCCATCTCTCTCCAATTCCTACTCAAGTCTACTCCCAAAGTTTCCTTTCTCTGGAATGTCTTCTATGCGCGCTTGAAAGAGCGTCGCCGTTTTTGGCATTTTTGAAAGATTTCGTGTGTGTGCAGTGGAATTTCCCTCCCACTATCGTCATCTTCGTCAGTTTTGGCGATCGCCAGGAGATGGTCGGAGGTTGGCACTGGTCTTTCCAAGTATCTCTTTAAGAGATTTAAATGGAAAACCTTCTCCTTTCCTTGAATATAGATCTGGTAGTTAGCCTTAGAAATCTTTTCCAGGACGGTAAACAGCCCTTGCCATCCGATCCTCAGTTGGTTGTTCCCGGTAGGGAGTAACACCAAAATTTTCTCTCCTGCTTCTAGTTCTCTCTCTTTCACGACTTTCCTGTATCGGTTAGCGTGCTTTGTGCGTGCTCGCTTAAAGTTAGTCGTTGCTAGGTCCCATCCTAGTTTCAACCTATCCTTTAAATCCGACACATTCTTACTTGCTGAGACAACTGTCTCATCCGCCTTCTGGTCTGTCAGCGACCAAAGTAAGGCTTCAAGCGGCCACTTGATAGGTCTGCCGAATAAAAGCGTAGTTGGCGGAAATCCTGTGGAAGTATAAGGAGATTCTCTGTAGCCAAATAAAGCTGCAGGAATACAAAGATCCCAATCTTCAGGTTTCACTTGTGCCAGTTTACTTAGCATCATGTTGAGGTTTCCATTAACACGCTCCACGAGCCCATTTCCGGCCGGAGTATATGGCTTTGTGTAGATGTGTTGGGTCCTCAAGATCTTAACGATCTCATCCATCAACAGGTTTCGGTATGGAGATCCGTTATCCGTCAACACTTGCTGAGGGAATCCCAACCGAGTGAAAATCTGCACGAGGGCTTCTGCGACATGCTTGGCATCTGCGCATGTTAGCGGGATAGCTTCTGCCCATAAAGTGCATGTATCGACTAAGGTCAGGATATAACTGTTCCTTCTTTTAGTCCTTTCTAAGGGTCCTAAAATGTCGATCACAACCCGTTCGAATGGTGTTCCCACTATTGGCATTTCACCCAAAGAGACTGGGGGTGCCCGTTGCTTGGGTGGCACACGTTGGCACAGGGAAAAGGATTTGACATATCTGATAATATCAGTATTTACTCCTGGCCACCAATAATGAGTGGTTATCCGTTGGTTTGTGTCTTTCTGTCCCATATGTCCGCTGAAGGGAAGAGAGTGCCCCATTTCTAGGATTTGGCTTCTGTACTGTTTCGGTACTAGGAGCTGGTTGTAACTTTGGTCAGGCTTGCCTGTTCTGCGATAAAGTACGCCATCCTTAGAAAAAATGTCCCCGTGCTGTCTGGGTTCCTTAGCCATGGGCAGTTTCCTAAAGCAGGGTGCCAAAGTAGGGTCCTTTTGTTGCGCTTCTTTAAGTTCCATGGGTAACAAATTTGGCGCAGGCTCCCGTTCCTTCTTGGTTTGCCCTCTTGTAGTTACTGCTGCCACAATCGGCTCTTCCGGTTTCCCAATAAACACGTATATCCCGCCAAGTATGACTGGGTAGATGGGGTCATCCATAACAGCCGCTTTGATCACACCTCTGACAAAATCAGAGTGGATCTCCACCAATGCGATGGGAACCGCTGTAGGTGCATCCCTCTTAAAAACTCCACAAAGTTCTACACTCTCTCCTGTCTCTTGACGGGGTTTAACCAGGTGTCTGGCAACAATGCAATCATAAGAAAGCCCCGTGTCAAATAAACAAAAAGTTTGAGAACCGTTCAATATAACAGTACCTCGCGTTGAGGGTCTCTCTCCCTCTACAGGTTGGGAATCACTGTCAATAATTCCGCCTTGTGAGACTGTTAGTAAGCATCCGATGCGTTTTGGCTCGGTGTGCTCACTCTGATCATTAGTCCCGTGCCCAGGGGTTCTCCCTTGGCAACCTTGTCCTTTCTGGCTGCGCTGCCATGAAGGGCGGTCGGGTTGATCAGACTGTTTACTGTGGTTGGGGTACTTGTTTTTGTAGAACTTGGATTTTTCAGGAGGGGGGTTTTGAGGTCCAGTTTCTCTGAGGTTATTCTGATTAGAAGCATGAGAAGGATGAGAAGATTGGTCTAGATTATTTTTCCGAAAATGCTCTTCTGTCGGTTTACGTTTTGTGGCCGGTAGTTCAGCCAGCGCATTGTGATATCGCTCAGACTTTTCCAAAATGTCTTCAAGCTTTTCTACACCTTGCTCAGCTAGAAATCTCCGGGTATCTGCAGACAAAGTGTTCTTTATTTGTTCTGTTAAAACAAATTCCTCCAGACCTTCATAGGTAGAGGGGAGCTGTGAAAGCTCAAGGCACTTTGTCAAGTATCCCTTTAAACGAGATGAGAACTACTGAAAAGTTTCAGAGCTCTCCTTCCTGCTGTTGCTAAACAGTTGCAAAATTTTGCGAGCATTCATTTCAAAACGCTCAAGCAAAGCTTTCTTCAACATGTCGTAATGGTCTTGTTGGCTGCTTTCCAGTTTGGCGTAAACATCATACGCACTACTTTTCAAAGACTGAGAAAGCTTCATATTCCAACGCGACCTCTCTAACCCGTACAGCGTTGCAATTTTCTCAAATTTTTCTAGATACGTGTCAATCTTCTCATTAGGACAATGGAAAGATTCTAGAGCGAAAGACATAGCGGCGAGATGAGTAGATTGTGTGTTAGAAGGATCAGTTAAAGAGGAATGAGGAGAAGACTCTCCATTGCTGGAGGTAGAGGCAGCACCATGACTTTGGAACTCTAGAGCCTTAAGAGCCAACTCATGCTGTCGTCGTTGCTCATTTTCTCTTTTCAAATGCTGTCTCTCCTTCTCTCTTTCCTCATGCTGTCTCTCCTTCTCTCTTTCGTTCGCCCTGCGAATTTGCATTTCCTCGTCCATCTTCTTCTGCTCTCTATCTGCGGCAGCTTTTTCCTTCTGCTCCGCATCATATCTCTCTAATTCGTCCCTGACAAAAGCTTTCACTTCGTCTCCGTCCAAACCTTTTTCTCTCGCCTCGTCCCCGAGGAGCTGTCTAAGCTTCGCCCTCTCTGCCATTATAAATCAGTGGCTGAGACTACTCAAGGAAGAAAAGAAGAAAAGAATACACTGATTCCTACCACTTACGAGAAAATACCAACAAAAGATGATATACTTTAACCTGGGATACCTCCTCCAACAATATAGTATCTAACTATCGCTGCTATTAATCTACAATAAAGCACCTAATGCAGACGACTACGCCAAATAAATGGTAGTTAAGATTACTCACTGAAAAATAAGTTGCTACAGTGGAAACAAAATAATTATTGCAAAAATTTAAGGAGAAAAAAAATCCTTTAATTTTTAATCCACTATAAGTTTTACCCCTGATGACAGTTCGGGTAAGGGAGGCAATTTACAGGACGTAATTGTCTGAACGCACTCCTTAGCTTAGCTCAAACACCTACTTCTTCAGAACCCTGTGAATGTTATACACTCACAACTTTACCAGCGTTTAGTATTACAAAATCAGTAATTAACATATATTCCGACAAAATCAACCTGTAACTCAAATGTATAATGCTCAAAATGCTGTGGAAAAACACTTATCAGTTTGTGTGGTGAGCACGCCCGTAAACATATCGTTAGTCTAGGGGATAAATTATTTTTAAAGATATAACAACTCACAAGACATCACATTCATTACTCTATATCAGAATAAAGAAAATTAAGTTCAAAATCCAGATAGACGAGTCCACATTTGTCGTACTCGTCTTCCTATTCTAAGTTAAAAAATTCTTCGGACGAGCCCCCATTTGTCGTAGATTTTTATAGGGGAATTAAGACTTGGGTTGGTCCCTTCTGAATAGATTAGAATGAGTGATAGTCACAGTGAGAGATGATAATAGAAATAGATTTCCACGAGTGAGATGGTAGAACGTGATAGAGGCTGTCTCTGAGATCGAGAAATCTTCTCTCTCTCTCACCTATCTTCTACGACAGATTTGAAGTAGTCAGACAGTCTAACATATATATATATATATATATATATATATATATATATATATATATATATATATATATATATATATATATATATATATATATATATATATCCACTCACATACACACACACATAAGACGACAGTTGGACGTATAGAAGCGGGGAAACTATAACAAATGATTATATAGATATTCTGGAACGAACTGACCGACACGCTGGATTAATTATGAGTAGTTTAATTATCATAACAAACTTCTCTCACAACATATAAAAGTACATCAAAAAGCATATACACAAAATCATAAAAAAATCAAGGAATGCTAGAGGAATGATAGACCGGTTGGTATGATCCTTCCCCTCGATGTATAGCTCACAGTCCCATTAGAAGAAAGTGATAGCCCAAAGAGTCACAGATACATATGATTGAGTCTACGTTTTCCCCCTTTGTAAGGTATGGACAGACTTGATACTCTGATCAATTCTAAGGGAAGATATAGTTAGCAATAAACTTGCATAAAGAAAGTTATAAAATGGGTGAATCAACAAAAGAACATCCCTCAGTCTACTTTCACTCGGTTCTTTCATCAGGGCCCTGACTCACACAACCTTACCTACAATCGTTCTGTTGTTCGCCGTCTGGCGCAAACTTTAGGACACTTCTCTACAGTGAATCTGTATTCTTTTGATAAAGAGAATCCCAGCTCTGCAGATACAGGTGTCTTCCACTGATCCGGGAACATTCACTTCACCAGTTTATTTTAAGATTACTGTTAAGGTCACTTGAATCAGTTTGGGTAAGAACGTTTAAACGGGCACACAGTGTCAGAAACACGAGGTTTCCCTTAATTAGGAAGATGACCGGTGGACAACTTCTCTCAACAGATAGTATTGGTTCACCACACCCTTGGTCAAATAATGTCGGAAAAGTTAATGTTTTTGTTCTATAATTATTCTCGACACAAGGCAGCATGTACATTAGAGTTTGTGAGAAAATAAGACCTGGCTCAAAGGCCCAGTATAAGCATTTATTCTTTAAAGAAAAAACCGTTAGCGGGATTGGTATTCTGTCTATCTCTGCAGGCACACGCCCTGTCAGACAGGTGTTACTTGAAAACCCACGTGGTTAAAGTTAGTTGCTTATCCTTTACAGGACGTGGCAATCAACCCCAGCTTTTATTGGCTGTTTGTGATTTTTCTAGGCAATATTTTGCATTCAGTAGTTTGCCATTGCTTTCTGAACGGTACGGCGCTTATACCATTGTTAAAAATCCACACAAAGCGATCTGCTACCAAACCGCCTGCAGCAGGTTTCGAACCTGGTATATCTGGATTATGAAACTGCGTTCATATCCATTAGGCCACAGACGCCGTGGTTAAAGATATAAAATGTTTATGTTTCTTCACAGGTGTGCCTCTGTACTAAACGCCGGCAAATGTTGGGTTACCCCAGTATTCACTGAATAAAGAAAAAAAACACATGAAATATTTTACATATTATGTACTCAATATAACTTACATTTTGAACTGCAAGCTTGACGTTTAAACTTTCCCGTGAAATAAGTTATATATAAAAATCAATCGTCATGAATTAGGAATACCTACGTATTCCGTCAAGACTCATGAGGCATCTAGCATTTATAAGTTAGTTTAGAAAAATTATTCTCGAGTGATTATTTAGCAGTTAAATTAAATTCATTATAGCTACATGATTTTTAAGCTAGAAATTATAATTTATTCTGCTTTCCACTGAAACACGTCACTAGAAATTAATACAGACTATATTTTAATTCTCTCTGCACAAAAGAACTAGTGAAAATTGAATTAGGCGATTTAACACTTTAAACACTTCACAAATTACTAGATATAATATATTTACCTCAACACAGAACTACGGTATCACAACGAAAATTAGAGGTTCACTTATAAGTTTAAGTATCTAGAACGGAGTGACCGCATCTACTGCAAATGGAGAATGAGTGAAATCAAGTTTAAAACTCTGGTTAATATCTTAAACCAGACAAAGGATCCCACTATTTAGAAAATCCCGATCTCTCCCCTTCTCATAGCATCTACGTTAACGTAGACGCATGCCGTAACTGCCACCAGTGCGTCTTCACACCTACGTTAACAAACTGACCGCGAGCGCGCGTGTCAGATGCGAATCTCAGACAGCCCGTCTCCAGTGCAGAGGCAGTTTTTCACACCTCCCCGAGAAACTCAGCCTGAGAACCGCTGTGACAGGTGAAAATGCTAGACAAATGTCTCATTCTGCACCGTGAAGATGTCGGGTTTGACACCTCCCCTGAGCACTCAGCCGATGCAACTCGTTGTGACAGGTGAAAATGCAGACGATATGTCGCCTATAAGTCTGGCGAAAGCGAATATTCACCGTTTTACGTCTACAACGCAATAACCTCCAGAGCCTGACATCTACGTAATAACATCACTAGTGCGTTTCTAAATGAGAACAGACACAGGCGAACGTTAGAATGGGAAAATAGTACTGTTTATAGTCGCAAACGAACGAATGCGAAAAAAAAATACAAAGAGGATAAAAGAGTGATAATAAGGTAGAGGACACGGGTAGAGAAAGAAAGGAAAATAGAAAATTTATTGATCAAAAACTCTCTGTGACAGTTGTACGCGAAAGCTTATGAAGAGAATGATCACCACAGATTAAGTAAGCACCTCAAAGAAAATCACATTTTTCTGCAACAACAAGCAGGCTTCAGGCAACACAGTTTCACAGAGGATCAAGTCACCTACATTGCACAGGAAATCGAAGATGCTTTCTAGGAAGGAAAATATGGTTAGCAGTTTGGGTAGTCACTTAGAAATCATCTGATGAAGTCTTGAAAAATGGGTTCAGTGTTAAAGTGCCTAAATATGGAGTTTGTGGGAAAATGTACAACTGTATCGGTCAATATTTAACAAATAGAACGGCAAGAGTACAGGTGCTCGGACAGACTAGCAAAATGGCAATAATGAAGCAAAGGTCCCCCAGGGTTGGGACTTTAATCCCCACACTCTGCCTTATCTATACATATATATAATAATAATAATTGCCCCTTCAGTCATAACTGACTATGGGAATGCGCCGCTGAGGTGACAGCCCTCAGATGCTTATTTTCCTGATGTTTTTCGACGTTTTCTCCTCTCTTCGGGTTGTTGTGTGAGCTTTTTTTCGCCCAATCTGAGGTGGCGCCGTAAATAGCATCTTTACTTGGTGCGATCAGCAGCTTCATCATCCCACATTTCTGGATTTATGTCCAGTGCTCTCATATCTCTCTTGCACACATCTTTGAACCTCAGCTGCAGTCGCCCAACTGTGAATACTCCCTCACTGTGAATATTCCATATATATATATATATATATATATATATATATATATATATATATATATATATATATATATATATATATATATATATATATATATATATATATATATATATATATACACACAAGTATATAATCGACATCACTGAAAACATCAAAGGGAATGTACACAATTCACTCTTCGCTGATGACCTGGCCATGTGGACTTCAGAAAAATACAACATCAAAGCAAAAGAGCGGATGCAGGATTCACTGTTTACCCTAGAAAGTAGGTCAAGAAGGTGGCTACTCAAAATTATTCAATTAAACACAACACACACTATATACCTTGTCAAACAAACCATAGCAAAAGAAATTTCAACTTAATGGAAAAGCAGTGCAAGAAGAAAAAACACCGACATACCTAAGTATCACACTGACTACCGCTTGACCTGGGAAACATTAGATAACAGATAACATAGAATAGGGCAAAACAGAGCATGACTATCATGAAAACAACAGCGAAAGACATCCTAAACAAAAACTGTACACAAGCAGAGTCAGGCCTGTTATAGAATATGGCATTACAGCGTGGCCGACGGCAGCTAAGTCACATTTTAATAAAGTAAACTCCAAAATCAAGCAGCGTGTATGAGAACAGGAGCCCAAAATTCAACGAAAATCAATCATATGGAAAACATCAGAGGGCTTTAGTCAATGGAGTTCAGACGAGACAACATAATCTTACAGCAAGTTAAAATATTTAAAGACTCCAAGGACACCCATGTGAAAGAGAAAAAACAGGCTAGGAAGGGCCACGCTAAAGCGAACTAATTTTTTTGCCCAGGCAAAAGAAAGAATTTAACAACGATATCATGCTAAAGTGCGTTTCAAAAAGGTTTGTCGACGATTGACTTCAAATATCTCCATATTTACCTTGCACTGATAAACGTGATTATTTGCATGTGGTCTTATATTTTCAATGTCCCAAAGTTTTTATAAAATTCAATGTTGCAGGTAGTGTTCTTTTCTTGCAACGGCTAATTCCTTTGATCTTTTTTAACGAAGTAATTATTTTGTCCTGGAAGAAAATAATTTACCGTAA
Source organism: Oreohelix idahoensis (assembly GCA_024509875.1). Classification (NCBI taxonomy): domain Eukaryota; kingdom Metazoa; phylum Mollusca; class Gastropoda; order Stylommatophora; family Oreohelicidae; genus Oreohelix; species Oreohelix idahoensis. Next base: position 60,966 of record JAMPIV010003426.1, on the reverse strand, counting down.
ATGAAGGAAGTTGCATATTTTTGGCATAGGTGTCTATACAATTCGAATGTTAGAGGGGTTTGTTAACTTATTACTACGTGAGGTCTTTTTTTATTTATTCGAAATATTTGAGAAACTCCGATACAGTTTACCACGCTTAGCTTCTCTGCAGAAATATTTATACATCATCACTGCCATTGTATGCAGTGTAAGGAACTTGACTTTCATACCCATTGTATTACAGACCTAGAATACCGCAAGATACGCCTATGCACTGAAATACACAATCAGTAGAATGGTAACTGAACACACCGGAAGGATCAATGTAATGTTCAAAACAGTGCTGAAACACGGGGAAAATCACGTGAAATACGTTCAAGATGTTAAATCTAAATAGATCACAAATATGAAGGGGTAAGCCCTGTCAAAACACGGTTGGACTAGGAGGTGGTCTATCTTGTATACTTTAAATAAAGTAAATTTAAAACCATAAGTTTTTTAACGAGGAAAAAAGATGTCCCCCTCGGGACATAGCTATCATTAGGTCATATGCAAAGTTGCAACAATTACGATCATTTGGTTGCAGAGATTTTGAATATTAAACAGCGGCAAACATTGTGAAACGCACTATAGCAAACTCAATCGCCAAGAAAATACGACGAAGCTCAATTACCCCACTGTTGGAAAGAGGGTGCTTTCCTGATCTAAAATCTGATATTCCAAGCATTGAAAGTAAATAAATTCAGACATATACTCAAAGAAAGCATATATCAACTAGGTATGTTAAACAAATATTTTCAGTAAAGCTCTGCGACACACTTATACTGACGGTTCGGCAAAAAATCCAATTAAAAATGGTGGAGCTGGCATCCTTACTAAATTAAAGAATAGAGAATTCACTCAATGTCAATCGCCACTTGAAAATACTGTCATAACTTCAACGCTGAAGCAGAAGCCCTGAAACAGGCGCAAAAACTCTCATTGAGTACAAAGCACATTGAAAAAAAACAGATAGTGATCTTACACATTTTTATTTTTATAAAGTTTTGCCTCGTTTTGGCGAGGCGCGTCCCGTTCAACATAGTCGGTTATATTAGGGCGCATATCCAAAAACAAAAGACCCTTAGGTCTGAGAATATTCTTAATCAATCATCTTTACACATGCCCTCTCAGTAATAACAGCACTGAAGAGGCACCATGATAAAGGATTGAAAGATCTGAAAACTCACTTGAAATCCTTGCCAGATGCTTCAACAAGTGCACAGTGCCGTGGATACCAGCACATTGCAACATTCCAGGCAACAAAAAGGCAGATATATTTGCTAAAGAAGGGGGAGCCATGCAGCAAAGTGATACAGAGACAACTTATGAAATGTCTAAAATACCTATACTAGGCAAATTCAAGTCCAAATGGGACAGAGAACATTCAGTCAGGCTTTCAAGTAAGTTTATCAGATCCCCTTGCATTGAGACTCTGCAGGGGTCACAAGAGCAGAGATCTGCTGGACTAATCCTGCACTTGTGATATAGATGGTACCTCAACCTGCCCCATGACTGCTGAACATCTGCTACACTTCTGCCCAACTTACAGCACTGAACGAAGTGGCATATAACAGCAACCCACTTCAGAAATTATATATATAAAGTTACACAGGATTGCATCACAGTGTAAAAGAATAAGTCCAGAGCAGAAAAATGAAAGTTCGAAGTCGGAATAAACTATTGATGCATTAAAACTAGGGCAATATTATTCGTAAAACATGTTATTTTCTCAGCAAAGATGGTGACAGTAAAAAAGGCTATAGGAACCGTTTCTAACAGCCCTGATCAAAAACTGACGATTGTAACAGTCTCACGTTGAAGTTATTCAAGCTCTGTGGAACATATGAGTGTGTCAGACTTGTAGCAGAGAGTATACGGTATTTGTTGGTTAATACAAATTATATGCCATTTCATATTTAGTACTAATAGTAAAGGTGCGCTCACATGGAAAAAAAAGTAAGGTAGATGCACTAAAAAAACCTAATAATGTGCACATGGGCAGAACATTATTCAAAAACATCTAATACCTACTTAGTTACTTTACTTTTTCTTTCAACTATTGTCGTGAAGCGTAGTGGGGAGATGAAGTTTGCTTTCTAGGGCCAAGTATGTCGCCTGGGATGCTGTAAGCCCATTTGCTGTAGGTTGTCTGTTACTGATCCCTAACTGTAGAAACAGTGTTAAGGAGACATCTATTTAGCGAAATACATCTTATAAGACGGTATGCTAAAAGAACAAAAATTATCCACTTAACAGTAAAGTTCTAATTAATATCTAATTAAGCATATTAATGATATACTATTAAGAGTATAAATACGTTAGTGTTATCATAAGCGAAAATCAGCATTTAACTGCTGTGAAATAGAACATAAAAATAAACCGAGCAAACATTTATAATTGAACTGAAAAAGCTGAGGTTTTTAATAAAAATGTGAAACTTTACAAACAAAAATCAGGGGCCTTCATTCTCTGCCACTTTTTAATTAAACAAATTAATACAGAAATAATGGCACATTAATAATCGATAGAAAAACTACATTATCTTTTTTTAATTTCTTGGACGTTTTTAATTACCTGTTATTTAATGATCGGGAAGGACTTTGACAGTAAGTAAATAGTACAATGTAAATATAATATCTGAAATACTTTCTTACTTACATTCTTCTCCTATCATGGGGTGTAGAGGTTTGCCAGAGAGAGCAACATACTATCTGTCACAGCGTGATTAACACAGCTGTGGACTGGCGGTGCTCCGCTGGGAGCGGGTACATAATGTCAGTCGGGTATGAGAGGTGTTCTCATACACCTAACTTAACAACACGAAACTGCGAGGTCAGCAGGTCAGGGGTGAATACAAGGAGCGTTCTGATTGGGGCAGTGAAGAAGTGGGGGTCAAGACAACGAGGAGGTTTTTGGTGGTGATGGCGGACTTGAATTGTCGAGTGCAATATGATATTTCTTTGTGAGAAGATAATGCATTTTGTTGTCTGGGATTTTCATCAATGTGTTACACTTCGCTGACTATATATATTGTTGTAATTTTGTGGTGACAATTATTTGAATACATTAGACAGAGTTGGGAATATTGCTAGTGTTGGTTATTACTTGAATGTGTTTCACACCACCTCTCTCTCTCTCTCTCTCTCTCTCTCTCTCTCTCTCTCTCTCTCTCTCTCTCTCTCTCTCTCTCTCTCTATCTTTTCTCTTGTGTAGTATTTCGAGGAACTGAAGGAATATGCCTTCACACTAGGTCAGATGACCGTCTGTTTAATCTTTCAAGGCTGAAGGCAAAAACAAAAATCAGAAGGGTCACTATAAGAGACTTGTTGTTCGCTGATGATGCTGCAGTCGTCACTCAAAGCCAACAGGAGCTTCAGAGCTTGATGAATCGCTTCACTCAAGCATGCAAGGACTTTGGCCTCACAATAAGTCTAAAGAAAACGAATGTGCTGAGTCAGGATGTGAGTGCTGCACCAGTTATCACTATAGATAACTATGAATTGGCAGTGGTGCACCACTTCACATACCTAGGGTCTACCATCAATGACAAACTCTCACTGGATACAGAAATCGACAGCCGCATTGGCAAAGCTGCAGCTACCTTTGCCAGCCTCACATCGCGTGTTTGGGGAAACTCTAAACTCACAATGAAGACCAAAGCTGCGGTATATAATGCCTGCGTCACCAGCACACTCCTATATGGCAGCGAGACCTGGACGACCTATGCTAAGCAAGAAAGAAGGCTCAATACCTTCCATTTGCGGTGTCTACGCTGCATCCTCGGCATCTCGTGGAAAGATAAAGTGACAAATGTCGAGGTGTTGTCACGTGCTGGCCTTCAAAGTATGTATACGCTGCTTAGACAGCGCAGACTTCGCTGGCTTGGCCATGTTCGCCGCATGGAAGATGGTCGCATCCCAAAAGATATCTTCTACGGACAATTAGCAGATGGCAAGAGAACAGTTGGGCGACCACAGCTGCGGTTCAAAGATGTGTGCAAGAGAGATATGAGGGCACTGGACATGGATCCAGCAACATGGGAGGATGAAGCTGCCGATCGCACTAAGTGGCGATGCTATTTACGGCACCACCTCAGATTGGGCGAAGAGAGGCTCACACAAGAAGCAGAGGTGAGGAGAAAACGTCGAAAGGAGCACCAGGAAAATAAGCAGCTGAGGGCTGCCACCTCAGGGGCGCATTCCCATAGTCAGTTATGACTGAAGGGGCTATTATTATATTTCGAGGACTAAGGCATATGTGTATTTAATATAAAATACCCTGTGTCAGGTGGGAGCTCGTATTTGGGTCCTCAAGTTTGATTATCTTTTCATATTCTGCTTAAAAATAGAAAGTGTAAATTTGCCACTGTGTTCCCTTCTCTTGGTATTAGTTTCAAGGCAACGCCAGGTCAGAAATCTATTTTGGGTCACGTACACTGTAGGCCTGTTTTTCATTCACGCATTTGTCAGGTACTTTTTTTTTTAATAGTGAGTCACGGGTCACGGATTAGCAATACGAAGTGATTGGTATTTTTTGTTTTGCCACGGGTGATTTTCAGTTCACGAATTAAGCTTGAACAGTGTTGCAAGTTTAAAATTTTGGAGATGTGTTAGAGGAGAATAAAGGATTAGGATTTTCATTAATGATGTAGCGAGAGCAGAAATACAAGGCGGTATTTATTATTTACAGTACGCTATCACTTTACATGTGCAATAGCGTATAAGGACATTTGTGGCTCTTTGCAAGTTGAAGGTAGCTTCAGTTGATAGGCAAAAGCTGTCAGTTATAGGTGTCTAGCTTGTAACTCCCTGTTGACGATGAAGATGTCTAGCCAGTTATGAACAGTTGATAGGGACCTAGTGTTACTTGCAAGTCCTGGTTGTACAAGAGTGCCAGATCTAACAAAACGTCAGTGCGACATTGGGCACTCCTCTGGTTAAGAAAACTACTCCGTTGACGGCCAACGAATGCAGTGTGAACCAAATTGTAGCAGGTTCGTTGTCATTCATTTTATTGTCTTGAAAGCTGAGATGACGAAGATGTTGCTGTTAATACATGTTGGACGAACAAGTGAATGGCAGCTTTGGTAGCATTAATTTCAGCGTCTGACTGGTCAAGACTAGAGGCCGCTGCAGCGCCGTTTTGAAGCCAACAGTGGGACAGTGTTGCCACTACACCGTGTTTGCTGGCTCAGGAGACGACGTACCTGTGGAAATCAAGTGGTTGAGTCGTCTTGTGGAACTGGGTGCATGCGGAACACTGGAGCTGGATCGTAACAGTATCAAGCTTTTGCACACAGGCGTTATGGAGGGTGCCAGAATCTGAACAGTACCAGATTTACATTACGATCTTTGCCTTATACAAAACACTGCAGTCCATCATCACAAACTGTATTGAACTTTTTCTCGCGTAGAAGGCTGCACTACACCTTTGCAAACGGTGTTAACTTTCATGAACTCGTGAGATGTTATTGGAGTGGAGCTGGCAAAACCTCGCTTTGTGCTGACGACGGGCTAGCATACATTATGGTAGAACTTTGATGCGTGGGGACTGACTTTTTGCTTGACATCCCTGTAGTAGTTCAGTGAAGACAAGGCACTATCTAGAGACAAGCGGGGACTTTGTGCCTTACATGATAGTGCTAGGACCACTCAGGGGTCATCCTAAGTGACAATATTTGTAACTTTATGTAACTTTGTAACGTGTCGTTCGTTGTGTGGACCATTGGATCATTAGTGACTAAGGTGCTGTAGATATCAACATCATCATCAGGAACCCAGACCTTCGGAGATCATCAATTTAATTGATTTATAGTTAATTTTCTTAATGAAGTAATATTATTATATATTATTTGACACTTATTTTTCTTTTAGTACCTTTCTACTTTATAATATTATATAATTAGTAATCATTCTTCTGTGACCTCTTTTCCATTTGGTTGGTGAGTACGTCATCCAACTGGTGTGGTGTTGCATCATACTAGCCTTTGGTCACTTCATTGTCTATTGTAGGTTTTTGTTATGTCTTCGTAGAAGTATAATTTTGGTGTTATTTGGTTGTTGTGTGGGGGTTTAGGATTTTCTCTTTTGCATTGTGGAAAGAGATTGTGCTAAACTGTTCTTTAGGACGGTTGCTGGGTGAATTGTGTGCTGGAGCACGGGCACATAGAGCTGACCCTATTGGCTGCCCTGCATAATTCACGTTGCACATTTTAGTGTATTAGTGGTGCAGGTCTGGTTTGTTTGCACAGTGTCATATTTATAATAGTGTTTCTTTGTCATGTTTAATTGGAGTATTCTCTTGTATTCTTCTTACTATCATGTACATACGTTAATTTCCCAAACTCTTGGTTTCATTTGTTAACAGCTACGGTTTGTAATTAGACATCTGCTGCTGCCTGAGTGTATCTTTTTTCTTATTCCACCTTACTGTTGTGTTTGTTCGTGTAGTAAGGTTTTCCTAATCATCTGCATTATTGTCAACATTGGTTGTATTTTTGTTTGTTTTGTTTTAGTGAAGTGTATCTCAATTTCAATTCCAGTACCTATGGTATAAGAGTCTTCTTCTTCTTCTGTCCTTAGCCACAGACCGTCAAAGCAGTCAGTGGCCATTACGCCTAGTGGCATCTTAGGGCAACAGCAGATAGGTTTTATTTGCCATTGTTTCCCATCACGCCTAGTGGCGTCTTTAGGGCAACGGCAAATCAACCCATTTGCTGTTGTTTCCGTAATCGAAGTGACTGGCAAACGGGTGATCAGCCCGTTGTTATGGTATAAGAGTAGGTTGTGAACATTTGCTTGTGTAGACGTAGTTTTCTGGTTTGGTTGAGAATCACATGTATGTTTATGCCATTAATTATATTGCAGTGCGGTTTAGTTACACTTTAAGGTAGCCGTGTTGTAAAAACATGAATTTTTCTTATTTATAACTTTACATTTTGCCTATATATGTCAAAATGTTCCTTGGTAAGAGAGAAATCAAACCATATGAGTGATTGCATAATTATGCTAATTAGCTATTCAAAATGGCCGCCACAGTATAAAAAATGCAGGGTTATTTTAAACCCACATAACATAATTATTTCTCAACATATAGAGTTGAAATTCTGCATACAAGTCCACAAGTGAGTGCATTATGTCCTAAACCAAAAATATTTGGTATATAGCATGTCCTATGTGTGACCATTTGTAAAAAAAGTAGAATTGGAAATTTATTGAACCTCATTAGTATGCAAAACATCTCTACAAATAAAACAAATTGAGAAAGCAAATCAAAGTTTGGTTCAGGACAAGGTTTAAGATATTAAGAAATACTCTGCAAAGTTTCAGAGCATTCCAACAATTCATTCTTGAGATATCGTGTCTCAAAATGTACCTGTCATGCTAAATAGGGAAAGTGAGAAAAAGAAGAAAAAAGCAGAAATTTTCTTTAACAAACAGTATTTTGTGCACTTACCTTATCTTAATGACATCCTGGAGTATATATATCTCCTTCCTTTTCTTCTACCTTGTCAGTAAACCCTTTTCTGATGCCTCTCAAAGTCTTTCTTCTTGCTTTTACTTTGTCAGAAGACTTTTTGATGGAGTTGTTAATTCTGTGTTGTTCTCCAGCTTTGCTAATATTCATACTAAATCTACTCACTGGTACTCCAAGTTTTGTCATGAGCTTGAGAACTGATGAGTATCCATCATTAAAATAAGATACTGCATTCCACACAGCCTCTTCTACTGTGAATCTATCCACAAAATGTTCTTTTGCACATCTATCCCATATTAATTTGTTGAGACTTTCATTGTTGTTTTGTGTCCTTCCGTGGAGACATTTTGACAGTAGGGACTCATCCGACAGATCATCAAACACTGGTTGAATACATTCTACCACTGCCTGCGGTAGGCCATTCTTGTGCTTATAAGACAGTGGGTCCTTCTTATAGCCACACCAAGAATTATGTCCTTCTGGGCATTTTTCATGCATCGGCTTATCCTTTGTGGAAGCGACATGAGGCAAAACTGCTTTGACGGCAGCTTTCATATCCTCAAGGTTTCCACTGTTCTGTCGAATTGCTAGCCCATAATAGTTTTGAAGGGTATCAATTTTGTTGTCTGTAAGTCTCCCTAAGCCTCCTAAACCCTTTCCATCACTGAGTTTGAGCTTTTTGTAATATGAATGGTTGAACTCAAGATCTTTCGGAATTTTCAGCCCACGTTTTTCACATTAGAACATAAAGAACTTACATAAGGAGAGTAATTTCCCTTCTCTTAAAAGGTTCTTTGGTGTTTTTCTGGTACAGAAGAGTTATGGAATTATTATCATTTCACCTTTTTAGTGTGCGCATCATAATGTTTTTAAAAAGTGGTTAGTAACCAGAGATAAACAATGCGTTGTCAAGAAAAATTAAGATCACCCCCTGGTCACTTATCCTTTAAAAAGTAAAGAACTATGCATCACTGGACAATATAAACCTATGTATTGTGGAGAGAAATGGTTTGGCTTCATAAAAACATTAAAAAACAAAAATGCAGTATTTCATGAAATTTGATGAAATTCTGGGACACAGCTACCTCTTAAATATTATGGGTGTCATGGGTACAGCAAATTGTGCTGTTGAATAACTTCACACAATAATACTGAATACACCTATTTGATTGGTACATTTGATTTACTATGCATTACGTATAGTTCTGTTTCAATTTTTTAGTACAATATCTGATAATTTTCCAGTGGGGAATACTGAAGACATTTTTTTGTACACTGAGTACTGCTTTGAGAAATTTTGATACAACTACATTACATAACGATGGCTAGCCTCTTAGAATTTGTTGATGTTGGTAAAGAGCTAGCATTACCAGGCCCTGCTCTACAGGAATGGGCAGAAAAAAATGGAAAGAAAAAAAGGAAAATTATAGAATGGAACGGAAAGAGATGAAGAAGACTGAAGCTGACAAATTGAAGATAGAAGCAGAGAAAGAGATGAAGAAGATTGAGCTGACAAATTAAGGATAGAGGCAGAGAAAGAAAGAAATCTGAAGAAGTTAGATATGAGTCCCGGAAGCAGGATTCAGGTGGGAAAGAATTCTCACGTCACTATAGACTACGGTTACCCAATTTTAATCAAGATTTGGACAGCATAGACGTGTATTTGGAACGTTTTAAAGGAGAAGTTTTGGCTTGGAAGATAAAGAAAGAAGAGTGGCATGTTCTGCTGGGAAACTTGCTTTCAGGATCTGCGATGGAAACTGTGTATAGTATCCCTGAAGCCGACAGAGCAAATTATGACATAGTCAAGGAGAGGTTGTTAAGAAAATTTCGTCTAACGGTGGAAAGGTATCAGGCTCGTTTCCTAGACCTGAGACCAAGCGTCAATCAGGATTTTGAGGATTTCATTGCAAAAATTACTCAGCTACTAAATCGATGGATCGAGATGGAAGGTGTTACTAGAGACTTTGATGGGCTTTTCGACATCATGTTACGGGACAAAGTATTGTCATCGTGTTCATCTGAGCTTATTGCGTTTTTCCAGGAACGCAAGCCCAAAAACATTGGTATGATGTCAGAATTAGGACACCAATACGTGACCGCGCATTCAGGGAAGGTTATACACAGGGAGAGTATTTCTGAGACGTTCTCAGCGAGTATAGGAAAGATTACTAGAAAACCTTACAATCTACATAGATCGAAGAGTGTGGATAGATTTGACCCCAGAAGATTTAATTAGGATAGACCCTACTTTCGGGGAGACATATCTCCTGCACGGTATGACAAATATCGGGACCATAGATCACCGAGGAAAAAATTTAACTATCAGTCTGATAGAAATCAATACAGATATACTGGAGACAGACATGGTAGGTACCCGCGAAATCAGATTCAGATAGATGCGCCAAACGAGCAGGAACAAAGACGATTTCGCAAAAGCTCACCTTACCAAAGAAACAAATCCTTTGAGAAAAAGGAGTCAGACCGAGTAGTCAGACATTATCCAAACAATAGTCCGAAAAAGGATAGCAAAACTCAGCTGCACTGTAGTCTTTGTAAGGGAACAGGACATTTGGCAAAGGTCTGTGCTAATAATTCAGAACGAGCTAATTCGGCTTGCATATTAGAAACCTTTAACAATAAGAATTGCGAAGGGCGTAGGCCATTATTTGAACCAGATGGTAAGCCTATGCTTATCTGTGGTCACACTATGTCTTGTCTCTTTTCTCTAGAAGAAAATGGTCATTTGGAATTGCATCCAGGATTTGTGCAAAGACACGAAGTGTCTGTGCTGAGAGATACGGGCTCACAACTACAGGAGTACGTAGATCCTGTATTGACGACTCATGCTTGATAGGTAAGACAGCAAGATGCGTCACTTTCGGGGGTAACATTGAGTATTACCCTCTTACCATTATTGAGGTGGACACACCCTTCATATCTGGTAGAGTACAGGCCTGTATACTCGAAGCACCAATAGCGGATTTGATTGTGGGTAATGTACAAGGTGTGCAGGAATGTACTCAGATGGACATCAAGAAATGGAGGGATCATCGTGTGCTTATGGCCAATGCGGTCATTACAAGGGTGCAGTCAAAGGCAGATGACGCATTAGAAGCAACGCATCATGAAGCTAAGACATCAGAATTGGTCAAAGGGAGCCAGGATACACTGGTGTCGGACTTTATCCAGCACCAACGGTCAGACGGATCATTGCATAAATTTTACAACTTTGCCGAGAGAGGTGATGTAAAGTGCACGAAGTTGGTCAGACATTGGTTCGAGCTCAAGAACAATGTTCTCACTAGGTGTTTCGCTAAGGGAGTACAAACTCAGCGCCAAGTAGTGGTACCGTGTAGTTTTAGAGCAAAAGTGTTAGAGATAGCGCATGACTCCCCTTTTGCGGGACATATGGGAGTGGCTCGAACGCGCCAGAGGGTGCTGTCACAATTCTATTGGCCATTGTTTAGCAAGGACATTAAACTATGGTAGGTCCTTAAAGATATGCCAACAGATGAGGCATAAGGGCAGATCTCCCAAAGCTCCCGTGCAGGTTACGGACTTGTCAGTCCGGTCTTTTCAGAAAGTAGCGATTGATATTATATCCCCCTTTCGGTCACTTCAGACAGGGGATATCGTTTCATATTAACAATGGTAGAATTGTGCACCAGGTGGCCGGAGGCGGTGCCGATGAAGAACATTACTTCACAAGCAGTCGCAGAGGCTTTGCAGATGTTGTTTTGCAGGTTTGGTTTTCTGGAAGAGATATTATCGGATAGAGGCCGTCAGTTCATTTCTAAAAAGATGTCAGAAATGACTGGGCTGTTGGGTATTGCCCAAACATTCACGAGTCCATATCACCCTTAGTCAAACGGAGTTTGCGATCGTTTTAACGGGGCATTGAAACACATGCTGGCAAAAGTGACCGCGGAATCTCCGCAAGAATGGGATAGGTTACTCCCAGCGGTCCTTTTTGTCTATAGGGAGGCTCCCCAAGAGAGAACAGGATTTTCCCCTTTCGAATTACTGTATGGGGCAATCCCAAGGGTGCCGATGCATATATTGAAGAATTTTTTAACTGGAAAGTGTGCAAATAGCACCTCAGTTACGGGTTATGAGTATGTAGTGAGCCTCAGAGAACATATTGTTAAATCTTGTTTGGTGGCACGTGATTGCTTGGCGGGGTCGTTGGCACGGTATCTGAAATACGCAAATCGGAACTCCAAACTAGTATCCCTGGTTTCAGTTGAGGAAGTTTGGCTACTTTTACCAGCTAAAGAGGATCGCTTGAGTATTACGTGGCAAGGACCATTCAAGGTGTTTAAACAAATGACAGATGTCGATTACTGTCGTGGAATATTCTAATCCACATATATAAATTATCAGGTAAATATGAAGCCTAACAAATAAATTTAATAAAGAAAAGAGCAATGGTAAAATAACAGTGCTGTCACAATGACTGTACTCGAAATCCCCCTTGTTTTCTGCTTCGTCTGCAAATTGTAACGCTTTCACGTTGATAGTAAAAGCCTTCTATATTATAACCCGCTTTCTTCAATGAAACGTGTACTAAACTTGAGATACGCAAACTGATCAATGACCTAAATTTAATATTTCATTCATTCCATTTTATACACGGCGTAACTAAAAGACAGATAAGCAGGAGAGAGAGAGGGGCGAATGAAGGCAGGACACATGCAACACTAAACACGCGTCGCGCGATACACAATTGCTGCCATCACGCGTGTAAGGCCACATGCACTAACTTTTTTTCAGACGGACAGTGATAAAAACACTAACCTTCCCAGAGTTAGGTTTTAAAAAACCTGGAAAACGCTTATTAGAAAAGATGACATTAGATGGGTTTACGTTTGAAAACATTACAGTACCCAGACAGCACATCTTCGAAACAGGAGGTAGAAGAAATTGCATATTTTGAACGCAGCCACTTAGCTCTTTTAAATTTGTATATTTGGGTTCCTTAGGGCTTGCTGACAAAGAATATGTAAAACGTTACGCAAATAGTCTAGGAATTACCAAATTATAACCAAAATAAAATAGTGGGGGTGCCTGACAGCATGAAATCATTTCTGCTCATAAAATTTTTTTATAACGTGTTTGAAAAAACCTTACGTTACGGAAATAGCCTACCATGTTAACTCCAAATTGATTGGAGCGCAACAAATATAAGACTAAACACGATTGGTCGGGCTATAAATACTATCTTGTGTTGTTATGGGAAACGAATAGAAGGGGTACTTTTTTGAAAAGATGTGTAGACATGGTTTCATTGGGTAGAGCTGCGAATATACTCGATTCAGAGCGTCTGTTCATTGCCACATCTTGTAATAAACCTACTAAGAAGCAGTGCGTTGAGCACCAGTGTATATTTTTTATAAAATAAAGCCTGGGACATCGGCAGATCGGAGTTGTGCTATATTCATTGCCAGTCAACGAAACTGTTTATTATTCTATGAATTGTGGGACCGTGGTCTTAAAGTTATTGAGCAGCACCTGGTCAGAGCTTTGCTGAAGCCAGAGGTGGACAGCATACTCCTTGGTCCATATAGCAACCAGTGGGGTGGCTCCAGAACTCATTAAAGTAATCGAGCAGAGGAGCCTTTTCTGCAGTCATCACGAAAGATAAGAGAGTGTGGCCATGGAGCTCAACATTATGTACCCCCATCTTAAAATGACAGTGTAAAATACAATTAAGAGGGGAATTTAATTGTTTTAATATCAGGAACTGAGAACATCTCCAATACTAGTTCCAATAAAGACAAACTATTGAAGTCATGATGACAAATACCAACAGAGCTTGAACAAAACAAAACCAGTATTACCTCATATTACTACTACACAACTGACACACATAGGATACTATTTAAAATATATGTCACTACAAGATTCATATTGAGAAATTCTGTACATATAACTTGTAATTAAAATTGATTGTGATTCCTGGTTCCCTTTGTATTTGAATCAGGACACATATACATTCATGACAGCACTGAATACATATTGTTATTTGAAAAGTTATCAGTGACTCCTTTAAGATATCCTCGTAGAGTGTTTTATGTATGTGAGTGTCACAGTGTTGTCAAGTGTGGTGGAATAAATTAAATTGTTTATCTGTCTGTTGTTGTTATGACTTACACTTCATCATACACATACCCTAGACATATAACGTAGTCATCACACTATTCCAGAATAATTCTGACTGAGGTATACATATGTGGCAGCAAGTAAGGTTATATATAATACACTACTCTTATTAGATATAGATACCTTCACAGCTGATCTCAGTCAGTACACTAAGTCCCCTATAAATATTTATAACATCCCACTTCACCACATATATTGGGGTCTCGCTCTCGGGATTTTGAATCTTTCCCTATTACAAATATTGGGGGTAATTCACTTCAGGGAATAATAAGAATTAAAAAGGTATCCTTGGGTGGAATTAAATAAGGTTGAGCTCTCGGTGCCTGTGTTGTCCATTAGATATATATTTAGAGATTGAATTGTTAGTTAGACATTGTATAAACTTACCTGATAGACAATGGCGGACCTAGCCAAATTTCGATCTGCTGCTGTTCAGACTGCAAAAGAGTTAGGATTAGATGGGCAAGTTATGGTTACCTATGTCACTACTGAATGTGACAAATTTATTGAACGGGAAGAAAGAAGATTAGAAAAAGAGGCCGAAAGAAGGTTAGAGGCTGAAAAAGAAATTAAGAGGTTGCAGATTGAGGCTGACAAAGAGGCTAAAGCATTGGAAGCCGAGGAAAGAAGACAGGCTGCAGAAAGAGAAGAGAAGAAATTAGCTGCAGAAAGGGAAGCAGAAGAAAGAAGATTGACTGCAGAAAGAGAAGAGAAGAAATTAGCTGCAGAAAGGGAAGCAGAAGAAAGAAGATTGACTGCAGAAAGAGAAGAGAAGAAATTAGCTGCAGAAAGGGAAGCAGAAGAAAGAAGATTGACTGCAGAAAGGGAAGAGAAGAAATTAGCTGCAGAAAGGGAAGCAGAAGATAAAAGATTACAAAGGGAACATGAGTTACGACTAAGGGAGTTTGAGTTTCAAGGCCATGCTCCTGAAAATGGTGCCAGTCCCTTTGCCTCTGATGCCACTGCTAGCCAAGGAGCCTCAACCTCAGCTATGAATTTTCATTTAGATCATTTTGTTGAGAAAGACGATGATATAGAGAGCTATCTAAATAGGTACGAACTATTAGCTACCACGTATGGGTTAGAGAGAGAAAGGTGGAGCTTAAAGTTATCTCAAGGACTTCGTGGGGCAGCTTATGAAGTTTTTGCAAAAATGAGCAGAAGTGATCAGGAAAATTATGACATGCTAAAGCAGGCTCTTTTGTTAAGATATGAAAAGAATGCAGAATTTTATAGGAAAAAATTTAGGAATGCTAAACTACTGTCAGGTGAAACTTATCACCAGTTCTCTGCACGAATAGAGACATACTTGGAGAAATGGACTTCTCTGGGGAAAACCCAAGATCTTAAGGAAATGGTCCTTATAGAGCAATTAAGAGAGTCCATGGCTCCAGACCTGAGAAAGTTTCTCATGGAACAAGGTGCAGAGAGGCTGGGTGAGTTGCTAAATGTTGCTGAAAGGTATCAAGCAGCTCAAGCAGAGGTAACAGGTAATAAAAAGAAACAAGTGGATAACTTTAGGGCACCACAGAACTTTAATAAATTTGATCCTAGGGATCAAAACAAAGGTAAGCACCAGTTTGATAGGCCACGGTATGAAAATAAAAATAAATTCCCACAATTCGATGAAAGGAAATATGATGAAAGAAAATCTTTCAACCAAGGAAAAAGGTGGTGTAAGAATTGTCAGATGGACAATCATGACACTGACCGTTGCAGAAGGAAACCTGTGTATATGGCCACCCTTCAGGTCAGGTCGACCTCAAGACAGGAGGAGGATATTATGTTGGATACCACTCCAGAAGAGATGAGGAAGGCACAGGCTGGGGATAAAACACTCAAGCCTTGTTTTAGAAAATTGTCAACTTGTCATACAACTCCAGGCAAGGGAGATTTTTACATGAAAAACAAGTTGATGTATAGGAAGACTGGAGCTAGATCCAAAGGTCAGGGACAGCTGGTACTTCCTAAAAGATATAGGGCAGACTTAATAAGGAGCCTACATGTGAAACCAGATGGGGACCATGAGAAGATAGGTACCATCATTCAAAAGGTGGCTCACAATTATTATTGGCCCAAAGCAAGATGGGACATTGAGAATTTTGTAGAAAGGTGTAGCATAGCACATGAGGGAACACCCACAAGTGGGAACATGGATCAGGACCTGGACACGCCACGGGGCAAAATTAGGCCTGATAATAAAAAGAAAAATAGATTTGATAAAGTGGACCAAATGGAATGGGAAGCCCCTTTTCACGGACAAGCTTCACTTAACTGTTTTACAATGGCCACTATGCGGAGAGTGCAAACAGATGTCTTACCCCAGGATAAGCCGAAAATCCCTCAATCGGACTTAAACAAACTGGAGGAAGAGGATGTAGAGAGGAAATCTCTCATCAAGAATTTTAAGTGGGGAGAAAGCCCCAAAAGAAAAATTGGTAGCGGTCGTTTTGTGAATGATAATTCTGGGAGGAAAAATCATCACTATAGAGCTTCGAGTGGAAGAGACCATACCGGTGCATGGACAAATAGGTCCACAAAAGTAAAGGTCCATATGTAGCTTTGTTAAGAACGTGGACTGATGAAAAGGCAGAGGAAAACATTACATCTTCATACCAATATGTGAATGAGCTGACCACTCGTTTAAAAACTGGCTGGAAACTTGCCAATGAAAATTTGAAACAAGCCAGGAAGAAACATGCTGCCTATTATAACAGGAAGGCGAAAGACAGAGATTTGGCTGTGGGAGAGAAGGTACTGCTTCTTCTCCCCGGGAGTCAGAATAAGTTACAAATTGGATGGCAGGGTCCATATACAGTTCTAGAGAAGGTGTCTAGAACAAATTATAAGATAGATAAGAAGGGGAAAGAAAAAATCTATCATGTGAATCTCCTGAAGAAATATTTGGAAAGAGAACATCAGGAAGAGACACACTTGTTGACCTTGTCCATCGCCATGGAGATGAAAAAGGAACCACTTTCATCATTTGAATATCCATTACACCCCTGTGAGACAGCAGCACAGGTGAAAATCAGTACACATTTAACGAAAACTCAGAACGAGAGAGTGCAACAGGTTCTAAATAATCATGCAGAGGTGTTAACAGACCGACCAGGGCATACAAACCTATTGGAATATGATATGAAACTGATAGACCCCACACCTGTCTGTATGAAACCATATTCGATTCCGTTTGCTAAGGAGAAAGCTTTGAAGGAAGAGATAGACTATCTATTGAAGGAAGGAATTATTTCACACAGTGAATCTTCGTATAGTTCCGGTGTTGTGCTCTTACGGAAGCCCTCTGGAGAACATAGACTCTGTATAGATTACAGGAGACTGAATGCTATTACAGAAGGACAGGTGGATCCATTGCCGGATACAAATCAGCTGTTTGCCAGACTAAATAAAGCTAAATATTTCTCAAAAGTGGATCTGAGTAAAGGATACTATCAGATTCCAGTAAAGCCTGAGGTTAGACCATACCTAGCTTTTAGTACCTCAGAAGGACACTATGAGTTTAATAGATTGCCATTTGGATTGAAGAATGCGCCTAGTGTCTTCTCTAGAATGATGAGAAAATTATTGGACCCTCTGAATAATCCATATATAACAAATTTCATGGATGATATCCTTATAGCAACAGAAACATTTGAGGAACACATTGACTCTCTGAACATGCTGTTTCATCGACTTAGGGAAGCAAATTTAACAGCCCGACCAACCAAATGTTGCGTTGGATGTAAAGAATTGGAATTTTTGGGACACACAGTTTATCAGGGAAACATGACCCCTGACCCAAAGAATTTAGAGAAACTAAGGAAAGCCCCGAGACCACAAACCAAGAAGGACGTGAGATCCTTTGTCTCATTATGTGGTTTCTACCAGAAGTATATCAAAAACTTTAATTCCATATGTGCACCGTTAACTGATTTGACACGTAAAGGACATCCAGATCGCATTACATGGACACCACAATGTGAAATGGCTTACCAAGAATTGAAGGAAAAGCTCACAAGTAAACCTATTTTGAAATTACCTGACTTAAGTCAAGAATTCATAGTAAGGACGGATGCCAGTAATATTGGGTTAGGTGCAACTTTACTACAGAAATCAGATGCATTGGATGGGGAATTAAGCCCAGTGGCATATGCTAGCAGAAAGTTGAATAAAGCTGAAATCAACTACTCAACTAGCGAAAAAGAATGTCTTGCAGTAACATGGGCAATAAAGAAATTCAATATTTATCTGTATGGGAAGGCATTTAAGTTGCAAACGGACCACAAACCTTTATCGTTTCTAGCACAGGCTAGGCATGAGAACTCTAGGTTACTCCGATGGTCTTTACTTCTGGCTCCATATAATTTTAGCATTGAGTATATATCTGGAAAAACAAATTTGGGAGCGGATTTTTTAAGCCGCCATCCGTGTGATGAGAATCACCCTAAACCCCAGAAATAATAATAAATTTCTCTATGTGTATATAGAATAAAGGACTGACATATAATGTCTGTTTTAAGAGGGGAGATGTCGTGGAATATTCTAATCCACATATATAAATTATCAGGTAAATATGAAGCCTAACAAATAAATTTAATAAAGAAAAGAGCAATGGTAAAATAACAGTGCTGTCACAATGACTGTACTCGAAATCCCCCTTGTTTTCTGCTTCGTCTGCAAATTGTAACGCTTTCACGTTGATAGTAAAAGCCTACTATATTATAACCCGCTTTCTTCAATGAAACGTGTACTAAACTTGAGATACGCAAACTGATCAATGACCTAAATTTAATATTTCATTCATTCCATTTTATACACGGCGTAACTAAAAGACAGATAAGCAGGAGAGAGAGAGGGGCGAATGAAGGCAGGACACATGCAACACTAAACACGCGTCGCGCGATACACAATTGCTGCCATCACGCGTGTAAGGCCACATGCACTAACTTTTTTTCAGACGGACAGTGATAAAAACACTAACCTTCCCAGAGTTAGGTTTTAAAAAACCTGGAAAACGCTTATTAGAAAAGATGACATTAGATGGGTTTACGTTTGAAAACATTACAGTACCCAGACAGCACATCTTCGAAACAGGAGGTAGAAGAAATTGCATATTTTGAACGCAGCCACTTAGCTCTTTTAAATTTGTATATTTGGGTTCCTTAGGGCTTGCTGACAAAGAATATGTAAAACGTTACGCAAATAGTCTAGGAATTACCAAATTATAACCAAAATAAAATAGTGGGGGTGCCTGACAGCATGAAATCATTTCTGCTCATAAAATTTTTTTATAACGTGTTTGAAAAAACCTTACGTTACGGAAATAGCCTACCATGTTAACTCCAAATTGATTGGAGCGCAACAAATATAAGACTAAACACGATTGGTCGGGCTATAAATACTATCTTGTGTTGTTATGGGAAACTAATAGAAGGGGTACTTTTTTGAAAAGATGTGTAGACATGGTTTCATTGGGTAGAGCTGCGAATATACTCGATTCAGAGCGTCTGTTCATTGCCACATCTTGTAATAAACCTACTAAGAAGCAGTGCGTTGAGCACCAGTGTATATTTTTTATAAAATAAAGCCTGGGACATCGGCAGATCGGAGTTGTGCTATATTCATTGCCAGTCAACGAAACTGTTTATTATTCTATGAATTGTGGGACCGTGGTCTTAAAGTTATTGAGCAGCACCTGGTCAGAGCTTTGCTGAAGCCAGAGGTGGACAGCATACTCCTTGGTCCATATAGCAACCAGTGGGGTGGCTCCAGAACTCATTAAAGTAATCGAGCAGAGGAGCCTTTTTCTGCAGTCATCACGAAAGATAAGAGAGTGTGGCCATGGAGCTCAACATTATGTACCCCCATCTTAAAATGACAGTGTAAAATACAATTAAGAGGGGAATTTAATTGTTTTAATATCAGGAACTGAGAACATCTCCAATACTAGTTCCAATAAAGACAAACTATTGAAGTCATGATGACAAATACCAACAGAGCTTGAACAAAACAAAACCAGTATTACCTCATATTACTACTACACAACTGACACACATAGGATACTATTTAAAATATATGTCACTACAAGATTCATATTGAGAAATTCTGTACATATAACTTGTAATTAAAATTGATTGTGATTCCTGGTTCCCTTTGTATTTGAATCAGGACACATATACATTCATGACAGCACTGAATACATATTGTTATTTGAAAAGTTATCAGTGACTCCTTTAAGATATCCTCGTAGAGTGTTTTATGTATGTGAGTGTCACAGTGTTGTCAAGTGTGGTGGAATAAATTAAATTGTTTATCTGTCTGTTGTTGTTATGACTTACACTTCATCATACACATACCCTAGACATATAACGTAGTCATCACACTATTCCAGAATAATTCTGACTGAGGTATACATATGTGGCAGCAAGTAAGGTTATATATAATACACTACTCTTATTAGATATAGATACCTTCACAGCTGATCTCAGTCAGTACACTAAGTCCCCTATAAATATTTATAACATCCCACTTCACCACAATTACCTAATTTCTGTCCAAAATAAGGAGAAGGTATTTCATGTGAATATGCTGAGGCCATATGTAGAACGACCTGAGACACTGAAAGCAGTCACAAGGGTAGCACAGACTGAAGCAACAGTGGCATGTACGGCAGTCATTGATGACACCGGAGATGAAAAAGGTGAAGGGAATACCCAGTTATCCCTCATCCCCCTGGTTCCTTTAGAATAATGGAATATTGTGCGGGTCAGTGATGACGTAACAGTAGAAGTGGGAAGTACAGACTATATTAGCGGAGTTTAAGGATGTCCTCACAGATCTGCCAGGACGGACAGACCTGATTTGTCATGATATCACTCTGACATGCGATCAGCCTATTAGGGTAAAACCGTATCCATTGCCCTTGCATTTCAAATCGGCGGTCGAGAGTGAAATTGATGACATGCAAAGACTGGGTATCATTTTTCCGTCTGATTCACCATATTCTTTTCCAATGGTTGTGGTTCGCAAGAAGAACGGATCTCTTCGTATATGTATTGACTTTCGGAGATTGAACAGCATAACCGTCGTTGACGCTGAACCAATACCTAATCAGGAAGATCTGTTAACACAACTCACCCACGCTACATATTTCAGCAAACTCGATCTGTCTAGAGGCTATTGGCAGGTACCCCTCGCGAAGGCTGCAAAACCTCTGACGGCGTTTAGCACCCCCAAAGGATTGTTTCAGTTCAATGTCATGTGCTTTGGCTTAGTGAACGCGCCTGCCACATTTGTGAGGATGATGAGAAGGCTGTTAGGACATAGATCTGATATTATTACATATATCGACGATATATGTTTGTTTCATGAGTCATGGGAGTATCACATGATTGATTTGTCTTCCCTATAGCAGTTACTAAGGGAGCATAATTTAACGGCACGGTCAAATAAAGTTTGCATAGGTTTTAAGGAGTTAAATTTCTTAGGACATACTGTAGGTCATAATCACCTGAAACCGGAAGATGTTACAGTTACAAAGATTTTACAGTTGCAGACACCTAAAACAAAAAAGCAACTGAAAAGTCTAATTGGACTTGTGAATTTTTATCACAAGTTCATCCCTCAGTTCTCTTCTATTGCAGCTACACTTACCTCGCTGACGAGTAATGGGATGCCAAATAGGATCATGTGGACACAAGATTGCGAGATAGCCTTATCCAGAATCAAGAGGGTGTTCTCTAAGAAACCCATCTTACTGTTGCCAGATTTACGCAAACCCTTTGTTTTGTGGACAGACGCATCTTCTGTAGGAATTGGGGCTTGTTTAATTCAAGACCACCAGAGTACCTTAAATCCAGTGATGTATGTGAGTCGGAAGCTGTTGCCGGCTGAGACTAGGTACTCCACGATTGAAAGGGGATATCTGGCACTTGTGTGGACAGTTTCAAAGTTGTCCCGATACTTGATAGGTTCACATTTTGTATTACAGACAGACCATCGACCACTCTCATTTTTATAGTCGTCGAAATCGACAAGCTCGAAATTAACTCGTTGGGCTCTCTTACTGCAGCAGTACAAATTTGCTATTTTACCCCTAGAGGGTAAGCTTAACGTTGTAGCTGACACTCTGTCTCGTTTGTAGAATGCTTGTTCATTTCTGGGTTTTTCCCCCCACAAAATGTTTAATTGAGTATGCAAGATATGTGAGGACAAGAAGGATATAAATGTATACTTGGCGCAAAGGCCGGATGTAGGGTGTTTGGAGTGCGTCCAGCCGCCCTCCAGAAAGAAAGAAAAATTATAACAAAAAACAAAAAAAAATTTGTTTTTTTCCTCAGTGGGGGAGAGTAGATGTCACAGCGTGATTAACACAGCTGTGGACTGGCGGTGCTCCGCTGGGAGCGGGTACATAATGTCAGTCGGGTATGAGAGGTGTTCTAATACACCTAACTTAACAACACGAAACTGCGAGGTCAGCAGGTCAGGGGTGAATACAAGGAGCGTTCTGATTGTTACAGTGAAGAAGTGGGGGTCAAGAGAGCGAGGAGGTTTTTGGTGGTGATGGCGGACTTGAATTGTCGAGTGCAATATGATATTTATTTGTGAGAAGATAATGCATCTTGTTATCTGGGATTTTCATCAATGTGTTACACTTCGCTGACTATATATATTGTTGTAATTTTGTGGTGACAATTATTTGAATACATTAGACAGAGTTGGGAATATTGCTAGTGTTGGTTATTACTTGAATGTGTTCCACTCCACCCCTCTCTCTCTCTCTCTCTCTCTCTCTCTCTCTCTCTTGTGTAGTATTTCGAGAACTAAGGCATATGTGTATTTAATATAAAATACCCTGTGTCACTATCCTTTCGGCTACTTTCCTCCTGGTCTGGTTCTAATCTAGTCCTCAGTTCTTCAGGGATTGTCTACTGTTGTTCTTCTAGCGGACTCTGGGTCGTTTTGGAGGTGTGGTTCCGTGGATGGCTCTTAGTTCCCATACTTGTTGTGGTAGCCGATCTTCTCCCATTATGCATTCATAGTTGAGACTATTCTACTTGGATCTGCAGGGGTTGGGGTTTGAGGCCTTGCCATATCGTCTGTTCGCAAACCATGTCCCTTCTTGTTACTTCAATCACCTTCCAGGCTTACCTCATTTCTTAGAGTTGGAGCTGTCTTTTGTGGGTAGTGGTCATTGCCCATGACTCATATCCATAGCTCAAGACTGGAACTGAATTATTGAAATAACATATGCTATATGTCCTTATCAGTCAAAAATACAATTTTGTTTATCACTCTCACGATCATAATATGGACACACTCATTGTTAAATCATATTTTAATTAAGGGGAGTTAAGTGTTAAAGACTGGAATGTACGGGTCGGATTTTTGTACACGCTAGTAAACACGCTCTGCGTGATGAGATAATTTTTTAGTTGAGGGGTTGTATACAGAGTAATGTTTAAACTGTTACCTGACTAGTTGTTACTTTTTTTAAAGATAGGATAAAGAAACTGGTCGAATGTTCTATGAATTAGTTTGGGGGGAAAGGCGGATGAATTCAGCTCACATCTCAAGCTGCGAGTTCGCGCTTGAATGAATTTTTTACTGAGCTGTTTTGAGCATTTGTTATTTTGTGACAGTACGTTTTCTGGCAGAGCTTGGGAATGGA
The DNA here is from genome assembly GCA_024509875.1 of Oreohelix idahoensis. Classification (NCBI taxonomy): domain Eukaryota; kingdom Metazoa; phylum Mollusca; class Gastropoda; order Stylommatophora; family Oreohelicidae; genus Oreohelix; species Oreohelix idahoensis. The sequence goes on along the minus strand of JAMPIV010003426.1, from coordinate 37,634 downwards.
CGTGATCCATTTCGCTAGTGTGTTCCAGAACATATTTTTGTGAAAGGAATATTTGATAATTCCAGAATGTACGCAATTGAAGATTGAGAGATATTATATTCATATTGATTCAAAGCCTTGGATATTATGGCTTACCAATGTACTGTGTATTCAATTGAAGATTGAGAGATATTATATTCATATTGATTCAAAGCATTGGATATTATGGCTTACCAATGCACTGTGTATTCAATTGAAGATTGGGAGATATTATATTCATATTGATTCAAAGCCTTGGATATTATGGCTTACCAATGTACTGTGTATTCAATTGAAGATTAAGAGATATTATATTCATATTGATTCAAAGCCTTGGATATTATGGCTTACCAATGTACTGTGTATTCAATTGAAGATTGAAGGATATTATTGATTCAAAGTCGTGGATATTATGGCTTGTTAATGTACTGTTTATTCTGTATGTGTATATTATGAACTGTCGATGCTCCATGACTTGATGTGAACTGTATTACCATGGTGTCCACTTGACCGTGTAGTGAATAAACAGTGTATAACGTTATCAGGAGTTTCAACGTTCCTGACTCCTATGTTTGTTGTGGTGTGTGGCTCCAGTCTGTTCAGGTATGCCAGAACATTTTAATATTCGCGTATGTTGTTATCTACATAGTCACACGCCTGTCGGCCAACTGTAAGCCCTACCATACTGACTTCGTCTTTGTCAGCCTTTGATGCACCACACCATCCACCAGAAACATTCCATAACCATCAACATTAACAGAACATTATATGTACCACTCAATTTAATCCTCAACATAGTGGTAACACTCATATACAACCTACATGTAATCTGGGGCAGACCCAGAAGATAAGTGATGAGGTTGAGGCTTAGATGCCTAATCTAATTTAGGAGAAGAGAAACACAGAAACCTACTGTAGGGTTCTTTCATAAGCCATCGGTTTCAATCAGGAAAGTGAGCATATTAAGTCACGATCATTATATTTTGAAGAAGAAACTTGACGTTTTCTGGACATCTAAGGCAACAAAATGTTATTAATTAATTCAAGTAATTCCACTAATATTTGATGATAACTGTACCACTAAAATTTTTTCTATTTTAAACTAACATGATCATATATTCTAGATGTTTTCATCCGCTGATATGTGGCTATATGTGGAGGGTAAGCTTGTATCCCAGTTCTCCAAGCAAGCCATTTAGAAAATCTATTACAACTCAACTCATATCGTCTTTGTCGCTATTATTTCTACCTCCATTTCTCATGTCAACACCTTCAGGGATCTGATTTGATGTTTTACCATTGACTATTTTGCTCACTTGTACAATTGAAAAGCGTTCATTATCATTTTAATACCAGATGCTGAGGGACTTGATTCTGTACACCATTTTTATGACCTCAGTACTTCTGGTGGCTTATGGGCACATGGATGTCCAAAGGCAGTATCTTCAGAGCCAGCACGAGAAAACCGCATTTCTTGGAGTCACCTTTCTTGAGGACGTAGAGGTATGGAGAGGAAGACATAGTTAAATGTAGGCATGTTTTTGTACGTTGTAATTAGAGAGGCACGGAGAGATAGGCATAGCAGCAAAGTGTGTGCGTCTTTGATTAATATGATAAAGGAGTTAATGAGAGATGATTTGCATGCCTGTTTGTTGTTATAATTACTAAGGATAGAGTAAGTTGCAAAGAGTTTTTCTTTATACGCTGTAGTTATAGAAACATGAATAGGTCAGAGCTGTAATGGGCATTTATTTTTCAGTTGTCCTTCCAAGGCTGTATTTCAAAACGCTATTTTCACGTGTATCTAGTTAACATTACCTACATTTGTTTCTGATTTGCCAGCAACTTGAAATTTGTGATTTTGATATAGTGCAACCTTGTTACAAACAGTGGTAACAATTTGGTTGGTTATGTCGAAACCGTTGTATCTGCTCTTCCACTCTTATCTAGTTAGAAGCAGTGTTTATAAGCAAACGATCCCCACGTTCTATAAAGGTGTGTGACATATACTACTGGACAAAAGTTAAGGGCCACCAAGAAAAACTCCTCTATGGACCAATTATATGCAACCAGGTGTAAACAATTTATTACACAATAAAGTTGATTCATCCGTGGAAAAGACCAGTCAAGTGTTTTTAATAATGTGTGACTTACTAACAAAAAGAAATTCAACTCACTTTTTCACCTTTTGAACTAGTAAGGTGTGTTGCAAAAACCACGATTTTTTGCAGCAACAATGGCAATTTTCACGTGCGGGTTAAAGTGACCCAGTTTTTTTATATTTAAAAAAAAATTAACGTATTGCACACAGAAATGTATTCTGTAGAGCTACTACATTAATATTTAACTGAGTTAAATCAGTTGGGTTCTTGAACGAGGTAAAATATATAATAATTCTTCATAAAAGGCGGCGGGCAATGTCACGCTTTGTTTGGAATTGGCCTATCTGTTTTCTTTCTATTTCTGGACACCGCCCACATGTCTGTTATTTTTGCTCTCAACGGCTCGAATTCTGTCTTTGGTATCTGTCAATCTCATAAGAACCAAGCTATGCCCGCCTCTCCGCCCATGCGCTGGCGGCAATTTTTCCTAAGTCTTTTACGTAGACATTCTTGAAGAAAACTGCTAGTACCCTGCCCCTTTGATTACAGGGAACACGGGGAACTCTCTATCCCTTTGAGTTTGCCGCTCTCGGTTTCCTTCCCGACCGTGGAACAAGGAAGGCGGCATTTTGCCTATAAGTCTTTTGTTTCGCGAGCGGCTAGCTTGAGTGGTCTCTTTCTCCCCGTTGGCACGGGAAAACTTCTCTGTCTTGTTATGTCGTACCGTCATCGTGTTTCATCTCGAGCGGACTGCTAAACGCTGGCTGAACTTCTGGCAACTTGTCTTACTATTTAAGGGCACTCTCTATTACCCTTCACCAGTAGTCTCTTCAAGGATTTTTGCTGCCAGTGACTTTGTATTACAGTTGAGAGCTGTTTGTAACTAGTATTTGTGCGGAAATTCATTCCGTGATTGGTAAGAGCACCATAATTTTTTTAAGTTAATTTTTGTGGAGTTAGCTTAATTACATAGAACTTAATCCCTGGTTACTTTAATTCCATCTTGAATATTTAATTTTTAAAGTAACGTAAATTTTAGGGGACCGTGTAATTCAGTATACCAGTTTTATTTCCGCTCAAGAAGTACGGCCAAGACAATATATATATATATATATATATATATATATATATATATATATATATATATATATATATATATATATATATATATATATATATATATATATATATAAGACAGAGACATATTTTATCAGACAGACGAGAGAGAGAGAGAGAGAGAGAGAGAGAGAGAGAGAGAGAGAGAGAGAGAGAGAGAGGCATATGTATATCATTTGCTTTCGCGATGTATTTCCATTTGCGAATATGTGTATAAATTAATTCTGTATAAAGTCTGCTTCTCGTTTTGCTATTAGTGTGTGTCATTGCCACGTGAATTTGATAACTTCCAGTATAGTCACATCTGGATACTTTTAATTATATATTCGTAGATTGAATGGTTACTATAGTCTTGCCCAACTTCGGAAATTGGGTGTGTGTGTGAACGCGGGGCCGATTAGACTCGCGGGCGCGCGACAGCGCAGCCGTCCCGCCGATTTGAAATTTACCTGTGTGATTTTTAGGCTAACCCGAGCAGAAAGCGGGGAGAAGATGTGTGTTGTAGATTTTATATCAAAGGAGAGAAGGGTGTGTTCGTTTTTGTGATGACGCAAAAGAATGTACTGTGGTATGTGTTAGTAAATCAATAGTGCTTGATTAATATGGTTGGATATATTATTTGACTTGACTTTGTACTTCAGAGCTGGTCACCCTGACGCTGTCTGTGCTCTCCTGACGGGCACTAACCGATTCTCCAGAATTATACTGTGCATTTACAAGAACGTGCCCTTGGGTTTTATTTTCTTCTGCCCTGCATTATCAGCCAAACGTTTATTCAGACCGCACGGCCGGCCAAACGGCTTGTCATTCGCCCAGCCTACCGGGTGATCTTTGGGGAGTAATTACTTATCGCCCATCACAGTGCCTAAGGGCCGTTACCGCCGCCCCCCATTATTGCGCTCAGCATAGGCAAACTCATTAAGGCCCTGTCGCCGTGGATATTACTAACGTACGCGCCAAGAAGCCAACGATTTTCCAGTCTCTCCACCTGTGGGTTCCAGTCTTTATATCTCTTATCAGAAGAGCCTATCCCTCGGGTCGTTTTCCCCGAGTAACCAGTTTGCTAGCTGCATTTCACCTATTCGCCTGGGAATATTTAAATACGTATATCTTGATCAGTGAGCACAACTGGTCTCAGCCATTGTTGGATTATATTCGCATAACTTGAGGTGGCCACCCACAGCAAAAAAGTGTTATTCCTTAGAATTATTACTCATTCCTGTGGGAGCTTATCTCCATATTCTGAGAATACAAAAACCTTTGGAGGACTGTGCGATTTTTCATTGCAGGGCAGTGGAGATTACCTGACAAGCTTTAGTGACCTTAGAGGACTGGCCTCTTTAATTATTTGAGAGTGTCGTAGATTTCCGATAGGAGAATTAAGACTAGGTTTGGTCCCTTCTGAATAGGTTTGAATAGGTGATAGACTCAGTGAGAGTTAGTGAAAGGTAATAGAATTTCCACACACGTGAGATGATAGATTTTGATATAGTGGCTGTCTCTGAAAGCGAAAAGAATTCTTCTCTCTCTCACCTATCTTCTACAACAGTTGTTACAGCGTCAGACAGACTACACCAATATACATATTACGTATATTTCTATCACTCACAGGCACGCACATACACGTGACGACAGGTAAACACACAGACGTGGGAAAACTATAACAATGATATATATATTATCTAGAACGAGCTGACCAAACACGATTATTAAGTTCAAGAGCGATTTTATTATCAGGAAAAATCGGCTCACAACATCAAAGAAAGTACATCAAGGAAAATACATATACACATAGTCATAAAAAATCAAGGAAATGTTGCAAGGATGATAGCCCCGTTATAGTGTTAACTCTAGGTTTAGCCCGGCCCCGTTAAGAGAACAGATGATGGCGCCCGAGTCACAGATACATAGGGTTTGAGTCTAAGAGTTTTTCTTTGTTTTATCTCGTAATTATATGCACAGAGTTTGAAAAAAAAAATCTGATTTAACCTAAGACAAAAACACAAGAACTCTAGCCTTAGCAACAAATTATGCAGATTGAAAAAAAAAAATTAGGACAGCAACAGGGTGTCAAAGATAAAATAGTGAAACATATCACTCAAACCAGCGTACACTCATTCATTCCGCCATGGCTTTTCATACTTGTACTCACGACTTTGCTTGCTGCCTCTTGGAACACATTGATTTTAGATTTTCACACAGACTCAAAAAATGCAGTCTTCTGCCAAGAAGTCCCCAGTTCCAAAAGACGTATTTAACTTGGAGTCTCCGGGAACGACTACTTGGGTATGCAAATTTGTTCAAATGTCTGATTAAGTCACCTAACAATTATTCCAGGCGCGGGAGTTAGCAGAGCACAGTGTCAATAGCGTAGGTTTCAAAAAAATGATGAATGTCAGGTCGGTGCCTTCCCTCAGTATAGGATTCACTTTAGTCACACCACAGATTTGTCCACAAGATATAATCTAGTCGGGAAATGATTGTTAATATTCACGCCACCAGGCAGCAAATTATATAGAGTTTCTAGAAGAAATTAAGTGCTGGCTCCAAGGTCCAGTATTTATCATTACAGTCTTTGAAAACCCGTTATAGGGATATTAGTATTTCTGTCTAACTTGCACCGTCAGATCAGTGTTACTTGAGAAAACCCACGTGGTTCAAAATAAGGACTGTCTATTTCTTCACAAGTATGGAAACTACTACTAGGTGCTGGTAAAGTTAGGGTCACCCCAAAACTTTCACTGTGTGGAGGAAAAATAACACATATAATATAATAAACAGAATCTGTACTGGTTAAAACTTACATTTAAACTTGCAAGCAGAGAGCTTTGCTTATCATTTAAACTTCCCGTGACATAAGTTATATTTAAAAATCAGCAATCCTCATAAATTAAGAACACGTGCGTATTCCGTCACCATTCATGAGGCTGGATTCTAGAGTTTATACGTTAGTTTAGAAAAATACACTCGACTGAGTATTAGCAGTTAAATTAAATTTATAAATAGCTACAATTGCCGTTATAAGCTAGAAATTTTAATTTTATTCTGCTTTCCACTGAATGCTTCCCTAGAAAATATAATAGCCTACCACTTTATTTCTCTTCTGCGCTAAAGAAATAGATTAAAATGAATTAAGCGATTTAACACTTTCATCTCATCTCAACCCATAACCCGTCATGGGTCGTAGGGGTGCCATGGTGGAAGCATCAGCAGACAGGGTCCTCCACTGCTCTCTATTCTCAGCAATGCGTACAAGTGTGGAGAAACCGTGTCCTGCCCATTCTTTGATGTTATCAGCCCAGGATTTTCTTTGCCTTCCTCTTCTCCGTTTACCTTCGACTGTTCCCTGGAGGATCGTTTTCGAAAGGGAGTCATGACGAGTTACATGCCCAAACCAGGCAAGCTTTCGACGTTTCACTATTGACAAAAGTGGTTCTTGATGGCCTGCATAGGTGTTTATCTTCTCTCTAACATAGACATTTGTTTTGTGCTCTTTATAGCAAATGCGCAAAATTCTTCTGTAACATTTATGCTCGAAAGCCTGAATCCTTCGCTCCGTATCTGCAGTGAGTGTCCAGCCCTCACACCCATACAAGAGAATAGATAATACAAGTGATTTGTATAATTTGATCTTCACAGGAAAACTGATGTTACTTTTCCAGATCACATTCAACCTTGTCATGGCAGCTGAGGCCATCTCAAGTCTTGTCTTGATTTCTTTATTTGATCTTCCATCACTACATATAGTGGACCCGAGATATTTAAAGGTGTTAACTTCTTCTAACGTTTGCCCATTTAACGTAATGTTGGTCGGAACATGTTTCTTATGGCTATTCACCAATATCTTGCTTTTTTCTATATTAATTTCCATCCCATATGTTCTTGTTACTTTCTCCAGTCTAGAGGTAAGGTCTTGAAGTTCTGATTCTGTTCCAGCTATCAGATCAATATCATCAGCAAAACGTAGATTACACAGAGGTCGGCCTCCAATCGATATGGTTGATTTATAATCGTAGAGAGCCTCCTGCATAATATGTTCTAGATAAATGTTAAAGAGCACTGGTGACAGGATACATCCCTGGCGAACTCCTACACTTTAACACTTTAACACTCACAAACTCTATATATCTATCATATTAATTACCTCAACCACAGAATTACAGGTAGTCGCACAACTTAAGAATAAAAATGCTGAAAATATTTCTGGAAGTCTAGAAGTTCGACAAATTGCCGAAACAAACTGAGATCTTCGCTAACAGCTATTCTGTTTTCGAGCGACCTATCTACTGTGGAGTCTATGAGCGAGAATGAAATTAAAGTTTCAAACTTGGCCAATATCTTAAAATCAGACAAAGGGCCCAAACTTACTTCGCCAAGCGAAATTATCTCCCCTACTCCCAACATTTACGTCCGCTTAACGCGTGTCGTAACTGTCACCTACTGACCACGATGTACGCGTGTCAGTTTCAAATCCCAGACAGCCTGACTCCATTTCAGGGCAGTTTTCACACTACAGCTGACCATGGCCCAAGTGAGCGCCGTGTCAGTTTTCAGTTTGGGATTTTCCAGACAAATGTCTGGATACTGACCGGTGCAGATGTAAAGTATCACACCTCACCGGGACTAATGCCGAGAAGAAACTCGCGCGCTCGGTGAGAATGTAGACGATTTGCTACGTCCTATGTTCAGCGAACCGACTTATCACGCCTTCTGACGCCCTGCAGCCCTGACATCTACGTAATATCGTCCTAGCGCGATTCTCAGTTTTAGAGAAAGGAAAACAGGTAAAGTTTGCGAATTATATGAAAATAATATTCGCAAAACGAATGGATGAAAAATATACAGGAAAAAAAAAATACAGAGATAATAAAAGAGAGAATTTGGGTGAAAGAATAGGAAGAAGGTGTAGGAAATTAAATGAATATAAACCCTACGTGACAGAGCCTCCCCCCTTTAAGATATGGAAGCACTCCATGTCTACGTTATGGAGTTTAATTTCCTATAACCGTAGCTTCGGGGTGTCTGTCCTCTTCCCTCTCATCTTCCCCCCCCCCCCCCCCCCCCCCCCCCCCCCCCCCCCCCCCCCCCCCCCCCCCCCCCCCCCCCCATCTCTGTCCAATTCCTACTCAAGTCCACTCCTCAAAGTTTCCTTCCCCCGGAATGTCTCCCATGCGCGCTTGAAAGAGCGTCGCCGCTTCTGACATTTTTGAAAGATTTCCTGTGATAGCGGTGGAATATCCCTGCCACTATCATCATCTTCGTCAGTTTTGGCGATCGTCAGGAGATGGTCGGAGGTTGGCACTGGTTTTTCCAAGTATCTCTTTAAGAGATTTAAATGGAAAACCTTCTCCTTTCCTTCAATAGAGATCTTGCTACAGTGGAAAAGCAAAAGAATATTGCAAAAATTAAAGAGAAAAATAATCCCTTAATTTTTAAAAATCCACTATAAGTTCGCCCCTGAAGTCAGATCGGGTAAGGGAGGGAATTAATCTGGACAAAAAAGTCCGAAACACACTCCTTAACTTAGTTCAAACGCCGTTCTGCCTCAGTACCCAGTGAATGTTATACACTCACCACTTTACCAGCATTTAGTATTACAATCAGCAGTTAACATATATCCCGACAAAATCAACCTATAACCAAAATGTATATTATTCAAAGATGCTGTGGAAAAAAAAAACTTATTAGTTTGTGTGGTCAGCACGCCCGTAAACAGATCGCTAGTCTAGGGGGTAATTTTTTTTTAAAAAGATACACAACTCACCAAACATCACACTCTTACTCTATTACAGAATAAGAATCTTAAATACAAAATCCAGATAGACGAGTCCACGTTTGTCGTACTCGTCTTCCTATTCTAAGTTCAAAGACCGGAAACGAGCCCTCATTTGTCGTAGATTTCCGATAGGAGAATTAAGACTAGGTTTGGTCCCTTCTGAATAGGTTTGAATAGGTGATAGACTCAGTGAGAGTTAGTGAAAGGTAATAGAATTTCCACACACGTGAGATGATAGATTTTGATATAGTGGCTGTCTCTGAAAGCGAAAAGAATTCTTCTCTCTCTCACCTATCTTCTACAACAGTTGTTACAGCGTCAGACAGACTACACCAATATACATATTACGTATATTTCTATCACTCACAGGCACGCACATACACGTGACGACAGGTAAACACACAGACGTGGGAAAACTATAACAATGATATATATATTATCTAGAACGAGCTGACCAAACACGATTATTAAGTTCAAGAGCGATTTTATTATCAGGAAAAATCGGCTCACAACATCAAAGAAAGTACATCAAGGAAAATACATATACACATAGTCATAAAAAATCAAGGAAATGTTGCAAGGATGATAGCCCCGTTATAGTGTTAACTCTAGGTTTAGCCCGGCCCCGTTAAGAGAACAGATGATGGCGCCCGAGTCACAGATACATAGGGTTTGAGTCTAAGAGTTTTTCTTTGTTTTATCTCGTAATTATATGCACAGAGTTTGAAAAAAAAAAAAAATCTCTGATTTAACCTAAGACAAAAACACAAGAACTCTAGCCTTAGCAACAAATTATGCAGATTGAAAAAAAAAAATTAGGACAGCAACAGGGTGTCAAAGATAAAATAGTGAAACATATCACTCAAACCAGCGTACACTCATTCATTCCGCCATGGCTTTTCATACTTGTACTCACGACTTTGCTTGCTGCCTCTTGGAACACATTGATTTTAGATTTTCACACAGACTCAAAAAATGCAGTCTTCTGCCAAGAAGTCCCCAGTTCCAAAAGACGTATTTAACTTGGAGTCTCCGGGAACGACTACTTGGGTATGCAAATTTGTTCAAATGTCTGATTAAGTCACCTAACAATTATTCCAGGCGCGGGAGTTAGCAGAGCACAGTGTCAATAGCGTAGGTTTCAAAAAAATGATGAATGTCAGGTCGGTGCCTTCCCTCAGTATAGGATTCACTTTAGTCACACCACAGATTTGTCCACAAGATATAATCTAGTCGGGAAATGATTGTTAATATTCACGCCACCAGGCAGCAAATTATATAGAGTTTCTAGAAGAAATTAAGTGCTGGCTCCAAGGTCCAGTATTTATCATTACAGTCTTTGAAAACCCGTTATAGGGATATTAGTATTTCTGTCTAACTTGCACCGTCAGATCAGTGTTACTTGAGAAAACCCACGTGGTTCAAAATAAGGACTGTCTATTTCTTCACAAGTATGGAAACTACTACTAGGTGCTGGTAAAGTTAGGGTCACCCCAAAACTTTCACTGTGTGGAGGAAAAATAACACATATAATATAATAAACAGAATCTGTACTGGTTAAAACTTACATTTAAACTTGCAAGCAGAGAGCTTTGCTTATCATTTAAACTTCCCGTGACATAAGTTATATTTAAAAATCAGCAATCCTCATAAATTAAGAACACGTGCGTATTCCGTCACCATTCATGAGGCTGGATTCTAGAGTTTATACGTTAGTTTAGAAAAATACACTCGACTGAGTATTAGCAGTTAAATTAAATTTATAAATAGCTACAATTGCCGTTATAAGCTAGAAATTTTAATTTTATTCTGCTTTCCACTGAATGCTTCCCTAGAAAATATAATAGCCTACCACTTTATTTCTCTTCTGCGCTAAAGAAATAGATTAAAATGAATTAAGCGATTTAACACTTTAACACTCACAAACTCTATATATCTATCATATTAATTACCTCAACCACAGAATTACAGGTAGTCGCACAACTTAAGAATAAAAATGCTGAAAATATTTCTGGAAGTCTAGAAGTTCGACAAATTGCCGAAACAAACTGAGATCTTCGCTAACAGCTATTCTGTTTTCGAGCGACCTATCTACTGTGGAGTCTATGAGCGAGAATGAAATTAAAGTTTCAAACTTGGCCAATATCTTAAAATCAGACAAAGGGCCCAAACTTACTTCGCCAAGCGAAATTATCTCCCCTACTCCCAACATTTACGTCCGCTTAACGCGTGTCGTAACTGTCACCTACTGACCACGATGTACGCGTGTCAGTTTCAAATCCCAGACAGCCTGACTCCATTTCAGGGCAGTTTTCACACTACAGCTGACCATGGCCCAAGTGAGCGCCGTGTCAGTTTGGGATTTTCCAGACAAATGTCTGGATACTGACCGGTGCAGATGTAAAGTATCACACCTCACCGGGACTAATGCCGAGAAGAAACTCGCGCGCTCGGTGAGAATGTAGACGATTTGCTACGTCCTATGTTCAGCGAACCGACTTATCACGCCTTCTGACGCCCTGCAGCCCTGACATCTACGTAATATCGTCCTAGCGCGATTCTCAGTTTTAGAGAAAGGAAAACAGGTAAAGTTTGCGAATTATATGAAAATAATATTCGCAAAACGAATGGATGAAAAATATACAGGAAAAAAAAATACAGAGATAATAAAAGAGAGAATTTGGGTGAAAGAATAGGAAGAAGGTGTAGGAAATTAAATGAATATAAACCCTACGTGACAGAGAGCTGGGGGCCGGACCCCTTTAAGTAGACTATAGTTTTATTTGTGTCAGGAAGTGTACGGTTGGCAGTGTGAATAAAACAAAAAAAAAAAGAAAAAAAAATAATGAAAAAAAAAAAAAAAAATAAAAAATTTACAATTGAAAATTTTAAATATATTTAAAAAAAATTGGAAAAACTGATTATAAAAAAAAAAAAAAAAAAAAAAAAAAAAAAAAAAAAAAAAAAAAAAAAAAATGCGAGGCGATTTTAGCATGTGTGCGATTGAGTGCAGTCGGTTGTCATTTGTTAGTGAGTTTTTATGTCATAACTTCACTAGTCTTATCAAGCTAGTGGAGACAGTTTGATTGCTAGTTGTTGTGGTTTTAGTTTTTAATAAATATATTTAACTATATCCTGTGGTCAGAATTTCTCTCTTCTAAGTGTTACTTGATGTCGTGCTGTTGTTATTACTGCATTAGAAGTATTCTAATTTGTTCAGAGAGACTGACTTAGTAAAAGTCAGTCGCAGGAGGCTCTAGAAGTAGCCCAAAACTATTCAGAAGTCATATCACTCTTCACAATTTCATTAGTGACTATCTCCTCTACGAGTGTTTCAAGAGCAAGGCAAAGAAGATCCCGAAAAGTGTCGGACCATTGACGCAGCATTTTATTACGCCACTACGTATGTCACAGAACTGTGATGTGCTTCCGGAATGTTGGAATGTTCATTTCATATCTTCACGGAATGACTTTATCCAATTTTAGTGAGCGATTTAGTGAGGCAGCCTTTTTCTGGAGGATTCTGAAGTACGTCCCTGCTAACCAGGTCAGATGCCTTTGTGAGGTCTATAAAGGCAATATACAAAGGTTTTTTCTACTCTCTTGATTGTGCCTGAAATTGACAGAGAGAAAATATCATGTATATTATTGCTTTACCAGCTAGAATTCCACACTGTGACTCTGGATATATGCGCTCAGCTAACTTGTGAAGTCAGATTAAGATGACTTGTGAAAACCTTACCAATAATACTAAGAAGACAGATGCCTTTGTAATCATTGCAATCAATTCCATCTCGTTTATTTTTATATTGTATTACAATCTTGGCATCTCGCATGCCTTGAGGGAAGGTTGCCTCTTCCCAGCATCGTAAGCGTGGGATATAATATTGTGCTCTTACAGCATTTAATTAAATCAGGAGGAATCCTGTGGATGTCTGGTGCTACGCCAGAGGCCAAGTTGTCAATGGTCTTGCCGAGTTCTCCCAATGTTGGTTCAGCATCTAGCTCCTCCATAGTTCTTCTTGGATCCTTAGACACTGACTGACAATGCAGTCAGTTGCCAACACGCCTAGTGGCGTATTGTAGGGCAAAAACAAACTGTCCCGATTTGGCTCGGTCGACAGTCATCCTTCGTGTCGTACCCCAACTCCGTTTCATGCTCTCCATCTCGGCCTCCACTGTTCTCTGCCAGGCTGTCTTTGATCTACCTATCTTTCCCCGTCCTTCTGGGATCCATAGCATAACAGATTTAATGATGGTATCAGGGTCCCTTCTGAGGAAATGGCCTTCCTAGTTCGGCGTCTGTCTGTAATGATGGTATGGATGCTATTTTGATTGCACCGTGTAAGCAATTCCTAGTTGGAGATGGTATTCAGCAAAAACAGTATGAGAATTTTCAAAGGCAGGTTGCGTGGAATAAAGACAACTTGGACATTTCCCTTTCTGTCACTCCCCAGCTCTCCACTCTTTACAAAAGCAAAGAAACTACTCAACTCTCCTTACTTAACGTACTTAGTCGTTCCCCTTCTTCCGTGAGGTGTAGAATTCCATTCTAGTCCTCGGTCTTTCAAAGATTGTCTAATGTTGTCCTCCCAGCAGACCCAGGGTCATCCTGGGGTCTGGATCCCTAGCTCTTTGTTTCCCATACTTGTCGATGTAGCCGATCTTCTCCCATTCTGCAGACATGGCCAAACCATCTTAGTTGGCACTGTTCTACTTGGGTCTGCAGGGGTTGGGATTTTAGGCCTTGACGTAACGTCTGGTTGCGGACCATGTCTCTATTTGGTTACTTCAACCACCTTCCTCAGATACCTCATTTCTGAGGTTTGGATCTGGCTTTTGTGGGTTGTAGTCATTGCCCATGACTCGCATCTATATGTCAAGACTGGGACATAGGTGGTGCGGTATACAGCCATCTTCGTTTCCTTACCAATTTCTCTCTTGCTCAACTCTCTTATAATCCAAATTTGGTGTTTGTGTTGTTCCTCCATAGTTAGCATATGTTTAATAATGTCAAGAGCTGCAGGCGTGACGGTATTTTTTCTAGCGTAAATTTCTCAGTAGTGATCGATCCTCCTCTCCATCTATCGGTTAGTTTCTCCCCTTTGATTTTTTAGCGGGGCCGTCTTACGTTTTAAAGGACCATGGGCTTCCTTTGTACCGTCGTACATGTGTCTAGCGTTACCTGTTTGCACTGCGGCCTGTATTTTCTCACTAAGCTGGAGCCAAAATACATTTGCACACAGACGCAGTTTGCTAAACTTTGCTTCTCGTAGCCTTCACGATCTGTGGGGGGGTTCGAGCACTCAATGAACGTTTGCATTCAATTGCAGCACTGCGTTTAGCTTCAGTGACAGGTGTCATCGCATCTGATGGAGCATCAAACCAGTCATTTCACTGTCTTCTTACCAAATGTTCTATGAATGATGTTCCGCATGTGTTCCCAGTTCTCTGTAACATTATCACCGAGCCGTGAGGTATTGAGTGCTTTCATGACGCTCGTGGTAAATTGAGCAATCATGACAGGGTCTGACATCTTGCTGATATCAAAGTGTGGTTTCCCACCACGTCTGACACATGGAGTTTTCTTGGTTAAGCTCTGATTGTTCAGCAAACCACGAACTAATTTGCACCACAGTCTGCACTATGGTACGAGCTGCGTGGAGAGCACGGACATGAGAAGCGGACTTCTGACATGAATCAGATGCAGCTGGTTAAATGATTAGTATATTGAAACATTTTTTGGCATAATTTGTTACATTGTGTACTGTAGCTTAATTGGAAAGTTAGCTTCACAAAAGAGGTAAAATTATGTATTTGTTTGTGAATTTGTAAGAGTTGTAACTTGTTATTCAAATTGTGGTTAGTTAATTATTTTGGGTTCGGATAATGTGTTGGCTAATTAATGGAACATAAAATAAATAGTTGCATTGCGCTAATATTTTAAAACTAAGGATACGATATATAAATCAAACCAATTACTAAAATAAGAGTATTCGAATCAAATGCCAAATCTGTCCTACTGCACGGATTGAAATGTTATGGCAAGGTCCTAACTTTGGACATTATGACAATGCCAGTTAAATAGGAGATTAGAAGAAGATGATAGAGGTGGACATAACCCAAATATAGAAAGTTTTTTGATAGCAATGTCAGACACTGCTTGTTCTGGAATCCCCAGGCTGCTAGGCACATATAGATTGATAAACACACAGACAAGAAATCTGGAGGCAGAAATTAAAATGATGAGGAAGTTCGGAACAATTTAGACTAGAGCTGATAGAATATGGTAGGGAAAATTTGGCATACGTTTGTTGAAGGTGCAGACATACACACACAGACACACACACACACACACACATTATAATTATATATATATATATATATATATATATATATATATATATATATATATATATATATATATATATATATATATATATATATATATATATATATATATATATATATACATACATACATATTTTTTAATGTGTATATAAATAAATATATAGTTATAAACATGTACATACATGTTTACATAATACAGCTTCCAGATGGACATATTAATTTTATCCTTTACATTTTGCAGGATTATCATAATGCACCGCTGTTGGATAAGGTAAGTGAAAATCTTGGTATCGTGTAATTCTACTGCATTATTATTACGGTGAAATAAATATGACAGAGATGTCTTCTTTTTTAATCTATTCTCTATCTATTTTGACAACCATAGATCAGCCAAATAATAATCATTATAGCCCCTTCAGTCATAACTGACTATGGGAATGCAACCCTGAGGTCACAGCCCTCAGCTGCACATTTTCCTGGTGTTCCTGTCGACTTTTCTCCTGCTTGCCATGAAAGCTTCTTTTCGCCCAATCTGAGGTGGCGTCATAGAGAGCATCGCCACATGGTTCAAACGGCATCTTCTTCCTCCCAGGTTACTGGATCTATGTCTAGTGCTTTAATATCTCTCGTGCACACATTTTTGAACCTCAGCTGCGATCGCCCAACTGTTCTTTTGCAATCTGCCAGTTTTCCGTAGAAGATATCTTTCGGGTTGCCACCATCTTAAATGCTGCGGACATGACCAAGCCAGCGTAGTATGCGATGTCTAAGCAGTGTATACATGCTTTGAAGGCCAGCACGTGACAACACCTCGACATTTGTCAATTTGGCCTTCTACGAAATACCGAGGGCGTGGCGTAGACACCGTAGATGGAAGTTATTGATCCCTCTTTCTTGTCTATGTATCGCTGCCAAATAGAAGTGTGCTGGTGACGCAGGTTTTTTTTAACTGCAGCTTTGGTCTTCGTTTCGAGTTTGGAGTTTTCTCAAACGTTGCGTTTTGAGGAGGGCAAAGGTAGCTGCAGCGTTGCCAATGCGGCTGTCAATTGCTGTGTCCAGAGAGAGTTTGTCGTTGATAGTAGACCCTAGGTATGTGAAGGAGTGCACCATTGCCAATTCATAGTTATCGATAGTGATAACTGGTGTGACATTCACATCCAGAAGCAGTACATTGTAGTGCACCATTGCCAATTCATAGTTATCGATAGTGATAACTGGTGTGACATTCACATCATGACGCAGTACATTTGTTTTCTGTACTTATTGTGAGACAAATGTCCTTTCATGGTTGAGTGAAGCGAGTCGTCAAGCTCTGAAGCTCGTGTTGTCTGTGAATGATGACTGCCGCGTCATCAGCGACTAACAAGTCTCTTATGGTTACGCTTCTTATTTTTGTTTTTGCCTTCCGTCTGCGAGGTTAAACAGTCAGCAATCTGACCTTGTGTGAAGGCATACTCCCCTAGTTGCATCTCCGAATTTCAAGAGCGAGGCAAAGAAGAACCCGAAGAGGGTTGGAGCCAGAACGCAACCTTGTTTAACGCCACTGCTTATGTGAAAGGGCTGTGATATACTTCCAGCGAATTGGACTGTTCCATTCATGTCTTCATGGAATGACTATCATTTCCAGCAATTTAGCGGGGCAGCCTTTTTTAGCAGGATTTTGAAGAGTCCATCCCTCTAACCAGGTCAAATGCCTTTGTGAGGTTTAAAAAGGCGATATATGAAGGCCTTTTCTGCTCACGTGATTTTTCCTGAAGCTGGCGCAGTCAAAAGTTCATGTCTGTTTTTGATCTACCAGCTCCGAAGCCACACTGCGACTCCAGATATATCAGCTAACTTGTATATCCACATTAAAATGACTCTGGCAAACACCTCTAAGAAGCGAGATGCCTATGTATTTATTGCAATCAGTTCTGCCTCCTTTGTTTTTATATTGTGTTACAATATTGGAATCTCGCGTGTCTTGAGGGATAATTGTCTCTTCCCAGCACTGGCACAGCAACATTTGCAGGAGATGTAATAGTGTACCGTTAAAACATTTGATTATATCGGCGGTAATCTCATCACTTCACGGTGCTTTGCCAGAGACCAAGCTGTATATGGCTTTGGTGAGTTCTTCCAATATTGGTTCAGCATCCAGCTCCTCCATAGTTGGCAGACGTTTGACAGCGTAGGCGTGACAGTAATTTCTTTAGCGTGAGTAGTGCTCGATCCACCTCTTCAACTGCTTACCCTTATCGGTTAGCTTCTCTCCGCTGATGGTTTTTAACTGTGCCGTCTTGCTTTTTTTTAAGGACCTAAGGATTTCTTTGTACCGTTATATATTTTTTAAAATGTTGCCAGTGTGCCCTACGGTCTGGATGCTCTCGCTGAGCTGGAGCCATAATCATTTGCACAACGTGGAGCAATTTGCTGGGTTTTGCTTCTTTTGATCTTCAGGATCTGTAGGGTTCTATTGTTGGTTCTATTACTCGGTGAACAATTGTGCCAGCGTCAGTTACTTAAATAACGGCACCAATTAGTTATCATATGTGCCAGTGTCAGTTACTTGTGTGCAGGTCACGGCATCAATTAGTTATAATATGTGGCCGTGTAGGTTATACGTCACTATGATATTGATTTTAATTGGTCAGAGTTAATCTTTTATATGTTGTTGTGGTTTAAGTGCTAACTGGGCTTCCGCCAGAGATGGTAATACTTGACCTTTACTCATTTTTCTTCTTCATTCCAGGTTTGTTCTTTCCTTTAAGTTTGGTGATAAGCAAAACAGTTTCTGCATAACAACGTATATCCAAAAGAAATTACTGTAAATTTTCACAAACAGCAGTTCAGTAGATGTTTATTGGTCGTCATTCGATAGACATTGGTATTTTCACAAATGACATGTTCGTTACTTGCTTATAAACAACATAGTGAAAATCCAAAGTGAAAATATATCCAACATGAATGATATAAAAACTGGTCAACTTAATAACTTGTCTGGGTAATTAATGATCACCTAATCAAACTAATCTCTCAAACGTATCATCTGAACTATTATATCCAACTAAATCATCTGGGCTATTATATCCAACTAAATCATTTCTGAACTAATCTATTCTGATAAATCATAAGTTTATAAACTAATAAAACGGTATTGAATCAGTTTTACAAATAACAGTTCACATGACACAAGGGACGTTTCGGGTTTTACCCTTCGTCATCCACAAACAGGTGACAAAGACAAGAATTACATATAGTAATAGGTACTACAAAAACATACGATGATAAGAAACAATACAAAATGAGCGATACAAGCAGATAGGAAAAGTACAATGATAATACAAGAAAATCGAAAAACCTAACCGAAATAACGAAGCGAGAAAGTAAATAATAAACGAAACGAAAAAAAAGAGAATGAACAAAACTTCGGAACAAGTCACTTAGCTAGAACTGTAAATGCTAGGAATACACAAGATTGCAGTACTCTCTCCAAGAAATCTCGAAGGAAGTGACGTATAAGATAGCGACAATTTTTAGAGATTGAAAAGGATATGAAACGAACCAAAACCAAAACATAAGAAGATAGATCGAAAAAACAACGAATAAAGAAGAATGAAATAGAGAGAAAAGCTACCAGAATTTATGCAAAATGATGTTGAACATTGAGACCTTCAGGACATAAAACGCCCAATTGAAAAATAAGACGATTCTATAATGAAAAGCGAGTCCTGTCATCCCCGACACATGAACGGAGGGCCCTGTCATGGATATCGGATTTACCTGAATGGTCAAGCCTACTGAAATTAAGGGCCACCGGTAAATGTTTGCCATGATAGATGTCATTCAAGTGCTCACGAAACCTGTCTGCCAAACGCCTGCCAGTTTCACCAATATAGGTAATGCCGCACCTCTTGCAGATGATAGCATAAATAAGGTTTCTGGATTCGCACGTGAAAGACTCTCTAATGATAAATTTTCCTTTCGGAAAAGTGACTGTCTGAGTTTGGAGTACAAACGGACAGCTCTTACATATACGGCGTTGGCACGTGCTTATCGCCCACATCTCTCCTTTTTATATTGTTTGTCTTTTTTCCCGCCTTTTTCCATACGTCCCATTTTTTTTTCACACGTTACAATTTCTTCAGACGTCTTTCTGTGTTCGACAATTTGCACACTACTTTCTGTTATCTCTACTTTTTTCACACTGGTAATCTTTTCCAACTTAACAATTGGATTAAAAAAATGCCACATCACACAAACATTCATTTCCCACTTTCCGCGCATAAAACCCATTCATTATTATTATCTGGGACTGACCTACGTTTGCCTCCTCAGAGCAGTGACTGCCAACTGAACTTTGAATGATACTGCGTTTTGTGTAAAAACGTCTTATTTGCTTTTAAAGTCTGTCATTCTTATATGTAGCATATTATAGCACATATAAATGCTTAGCGTGGAAGGCAATGTAGTCACATACGTCCCGGCTACACAAATGTATCCCAGAGGGAGGCATTTGCGTACTATCATCTAACTACCTCATGCTAGTGACTGTTATAAACCACTAACCTATTGGTGGAGGCTCTCAGGAAAAAGAAATTTTTTAAAAATCGTAAAACGAGGGATCCAAGAATATTTATAATGCGTAAAACGGGGGATACATAAAATTTGTTAATACACTTCGCTATTGAACAGTATTGATGTACACTACTTCTCAACAATATCAATATGTACAACGCTGTGAATTAGTCATCACCATAATGATAACATACTTAATGCTAACATTATAAAAACATAATTGCACACGATTTTCATCGGTTGTGCAAACAACACAAATAAAAACAAAACAAAAAATACTTTGGCAATATTCAACAGAAGTGACTGATATTCATTAAGTATTTAACAATCAGACCGTGGGACGCAAAAAATGTTTTATATATTTATTTATTTATTTATATTTATATTTATATATATATATATAAAAATATATATATATATATATATATATATATATATATATATATATATATATATATATATATATATATATATATATATATATATATATATATATATATATATATATATATATATATATATATATATATATATATATATATATATATATATATATATATATATATATATATATATATATATATATATATATATATATATATATATATATATATATATATATATATATATATATAATATATATATATATATATATATATATATATAAATATATATATATATATATATATATATATATATATATATATATATATATATATATATATATTTATATATTTATATATTTATATATATTTATATATTTATATATTTATATATTTATATATTTATATATTTATATATTTATATATTTATTTATATATATATATATATATATATATATATATAATGACATGTGAATATACATACATGGCAATGTTAATCTAATTTTTTTTTAAACATGAACTGTAGCTGTACTCTCTCGTAACTGTCGATATAGAACGTGGTAAATATAATACAATCATATGATTCCAACGACCCCAATCCTGCCACTGCGGTTAGTGATTTACCAGAATGTATATGGGTCTTAAGCACCAAAAATCTGGACAAGTTGTGCTGAACTGTCTATGTGTTCGTCGCACAATATAAATATAGCATTATTAATCTGGTTACATGGAATTACAAAGTATTTATTAAAAAATGTCTCTAATCTCCAACTTATGTAATGGTCGTTACTACTCGTATAAGGGAGGATAACTATACCGATACAAATAACTATCGGGTGTTGGAGTATGACCTATCTCAGTAACCATGAACCAAGTACCAAACTCTTTATAGGTTTGTCATTGGGAGCCGCGCTGGTGTAATGGTTACAAAGTTGTACTGGCGACCAGGTTTTTAAGGTTCACGGGCGTCAGCCCTTGAAGGAGTATCAACGACCGGGATTTTGACTGAATAATCTGAACAGCTCCTGCACATAAAACCCTCTGTGGGTGGGAAGGAGCGAAGCTCCTGACCAGGTTGGAAGCAAAGTCCACTGACCCCCCAGCCTCGCAATGACATGTCATTGAGCCAAAATGGCTGGAAAGCTCGAGTGCCGCTGGTTAGAGGAGAAAAAAATAGGTTTGTCATCAAATAGAAAATCTGCATACAAATGCAGGTTCATTATAATGATGGACAACAATTTGTCAAGAGAATGTACTGCAGCGTTCCGCTTACAACGTGACAATGGTCAGAAAAATTCAGGTACATCAATATGTGATGTTTATTTCTCAATTCAAGGTTTATCAACATGTGAACATATCCGTTACCATGTTAGCGATTTCGCATGGAATCGTCATGGTTTGCATGTAACAATGTAGTATTTCGCCAATCCGCGAACTGTGTTGATTAGCATATAAGTTTTACGCAACGTAAAAATATGTCACCATGTCAAATTTGAGGGAAAAGTATCTTGTACACTGGTGTCACCGTAGGGTTTGCCCAAGCATTGTTTATGCTTCTAGGATCTACAAGCGACTGCCTAACACCAATTGTGGTGCATCCAGAATCAAAAAGAACTGAGACTGGATTGTCATTTACTAAACCTTTATGTAAGACAAGAGAACCTCTTCCATCATGCGCGACTGACGCAGGAAGAGCGGGAAGAGGATGGCCACAACTTAAAGTGGACACCGTAGTTGGTTCAAAAATTGTTTTGCATTGGGGGCACTGAGATCCTCTCCCAAAATTAAAAGCTGAACACGCCATATTATTAGCATCATTATTATCTTTGGTCTGTTTATAGTCTTCATGTGACTCTTGCTGTGCAGAGTTTCCATGATAATATGATTTATGTTTTTTGTATTGTGATCTACCTCGATTATTATTGCCTCTGTAATCATTATTATTTCCTCTATTGTAACCCCTATTTGGGTTTAAGTCATAATTCTCATGGTTACCATTATCATATTCATTATAATGAGTATCTCTATAATTATGGTCTTGTTGTCTCCATGATGGATGACTTGGATAGTTCCTATAATGACTTCCTCTGCGGAAATTTCTATAATTATGACCACCTTTGTATCGAGGGCTGTCAGCTCGTCTCCAGTTCTTCGCAGAAGAACCCTGAAATGATTGGTTTCCTTGGTTTTGATAACTATTATGGTTACCTTTTTTCCCAAACTTGTTTTGTGGTCCCTGAAATTTGTGTGAATAATTAGGGTTGTATGGTGTTGCTGATGCAACTGGCATACTCTCTTTAATCTTAGTGTTGCTAAGAGTGATGTCAGGGTGTGCAGTGACGTATTGGTCACAATATTCTTGCATTTCTTTTAGTGTCTTGGGTTTACGCTCATGTAAGAATTCAAGGAATGGTTTATTAACACTTGACATAATTTTGCCCCTGAGCAACAAGTCCATAAGGGCTTCATATGTCTTTTCTGTTTTGGACAATTCAATCCAACGATTAAATGTAAGACGTGTCCTTGCAATGAATTCTGAGAATTCTACCCCTGATTCAGGTACCATTTTCTTAAACAAAATACGGTAACCTTCAATAAAGCTGCTCTAATAACATTATAATTATCCTTGTCAGCCTCTTCAACCAAACTTAAACTAGTTAGAGAATCGCCTTTCAAATTTTCTGACAACTGATTAGCATACTGTGATTTATCTATATTATGAGCTCGACAAGAACGTTCAAAACGATCCAGCCAGAATGTAATATCGTCACTGGAAGGATTGAATGCTGGTACCTTGACCTTATAAGTAAAGGGTTTACCACTATTACCATTTGACTGATTAACATTACTCATATTTGTCAATTTCAATTTTCTAATTCAAATGCTAAAAGTTCTTTTTGATGTTCGTGTTCTCTTATTGCTTTTCTCTCCTCAGCTTCTCTGTCTAATCTTTTTTGATCAGCCTCTCTTTCTAATCTCTTTTCTTCAGCTTCTAATTTTTTTTCTTCCATTTGAAGCTTTCTCTCCTCAGCAGTAGCTTTTCTCTCCTCAGCAGCAGCTTTTCTCTCCTCAGCTTCTCTGTCTAATCTTTTCTGCTCAGCCTCAGCTTCTATCTTCTTTTGTTCAACTTCTGCTTTCCATTTATTTTCCTCTTTCTGCTTCTTTTCTTCTGACTTTAATACCATAGCAAATTGAGCAGTTGCAAACTTCTCTAATTCCTTACCAGACTTATCAAGGGATTTCCCTTGTGCAATAAAGTATTCCAATGTAGACATGATGTCTAATAATGATAGCAATCACTTGAAACAATAATGTAATCTATAGGTCTTGTATAATCAACTGTGTACCTTTAGTAACAGCAATTAGTCATCAGTTGATTATTTCTCATAAGTTCACTACACAGCTAGTAGTATATGATCAAGTATATTTTATAGTATATGTCAACCAATAACATACATAAACAAAAGACAATCAAGAAAAACAATACGAAAACATTTGCAGAAATCAACTAAATTAAGTAGAAAACTAAAGAAACTAATCACAGAACCTGTGATGATAACTGCAAAGGAATAAACAAAACAAATAACGCCACAGTGTATAAATATAAATGGTGTATAAAACTAAATTATAGGACAGGGTAGATCTACAAATACGAACAAGTTAAAACAAAACTGAAGAACAGAAAAATATTACGAAAACAACAATGGGTACAGATCGTCACAGCTAACAGATATTGCAACAGATGTTGCAGCAAATTTCCAACCAAGAAAATTGCTCCCTATAGAACACTAATATAGGACCAATATGACTCGGTATATCCTATACTAGTCACCTCACCAACCGACTACATAAATATACACAAATATCACATATAAACATGTAAACATAAATATATATAAAACATAAATGCATATATCATATAATGAATTGTGATGTAGATAGAGTGTTGCAGAGAAGGCTCAGTTTTAATAGTACAGTTCCCAATGACAATAAACTGCAACTTTAATAACAATTAATTTTGGCCTAACTATTACAAAATTAATCACAATAGAAGCTCCACCGTTGATGTGTAGACTTCTCAGTTCGATAGTACTTCATTTCCTGCCAACACAGTTAAATATTCACTTAATTCAACTGTTCTGTATAATGCAGTCTGTACAGCAAAAAATGTCAACAAGCGCTGACCTAGTTACAGTATTTGCTCGACAGGTCACGTGACAAAGTGCAAACTAGTACTGCAGGTGTGTCGTAACAGGCCACAGGAAACGGTCTCAGTAGCTGACTTCTCAATCTCTGCTAGGTCAAACCCAGAAAGCTGGCCCACCGGTTGATAACGGCCACCAGTTGATACCGGCTAATCAGTTGATAACCTCTTTTCCACTTGATAAAGATCAGTGTTGATAAAGTCTAACCTTCGGTCACCAGTGTTGGTTGTATGGTTACAATCGTGTTCGAATGGGTGTTGTCACAGTGAAGACAAACACAGGTCAACTCGACCTAAGCAGTGGTGTATTGTTTTGGAGTGAGGATACAGACAGTACGCGAATGCTGGAAAATGTTCTGAGAGTTGACAATAGGGCAATCTCACTCACTCGTGGCATGAAGTGTAAGACGAACTACTGTTTACGTTTTCTTGCATTTAATGGACACACACTTCGACGACACAGGAACAGGAAACATCAGACAGGTTGGCATAAATCATCATAATATTGATCAATGCAATGCACTATCACCTGGGCATTCATGTTGTATAACAGTTCAATGTAATGTCAGTAGACAAGCACTCAGTATTTCAGCACATATGTATAATCTCAGGCCTTACTGACAAATCGCGTCAGTTAAGAACCAATGTTTACTCATGGTTCCCTGTAAGAACCTCGTCTAAGTCTTTCAGGCCGAAAATTCAGTAAATGAATTTATGAATACAATGTCAAACCACCAGTAGTGAGTTTTCATATAATAGTATGCAGATCTCGATATCATCGTCTGATATTAAGGACATTCCTGTTCTCGATCGATGATTTTATAAGATTGAAACTTGGAGTCCAAAGATGGCTCCATCTTTGACTTTCGCTCACAACAAAGATAATGACGAAGCATGATCATAGGCTCTGTTCCTTTCATAAATATATGTAAATTACACTCTGCATATCCTGTTCAATCATGTTGCGACATAAAAATGTATATATATATATATATATATATATATATATATATATATATATATATATATATATATATATATATATATATATATATATATATATATATATATATATATATATACATACATACATACATACATACATACATACATATCTTTATTCTCCATAAAATACATTAATATGTACAGACATGATATAATAGATACAACATGGCATATAGGAGAATCATTAGAATTTACATAAAGTGTTGAAGACGTCTCTAGTAGTTATATGTGGGTGTTTTTACATCGAACCTTTGTGTTACACATACATAAAAATTTTTAAGCTTTCTAAAAGACATTGGCATATAATGAAAAATACCAAAAAATTAGAATTATTGAAATTTACAAAATGTGTGTGGAATACCATTCAAGTTGAGCCATATGGTTGTTTTTACATGGGGGTTTTATCAGAATTTCTGTTTGCCATAAAAAAAACTTTGACAGCTAGTAGAGTGAGATATTAAATATAGCATCAAATACAATAGTCGTTTGGTATAGTAGACAGAGCACAATTGAGATTAGATGGTGGGGAAAACATTTCAGCAATTTAACATGGGTGTTTTTTACATCGAAGTTTCCATATTCTGTAAGAACCTATAATTTCACTGATACTGACATATTTACATAAAACCTTTGCTTCAAATTTCCGCAACCCTAGCGACATTAATCCACTCACACACTTTGCATGCACATGACCCAAACTACCAATTATCAGTACGATTACATGCGTACGATAGCCTAGTTCGTTAATTTCTGCAGCCAATGGATAGTACTTATCAAATTTATGTTGGTAACATTTATCTAAATGGGCGTCATATGGTATTGCTGCCTCTACTATAAAAGCTGTTTTGTTCTGTCGATTGATTATCGTTAGATCAGGTTTTACGGCATGTGTCTTAAATGAGGTGTTACTGCTGCCGAAAAGTGATGGTTTAACTATTATCTCTTTATTTATTGTTATGTCACTCTTATTATTGTATGAGGATTTCAGTTTCTCATAAATAATGTCTACAGCTCTGTTGTGCCTTTGTTGGTATAATGTTTGAAATTTGGTACATCCATTCAATAAATGTGACACTGTTTCGTATGGGTGGTTACATATTTTGCACATTTTCGTGTATGTCTGTGGGTAATATAGATGTAAAAGACTTTCGCATTCCAGCAACTGTAACCTCGATCTCACAGCAAATGAAAGTATTTTATCACTTAATTTAACATTAGATAGAAAACTAGATGACAATGAATGGTTTACACATTTCATTTCGCGCACTATTCTCCCTTGTGATGATTTACTTTTTAGTTCACTTAGAATTAGGTTAAGTTTATGTGATTTAAATCCAGAATAAAAAGCATTTGCTGACTTGTATGTTAGACTCACATCTTCATCTACATCTAAATGTACAGTGTAATGGCCACTGTCATCCACTTTCACACTCACTCCTTCACGCGCGCATTCTTCATTCAGTTCTACCCAAAATGATTTTGGCCAAAACACCTTCGATCTTTTAGCTAGATGGTTTGTTTCATTTAACTCGTAACTTGCAAAGTTATTCCTATCATCATCTACTTGGTCTATTTTACGTTTTTTCATATGTCCATCTAACGAATTTATCGCTGCAGTTTTTACAAGACTATCATCACAATTGAGCATACTGACAAGGAATGAAATATGTCGAGAGTGGTATAATATGAAGGGGTTTGGTATGCCAAGGCCACCCTTCGACCTGGGACAAACATACATACATACAAACATACATACAAACATACATACATACATACATACATACATACATACATACATACATACATACATACATACATACATACATACATACATACATACATACATACATACATACATACATACATACATACATACATACATACATACATACATACATACATACATATTATATATATATATATATATATATATATATATATATATATATATATATATATATATATATTATCATCATCATCTCATCATCTCAGCCCGTAACCCGTCATGGGTCGTAGGGGTGCCATGGTGGAAGCATCAGCAGACAGGGTCCTCCACTGCTCTCTATCCTCAGCAATGCGTACAAGTGTGGAAAAACCGTGTCCTGCCCATTCTTTGATGTTATCAGCCCAGGATTTTCTCTGCCTTCCTCTTCTCCGTTTACCTTCGACTGTTCCCTGAAGGATCGTTCTCGAAAGGGAGTCATGACGAGTTACATGCCCAAACCAGGCAAGCTTTCGACGTTTCACTATTGACAAAAGTGGTTCTTGGTGGCCTGCATAGGTGTTTATCTTCTCTCTAACATAGACATTTGTTTTGTGCTCTTTATAGCAAATGCGCAAAATTCTTCTATAACATTTATGCTCGAAAGCCTGAATCCTTCGCTCCGTATCTGCAGTGAGTGTCCAGCCCTCACACCCATACAAGAGAATAGATAATACAAGTGATTTGTATAATTTGATCTTCACAGGAAAACTGATGTTACTTTTCCAGATCACATTCAACCTTGTCATGGCAGCTGAGGCCATCTCAAGTCTTGTCTTGATTTCTTTACTTGATCTTCCATCACTACATATAGTGGACCCGAGATATTTAAAGGTGTTAACTTCTTCTAACGTTTGCCCATTTAACGTAATGTTGGTCGGAACATGTTTCTTATGGCTATTCACCAATATCTTGCTTTTTTCTATATTAATTTCCATCCCATACGTTCTTGTTACTTTCTCCAGTCTAAAGGTAAGGTCTTGAAGTTCTGATTCTGATCCAGCTATCAGATCAATATCATCAGCAAAACGTAGGTTGCACAGAGGTCGGCCTCCAATCGATATGGTTGATTTATACTCGTAGAGAGCCTCCTGCATAATATGTTCTAGATATATATTAAAGAGCACTGGTGACAGGATACATCCTTGGCGAACTCCTACAGTTGTTTTGAAAAATTCTCCAATGTCGTTGCTTGCAAAAACAGCACTACTTGCGTCCTTGTATAGTGCTTCAATGATATCTATGATGTTAGTATCAAAATTGAATTTTCTCATTACTTGCCATAAGCCTTCATGCCAGACTCGATCGAAGGCTTTTGTGAAATCGATGAAGTTATGGTATACATCGTGTTTATGTTGGAGATGTTTTTCGATAAGTAATCTAATATTGAAGATTTGTTCTGAGGTACTTCTTTTTGGTCTAAAGCCAGCCTGTTCCTCTGACAAGATTTCTTCTGATTTCTGTTTTATTCTGTTCAAAAGTATCCTTAACATCACCTTACTTGGATGACTAATAAGGCTAATGGTTCTGTAGTTCTTGCACATTTTTAGATTTCCTTTCTTTGGAAGCGGTATTACTAATGACTGCGTCCATTCTTTTGGCCATTTTTTTGTACTCCATATCTTCTGGCAAATTGTTGTCATGATTTTTACTATATCTGGTCCTCCATATTTCAAGAGCTCTGCTGGAATATTATCCACACCCGGTGACTTCCCTCCTTTCATCGAACATATAGCCTCTTCCACTTCTTCCCGTAATATTGATGCATTTCCGAGTTCCCTGTTTTCGCACTTAATGTTGTTTAATATGCCTAAGTCAGTGTCAAGTTTACAGTTATATAATTCTTTACAATATTCTGTCCACCTTCTCATTACAGCTGTTTTTTCATTGAGCAGAGCCCCATTGCTATCTTCTATGACAGTTACCCTGGGCTGTTGGGGTTTTGATAGTTTTCTTAATGTGTCAAAAGCTGCCTTGCTGTTACCTTTTATTAGCCCCGTATTAATGGACTCACATTGATCAGCTACCCATTTTTCTTTGGCCTGTTTCATTTTCTTCCTAATATTTTTATTCACCATACTGTATTGCCATGCTGCTTCAGGAACCTCTTTCTTAACCTTTTTCATTTCCCGCCGTGTATCACATAACTTCAGAATGTCATCTGTAACCCATGGTTTGTTTATTTTCTTTCTTTTACCAAGTATTTCTGTTGCTGATTCAATGAGCACGTCTTTCATGTTCTCTGTGATTGAGTTGATATCATCTTCCAAAAAGTTAAGAGCTGCGAATTTTCCTCCAACAGTTGCCTCAAAGATTCCCGCGATTTCTGGATCTTTCAGTTTGTCTAAATTGAATCTTAACTGAGAACATCTGTTTTGATTATAGTTCTTTTTAAGTTTAAGCTTGAGCGTCATCAATACCATGTCGTGATCACTACCAATGTCGGCGCCAGGAAAAGTCCTAGTCTTGGCTTTATTAATACTGGACTTGAATCTTTTGGATACAAGAATAAAATCAATTTGGCCATGTATCTCAGTTTTTGGGGCATGCCACGTTGTTCTTCTTGATAACTTATGAGGAAATAGTGTATTTGCAATGGTTAGTTTATAGTTGCTGGCAAATTCTAGTAGCCTTAGTCCTCGATCGTTGGTTTCACCTGTCCCAAATCTCCCCACTGTACCAGCCCAGTGACCGTATGCATCTGGTCCTATTTTAGCATTCCAATCACCTAACACGATGAGAAGATCTTTCTTTGGAATTTTCTCAATTGCTTCATCCAGATTGTCATAAAATGTATCAATTGCCTCATCCTCATAGTCAGTAGTGGGGGCATATACCTGTATGATGGAGATGTTCTTTGGATGTGCTGCAATACGAATGGTGATAAGCCTGCTATTTATTGGGGTGCAGCTGATGACAGAGTTCAATCTATCTTTATGTACGATAAAACCTACTCCATGCTGATGTTTAGACTCATCTCCACTAAACCAAATTTTGTGACCATCATCCGTTATTGATTCACCTAATCCTGTCCATCTGACTTCTGCTAGACCCAGGATGTCCCACGAGTATCTAACAAATTCATGTGTTAGTTCTTTGACTTTTCCACACGCATATAGCGTGCGTACATTCCAAGTTCCAACAACAAAACTTTCTCTTGGAAGTTTCAAAACAGGTGTTTGTACCCCATTCGTTGACTTATCACTCTCAAGGGGCAGTGAGAGCGCGGTCGTTGTTAATCCGGGCATCGGCCGATCCGGCAAATTATTACTGAGTTGACTTTCCATCATAGCATTTCAGTGGGCAAGAGGTTTGCTTGGCGGTGCCCATCTCCTCTCCAAGTATCCTTACAGGTACATACAAAAATGTACCTGGAGCAGTAACAATAGCCCTCAATAAATCTGTAATGTTTTGAAACACTGTCCGATCTACACATCACAAAACCGCCATCTTGGCTATTTGTATCAACACAAACAGCGAACTCACATGATAGGCAAACTTGATGTTTTCATCTTTACAATACTTAGCAACATAATCCAGAAAAAGCCAAACACACTACAAACTCATAAAGCCTTAATAAGGGCTGTTACCACAGATGCAGACTCCAAAACGACGACATGAAATGCACAACACAAAAGTGCGGCCTACCACGCCGCCATCTTGACCTATATATATATATATATATATATATATATATATATATATATATATATATATATATATATATATATATATATATATATATATATATATATATATAACTGCAAGCAAATATGTCGTCTTAACATCGCTTATCAAACGCCTGTGCAGACGATAGCATGTCGACCTAGCTGAAAATGACGAAAGGTTCAATATGTCTGTTTTACCTTATTTCTCAGGAAAAACACAACAGCGAATAACGCGAATAACGCACGCCATTCCTTGGCGTCAAGAATCAACACGGGAAGAATCTCTGATAATTCAATCATAGAGATAAGCAATCTCCTTTCCCCAAAAGGAACCACAGAGCTCAAGACAAATCTTCAGACCGCCTTCATCTCGGTCCAACAGGGCGGAACCTTCTCACCTCCCTTCTTAGCGACACATTCGCCGAACAACCTATGACCCCAAGTTCGACACCAAAGATATAGTTCGACTTAGACATACAACGATATTAAGATAAAAGACATACTCGTCCTACCTAGACAAGAACTACACATAGATTCGGGTCATAGATATTCTGAAGCAAGAACAATCTATTTCTAACCAAAGACAGAATAGATCGCTGTAAATCTAGATTCCTCCGCTGTGTTCGATCTTCAGGAAAGATACAAGAACGGATAACTCGCAAAATGAATACACATCGCCAAATCTGAGTTCTGTCCCTCTAGACTGGAAATCGTGAATTCAAAGATAAATATATTTTTATCAGACAAATAATTACGTTTTTCATTTGTATGCGTAATCTGTGCACCACACAAAAGAATATGTGCGCAACACAGAGTACCTTTCTTGTTACCACCTTACGATCTCATTCGAAGTTATATTCTTTTTGACTAGCGTGACTGAAAGCTACATAAAGTGTCTAGGGTATTGTAAGAGTGTTGTTAAAGAATCTCAATACAAAAACATATACAAACATATACTAAGTACTATGATAAACTCAACTAACTCCAGCTGTTAAATTTTATATTTAAAATATTTTTGTTAAACTTTATTGGTCCTGAGCCTAAAGTTGTTTTGGTCAGGACGACAGTTCAATGAAAATCAATTTAGATGGATAGATATATTTACAAATATATATATAGATATTTACATGCAACAGACATTATGTCCATAGTACATTGTTACAAATGTTCACTTTGATGTTGTTTACTCTATTTAAATACTGTGACTGTGAAGCAGGTTGGGGATTGTCATCATTCCAATGTCTTTTGTTTCACCATGATTGTTCCTTATATTCTTTAGGAGGAATGTTTTTGTAAGCACAGGAGATTATTATTAAATAGTGATAATTTGTCCCAGGCCAGATATAGCACTTATCTGGTTCCTGGAATAAGCCGCAGTTGTAGTCTGTTTGGCCAAACACTTCAGTCTCCTCTGGTCTTGACTTCTTTAATACAAGTAGCCAGAGACTCTTTGAAATCTTGCAGACTTCTTCACTGATCGAGTACTAGCACCAGACAAGTGCCAGCAGGAACCCCTGTCGATGCAAGTTATGGTTCTGTCTTAATACCAAACTAATTCCTCCCAATTTACATGTAAACATACATTGAATACAAAAGAACATGGTCAGCTCTCTCTATGACACCCCTGCTTCTCCACCTTAGTTTGATGGAACAAATTATACCAGTATTCTTTTCTCTTCCCTAATGGATGCTACGCCTCTGTCATTCCTGCAGTAATCTTTTCCATGCAATAAGATAGGTGTAATGTTCCTGTATGACCATCATATATATAGTCCTGTAGTTTTAAACTTCTAGATAGTCCCTTATATGATGGATCAACATCTAGGCCATGCCTAAGTCTGTTATGGAACCATTTAATTACAATCTTTTTTCATGGCCTTTTCGTACACACAACCCTTTGTTAATTAAAAAGTCAATAAAATCAATCTTACCACATATCAAGGAAATATAAACAATTAACGATGAATTAGGCAATTTTTGTTTTTTTTTTAATTACCAGCGGCACTCGAGCTTTCCAGCTCTTTCGGCCCAATGACATGTCATTGCGAGGCTGGGGGGTCAGTGGACTTTCCTTCCAACCCGGTCAGGAGCTTCGCTCCTTCCCATCCACACGGGATTTATGTGCAGGAGCCGTTCAGGTTATTCAGTCAAATTTCCGGTCGTAAACATTTCTTCAAACGCCGACGGCCGGGTTTGAACCATGAACACCTGGTCGCCAGTACAACGTCGTAGCCATTACACCAGCGCGGCAATAGAATATGGCACACTTTCATCTCTGCCTCTGTTCAGATTGCTTTCTGATGGTAGTATTATTAATAAAAAAGCACAAGTCTGCTCATCGCTTCTTGCTCCTCTGAATATTTTGGAAAAATGGCAGCGAGCATCCTACTATTACTATCATGTAAAAAAGCTTTGGCCAATGAGACCAAGCATCTCTTTTTTTTGAATGAATTCTTTCTAAAAAAAATTATCTCAAACCCTATGCGTTACTATTACCAACTAGATTTGTATAATTAGGTCAGCCAATAATATTACGGCTTCCTTCAAATTCCATCCAATCCCTTTCATTGTACTATCTTAGCCTTTCTCTCACCTAATTTTTTCCCAAAAAATATGCTATCCAATCTAAGCAGACATGACTTGACCTGACAATATCTCCGATTCTCTATGTATTATCCCTAATATTTGATTATCTAATGGACTATTTATGTAATTGATAACATATTCTTAGTCAGCAAGGCCACAGATACACGAATATATGATTTGTATGGGGCTACGTGGCTTGGTTCAATATTCCATATTTTATTTTTCCATGTTAGTTGTCGATTTTTAAACTACCTCCTGTTCAATTCTTTTCTCATGTACTTTCAAGCTAATTACGAGAGTTTATGTCATTCGCAATAAGAGCTAAGCGTGTTTCCCTGACCGTAGTGTCCACTTTTTTCTAACTTTTTCATCGTATTGTGAATCCGCCTAAAGCACTACTAGCAAGTTAGTTTTATTTTTATTTTTTTTAGAAACAATTGTGAGACGTGATTTGCGTTGGTTATCTATCCGTCCCCTCTCCCCTCTACAATGTATTTAGGCAAATACTTAGTTGACCTAGGAAAGTGTTACGTTTGTCTCAAGGACGAATTTGAAAACTAGGGTACCCTTTTTGTTTCGGCCAATGCGTTATCAAATAATACACTGAAGGCGTAGGCGACTACTACGATTCTCGCCGCAAATTTTTAGTATTTTCCTATCTTTGACTTTATGCACTATACTGTTATATCCTAATTTAGATATTGTATTTAGAAGTTTACCACACCCAGTACCGGTGTGAACAGGAATTGCCAAGGCGACAAAACTAACATTTTAACTGTAAATTTGAGTAATGGGACTTACAAAATACCCAGATTTTTCCATTCAATTTTATCAGCCCGCTGTGGCAATATACATAACATTTTTCCCGACTTCCGGCAGTCGTTTTACCCAAGTGGATTTTATCCAGGAGAATACGCTGTTTCATAATCGGAACTCACCCCAGAGCAAGCCAATAGGATTATTATCATCATCATAATTAACAGTTTTAGCAATCATATGTTTTCCTGCTGTTTACTGGGAGTGACATATCTCAGAGAGTTCCGGCATTAACTGTTCCAGGTGTCAATTGTGTATCCAGAAATCTACCACCAAATTAGGCGTTCCCCGTGTAACATTTAATTATTATCGGAGGGACTGGGGCCGATTCGGATGATACCAACTACTGGATTTTATATGCACATTCATGGATTATTCGTCCAAAACATTGTTTCAGCAGATTAAGTAAGGAACGAATGAGTGGTCACGTATAACAGAGAAAGAGAGAGAGAGAAATATTTTCTTTTGATTACAGGAAACAGTGTACCTGCAAACTTCTGGTTTGTTTTATTTACCATTGTTTATTTTTTTACTGGATAGCATTTTAGTGGGACTTGTTCTTTTCTTTACTGTCTATTCTACACCCTAGTGTTTATCTTTGACCTTTGGGTTATTAACTTCCTTTGGGATCCTTCTTTTTCTCAACAAGGGGGAGGGCACTCATTTGGTTATTTTCCTATGTCTGAAAACATGATACATAAATACATACATACATACATACATCATACATACATACATACATACATACATACATACATACATACATACATACATACATACATACATACATACATACATACATACATACATACATACATACATACATACATACATACATACATACATACATACATACATACATACATACATACATACATACATACATACATACATACATACATACATACATACATACATACATACATACATACATACATACATACATACATACATACATACATACATACATACATACATACATACATACATACATACATACATACATACATACATACATACATACATACATACATACATACATACATACATACATACATACATACATACATACATACATACATACATACATACATACATACATACATACATACATACATATCAGAATCTTTATTCTCCATAAAATACATTAATATGTACAGACATGATATAATAGATACAACATGGCATATAGGAGAATCATTAGAATTTACATAAAGTGTTGAAGACGTCTCAAGTAGTTATATGTGGGTGTTTTTTTACATCGAACCTTTGTGTTACACATACATAAAATTTTTTAAGCTTTCTAAAAGACATTGGCATATAATGATATGATATAACCTGCCAAAAAATGAGAATTATTGAAATTTACAAAATGTGTGTGGAATACCATTCAAGTTGAGCAATATGGTTGTTTTTACATGGGGGTTTTATCAGAATTTCTGTTTGCCATAAAAAAAAAAAAACTTTGACAGCTAGTAGAGTGAGATATTAAATATAGCATCAAATACAATAGTCGTTTGGTATAGTAGACAGAGCACAATTGAGATTAGACGGTGGGGAAAACATTTCAGCAATTTAAAATGGGTGTTTTTTTACATCGAAGTTTCCATATTCTGTAAGAACCTATAATTGCACTGATACTGACATATTTACATAAAACCTTTGCTTCAAATTTCCGCAACCCTAGCGACATTAATCCACTCACACACTTTGCATGCACATGACCCAAACTACCAATTATCAGTACGATTACATGCGTACGATAGCCTAGTTCGTTAATTTCTGCAGCCAATGGATAGTACTTATCAAATTTATGTTGGTAACATTTATCTAAATGGGCGTCATATGGTATTGCTGCCTCTACTATAAAAGCTGTTTTGTTCTGTCGATTGATTATCGTTAAATCAGGTTTTACGGCATGTGTCTTAAATGAGGTGTTACTGCTGCCGAAAAGTGATGGTTTAACTATTATCTCTTTATTTATTTATTGTTATGTCACTCTTATTATTGTATGAGGATTTCAGTTTCTCATAAATAATGTCTACAGCTCTATTGTGCCTTTGTTGGTATAATGTTTGAAATTTGGTACATCCATTCAATAAATGTGACACTGTTTCGTATGGGTGGTTACATATTTTGCACATTTTCGTGTATGTCTGTGGGTAATATAGATGTAAAAGACTTTCGCATTCCAGCAACTGTAACCTCGATCTCACAGCAAATGAAAGTATTTTATCACTTAATTTAACATTAGATAGAAAACTAGATGACAATGAATGGTTTACACATTTCATTTCGCGCACTATTCTCCCTTGTGATGATTTACTTTTTAGTTCACTTAGAATTAGGTTAAGTTTATGTGATTTAAATCCAGAATAAAAAGCATTTGCTGACTTGTATGTTAGACTCACATCTTCATCTACATCTAAATGTACAGTGTAATGGCCACTGTCATCCACTTTCACACTCACTCCTTCACGCGCGCATTCTTCATTCAGTTCTACCCAAAATGATTTTGGCCAATTCACCTTCGATCTTTTAGCTAGATGGTTTGTTTCATTTAACTCGTAACTTGCAAAGTTATTCCTATCATCATCTACTTGGTCTATTTTACGTTTTTTCATATGTCTATCTAACGAGTTTATCGCTGCAGTTTTTACAAGACTATCATCACAATTGAGCATACTGACAAGGAATGAAATATGTCGAGAGTGGTATAATATGAAGGGGTTTGGTATGCCAAGGCCACCCTTCGACCTGGGACAAAAGAAATAGCTCCTTGTGGATGATTCATTTAGCGCTAGCCATGTTCTAACGTGGTGTACAATTTCATCTTCAATTTCTTTAAGTTGTTTTTCTGTGAAGTGTATGTTAGAAAAATAAAACATGAGAGGACCGAAACACATCGGGTTAATTAATGAGATCTTTGCTGATGTTGGTAGTGGGGCACAGCTTAATTTGGTTAAATTTGATCTAAATTCTAATATAAGGCTGCTTGCTTGAATGACCTTGGATATTAATGTCCACCTTACGAGTGTTGACCCAATTGTTTCCGCTTCGCTGACCGCTGAACACTGCACACTTTTGTGGCTTAACCTCCATCCCACTGGTCTCCATAAATACTGTTGTCTTCTGTGCCATTGATACATACATACATACATACATACATACATACATACATACATACATACATACATACATACATACATACATACATACATACATACATACATACATACATACATACAAATTCATTGGGGGGTACATACATACAAATGACGTACCGGGTA
>JAMPIV010003425.1:92500-143918 GCA_024509875.1 Oreohelix idahoensis | reverse complement strand
GATTGACTTAAGATGTTCGCACGCAGCCACTTGTGACCTGGTCAACGTGCGATTTTAAGAGTACCTTTCTAATGCATTTTATTGCTATATGTTTGTTCAATTGTTTGTGCTGTTGTTTTCATTATTTGTTCTATTGTTTCACCAGTGTTTATACTATTGCTTCCAGTATTAGTACTGTTGCCGGACTTTTAGTACCATTGCTCTATTGTTTGTATTTTTTTTAATTCAATTGTTTGTATTATTTTTTTCCATTGTT
This sequence comes from Oreohelix idahoensis, assembly GCA_024509875.1. Lineage (NCBI taxonomy): Eukaryota > Metazoa > Mollusca > Gastropoda > Stylommatophora > Oreohelicidae > Oreohelix > Oreohelix idahoensis. The sequence continues at coordinate 143,662 of JAMPIV010003425.1, read as the reverse complement.
TGTATTATTTTTCTATTATTTGCACTATTTTGTATTATTTTTTTCCATTGTTTGTACTATTTTTTTCAGTTGTTTGCATTGTTTTTTTTCCATTGTTTGCACTATTTTTTAAAAATTGTTTGTACCAGTTTTTTTCATTGTTCGCACTATTATGCCCATTGGTTGCACATATTTTTCCATTGTCTGTATTATCTTTTCCATTGTTTGTACTATTTTTTCCATTGTTTGCACTATTTTTTTAATATTGTTTGCTCTATTTTTTTCAATGTTTGTACGATTTCATCCATTTTCGTTTAGTATTCTTTCCTCTGTTTTTAATATTGTTCCACTGTTATTCAGTTTTTATTACTATTGTTCCACTGTTTGTATTATTATTCCATAATTTGCACTATTTTTCCTCTGTAGTGCTATTGTTTAGATGTTTATTTGCTCGTTTGTACTATTATTTTCATTGTTTGTACTAGAAATAGAGGAAGGCAAAGAAAATCCTGGGCTGATAACATCAAAGAATGGGCAGGACACGGTTTTTCCACACTTGTACGCATTGCTGAGGATAGAGAGCAGTGGAGGACCATGTCTGCTGATGCTTCCACCATGGCACCCCTACGACCCATGACGGGTTATGGGTTGAGATGATGACTAGAAATATTTAAATTAATATTCCACAACAAAGTCAGCAAAACGTTTACTGATAAATTCAGCAACTTACGGCCGAACTAAACAGTTCCACAACACTGCAAGTAGGCTGTTTTTTTTTTCCTTTTTGGATGCTGCTTCTATCAAACTCCCTCGCAGCATGGCCAGACCCTGCCAAATTGGCAGATCGTGTGAGCTTTCTCAGAATAATGCATAATGCATGAGCCAGGACCTCCAGGCGAACTTGAGGCCAATATCTGTGCGTGACTTTCCAAGAAATGTATGTAGAGTTATTGATTATTGATACGGAACAGATTACCCAATAATTCAGGCTTTTACTGATTTCTGGTTTTGATGAGAAAGCGGACTTTTTTCATTTGGCAGTGTAGAGAAGATCAAGAGTATGTCTTTATTTAGTAGTTACTCTGTGGTTCTGTTCACCGCACAACCCACTATGTCTCTATCACTGACTCACCACACAACCCACTATGTCTCTATCACTGACTCACCACACAACCCACAATGTCTCTATCACTGACTCACCACACAACCCACTATGTCTCTATCACTGACTCACCACACAACCCACTTTGTCTCTATCACTGACTCACCACACAACCCACTATGTCTCTATCACTGACTCACCACACAACTCACTATGCCTCTATCACTGACTCACCACACAACCCACTTTGTCTCTATCACTGACTCACCACACAACCCACTATGTCTCTATCACTGACTCACCACACAACCCACTTTGTCTCTATCACTGACTCACCACACAACCCACTATGTCTCTATCACTGACTCACCACACAACCCACTTTGTCTCTATCACTGACTCACCACACAACCCATTTTGTCTCTATCACTGACTCACCACACAACCCACTATGACTGAATATGACATGTGCTATTTGTAATATGCATATACTGATAATTTTTTAAACCGTTTTTATTTGTTGACTTACAACAACCTCTGTTACTGACTCAGCCACTGGTTCAAACCTACACCCCCCCCCCCCAGTACACTGCAGCTTCTACCCTTCTCTTACATTTACGAGTCATACGTCCTCTTACATTTATTGCTCACCTACCCTCCGCTTACATTTATTGCTCACCTACCCTCCGCTTACATTTATTGCTCACCCACCCTCCGCTTACATTTATTGCTCACCCACCCGCCGCTTACATTTACTTCTCACTTGTCATCCTCTTACATTCAATTCTCACCTAGCTTCCTTTCATATCCACTAAATATCTTTTATATTCAGCTCCATAGACTAAGGATTACAAAACTGTTACCGTATAATATCCTTCTCAGTCACGACCGTTGACCTTCTTTCAAGGACGTCTATCATGGTAACGTATTCATACTCTGGGATGAAATCTTCCATATTACATTTGTTAAAATTCCCAGACGTTCATCCTACATAGCGTTGTACATCATATAATTTCACACAAAGTCATATACGATAATCCTATCAGTTAAAGGCTTTCAGTTGGCTACCCTCTCTTTACATCCATGCCACGACTTTGGCATTGAAGCATGTACGGCATTTAAAACATGTGCATAAGGTAAACAATATAACTTCTTCTACTCGTAGGAATTCTCCGTCTACGATCCATTATTGTTGGTGTCGTTTTCATAGTGATGAATTGAAACGCGAATGGTTACAACGGAATAAATGTCAACAATGTTTTTCAAACGAAAACCAACAAGTATCTTGAATTGGGTGAACTGGTCAAGTATTGGCAGCACACAAGTCGTTGGTAACTTTACATAGATTTTATTCACCAGGACACGAAGTGGACAAGACGGACATCGTCACAGGCGCAAAGATCACACGACAACATATTAATTATTGCTGCTAAAGTTCCTGAAGATTCTCTTCTAGTAAAGACCTCTGTCCATAGACTAAGGATTACAAAACTGTTACCGTATAATATCCTTCTCAGTCACGACCGTTGACCTTCTTTCAAGGACGTCTATCATGGTAACGTATTCATACTCTGGGATGAAATCTTCCATATTACATTTGTTAAAATTCCCAGACGTTCATCCTACATAGCGTTGTACATCATATAATTTCACACAAAGTCATATACGATAATCCTATCAGTTAAAGGCTTTCAGTTGGCTACCCTCTCTTTACATCCATGCCACGACTTTGGCATTGAAGCATGTCCGGCATTTAAAACATGTGCATAAGGTAAACAATATAACTTCTTCTACTCGTAGGAATTCTCCGTCTACGATCCAATCTTAAAGGCAAGCGACTCTGTAGATCCATTCTAGGAATGATAAAATTCCCGCTAGATTAGTAGTAGAGCGGCCTTTTTATGCAGCATTAAAATAAGAAGTGGGCGATAACTTACGTGACATAACTGCGATTGGCTCTTCGACCTGAAAGACCAATATACAAATCACAACATAATAAATGGCTTCCTTCAACATGCCATTGGATACACAATATAAAATTACAATCATGGACACAAGCCAGTTCCATGTTTCCACTTCAAAACATGACGTCACAAACTACTCAACTAGGTTACACGTGCGTCCAAAGCAACTCACACAGCATTGTGCACGTCAGTGCGTGAATCAATCGAACGCACAAATAATATAACTATCTCAAGACTGGTGCGTACATTTGGTAGGACCGACGACTACCCCCTTAGGTAATAAATGTACGTAACAGCTCCCTTATTACCTCCCCTTAAAAAAAATTAATTCTATTAATTTTTTTCGAACTAATTACTCGAGAGAGAGGTGAGTCAAAACTACAACAATATATACAATGCATAAAGTTATATCATATTAAGAAAAGAATATTGACTTGAAATTAATATAACTAAATGACAGTATGCATTAAAGCACACATCCACCATCGACCTACTTTGGAACGATGTGGTAATATTCGAAGTAAAAAGAAGTTGAAAATGAAAATGAAAATGAAAAATCAACAAAAAAAGATGATAATAAAATTCAACTAAGTTTTCAACAAAATTTGAAACATATGATTTCAAAAATGAAAATGAACAGCAACACTGATGATAATCAATGATAAGAAAATCAAAAGAACAGAAATTTTTTTTTTAAATACAACATGCAAAAATGAAGCAATGCATAATTAAACACTTTAAGAAGCAACGCACTTACTGATATCTAACACTAGTAAGTTTGACTAGTTATCTAAAAGTGAAATATCATGTAGTGGGATACGTGACTACACGTATTGCGAGACACTAATAACGTTAGTAGATGTGTGATTTATAAACAATCAAATTGATTAAATTGAATTAATCTAATTCTAGTACTTAATTACACATAAATAAATAACTAGTAATTTATTCTAAGTAATTCTAATTTCAGTCATTGTGAATATTCGTTCAGAACTATTTAGAGTCAACAAGAATATGTTCCTAATGTTCCATGCACGAAATAAGTTTACGAACACGATATGTAGTGTAATATGTTCCATAACACTAACGAATGTCTATTTGTTGCTTTTTACCAATGTTTCCATACTAAAAAAAATGTTACTTTACTATCACTGTTCCCGTTCTAATAAAACGTTACTTCACAAGAAATAATGTTATAATCCATATGTAAGTATGTTCTGAAAGTTATATTTATACGAATACTGCAAAACTATACATAGTTTTCACAGATGTACAATTAATGACACTGTACAAAGTTATTCATGTTTCGGTGAGGACGTTTCTCCATCTAAAAGTGGTTTAGTTTCACCAAGTTCACTAGGGCATCTTGAAAGACAGTCTGCAAATACATTCTGCACTCCAGGAATAGCTCGTATCTCAAAATGGAACGGTTGAAGAGCTATAGCGTAACGCGCTGACTTTGATGACTTAACGTTCCCTGTATTCAATGCGGTAAGAGCTTTCTGGTCAGACTCCACCACAAAGTGTGATCCGAGGAGATAACGATCCAGTTTTGTGATTGCCCAGACAAGAGCAAGGAGCTCTTTGTCTAGAACGGAGTAATTTATCTCGCTCGTTGTAAGCTTTCTGGATACGTACATAACAGGAAATAAGGTGCCTCCGTATTCCTGCATCAAAACTGCCGCAATAGCGTAGGAAGAAGCATCACTGCGAAGAACAAAGGTGAGATCTTTGTTAGGCAACTTTAAAAAAGGCTTATTTGAAAAAAATTGTTTTATATAGTCTAACGCCGTTTGGTGATCCTGCGACCACTTTATTACATTAGGTGTGCCCTTCTTCAGTAAAGACGAAAGAGGTGCAGTTATAGTAGACAAATGAGGGATGAATTTAGAATAGAACTGTATTAGTCCTAAGAGTGACCTCACTTGTTTTTTTTGTCTTAGGTGCTGAGATGTTTAAAATTTTAGAGACGTTACTGTCTTCTGTATACATTAAACCGCGACCTATACGGTGACCAAGAAATGAGATGTCATGAAAACCGACAAAAGCCTTTGAAGGTTTCGCTGTTAAGTTATAATCCTGTAAGGTAGAAAGTAAAGATTTTAAACCCTGAATATGTTCATCCCAAGAGTCACTAAAAAGACAGATGTCATCTATATAAGTAATGACATCGGGACGATGAGACAATATGCGGCGCATCATGCGTACAAAGGTAGCTGGCGCATTCATTAACCCGAAAGGCATACAATTCCATTGAAAAAGACCCCGTGGTGTCGAGAAAGCGGTGAATGGCTTTGCTTTCGTAGTGAGTGGCACTTGCCAATAACCCTTTGAAAGGTCAAATTTCGAAAAGAATGTGGCATGAGATAATTTCTCTAATAAGTCATCTAAAAGAGGTAATGGTTCCGCATCGAATTTTGTAACTTTGTTTAACTTCCTGTAATCTACGCAAAGACGTATATTGTTGTCTTTCTTCCTAATGATTACCATAGAAGAAGAATATGGTGATGAAGATGGTTCAATTATATTTAATTGGAGCATATCATCCAATTCCTTATCAACCTTATCACGAAAGTGTAAAGGAATAGGATATGGGCGAACTCGAATCGGTGTATCGTCAGTCAGAATAATGTCATGTTGGATGACTGACGTATGACCTGGGATGTCAGTGAGGACATCCTCATACGTGTGTAGAATTTTAGAGACTTGCTGACGTTGATCATCAGTAAGAGTAGATGAGATAGTAACATCATTCCATTTCTCAGTGGAATGGAGTGGTACAACTGGTATTGGTAGTTGTACATCATCGAAAGAAGATTCCTCTTCTTGGATGACTGACAAACTAGACTAGTGTTGAATAGGTGGTGTAGGATCGTCAGTTGCCTGGAACACCGACAGTAGATAATCAGGACGTGAGTAATACTCCTTCAACATGTTAATGTGGAAGGTTTTATGTTTGCCATTAACTTCAACGATGTAGTCGACATCGGATATTCTTGAGATGATCCTGAAAGGACCTCTCCAGGTAATTAAAAGACGATTGTTATGCGCAGGGAGTAATACAAAAGCTTCATCACCAGGTATGAGCTGGCGAAGACGTCTATATTTGTTTGCAGATAGACGAGCTTTTTCTTTGGCATGTTCGGATGATGCAGTAGCTAGTCTACAAGCATCTATGATTTTCTTTCTAAGAGAGATCACATACTCATAAGAGGATTGAGTTTCCTCTTCAATATTCTCATCCACCAATAAGTCGTGGATTAACGACATCGGACCGCGTGGTTGCATGCCAAAAACAAGCTGGAACGGAGAAAACCCCGTTGCTTGATTTTGTACCTCGCGATACGCAAAGAGACAAGCGGGTAGGACCCGATCCCAGTCTTGGGGATGGTCTTGAGTCATCTTACCCAACAACTGCTTGAGTGTCCTATTGAGACGCTCAATAAACCCATTTGACATCGGATGATAAATAGAACTAAGAGATCTGTCTATACCTAATGTCTTCATAACTTGAGACATGGATTCAGAAATGAACTGAACCCCATGATCCGACAAGATTTTCCGTGGAAAACCAATGCGTGAGAAGATTAACATCAATGCCTCTGCTACACTGGCAGATGAAGTGTTCTTGAGAGGGATGGCCTCAGGTCAACGAGTGCACATATCAATGCACGTAAGAATATGCGTATGCCCTCTAGCAGATGGAAGCATTGGACCAATAATGTCAATGGCCATTTTATCAAATGGTCTAATCGGGATGTCCGCAGCTTGAATAGGAGCCGCATGAAATGGACCCCGTACCTTAACTTCTTGACATATCAAACAGGACCGACAATAGAGAGTAACATCTCTATGGACGCCTGGCCAGTAGAATGCCGAAAGCACTCTGGATTTGGTACGCGAAAAACCCATATGGCCCGCACATTGCGAGTCATGAGCATGTCGTAATATACGAGATCTCATACAGGATGGGACAAGAATCTGAGAACATAAGGATAAATCCTTTTCCCGTATTACTCTAACCAAAATCCCATTTTTAAGTATAAAGTCATGTCTAGATTTTGCAAGTTTGTTGCTTGTATTCTTTTTGTTCACATACTGAAAAAATTTTTTTAATGAATTATCAATCTTTTGCAATGTTGCAAACAACTCCCGTGAAATAGGAGCATCATCATTACCAGTGGTATGAACAGTAGGTTCAATAGGTGTATCATGCGACATATTAGTAGCTTGCGCTCTAGTCACTACTGCATTTGCAGTTTGAATATGTCGCTCTTCCCATTCAGCTATTTGCTGAGGTGTACACTCTTTAATACCATGTATGCGACCCAGTATTACATCACAAATTGGGTTAGGCAGAAGACATGCTTGGATCTTTCCTGTAAAGAAAGGAGTATGAAGATCAATAATAGCAGTGGGAAATGTTTCAATTATGCCACCAAATGTTACACATTTGACAACCCGGCCCGTGGCACAACTTGGGTTGATCAGCGAAGTCCGGACACCGATTGTTGTACAACCTGAGTCAAATAGGAGAGAGCATGAAATATTATTGACAAATCCCTTGTGAAACTTAAGAGAGCCCTGTCCCTGGTGTACTGACGCAGCAGTGGCTGTACAGACTGCAGGCAGGCTAGGCAAGGTATGTCCGCAACGCAGCGTCGTGATCGCCTTAGGCTGGAAAAGAGTCGAGCATTCTGGACAGTCTTTCACCTGGGAACAATCTAGAGAACAAGACATAGCATTGTGAGTTTCAGCTACTTTACCCTGTTCAATGTTAGCCTGTGTATCATTAAAAGCAACATTAGAATGTCTACCTGTATTATTCGACGATCTATCTCGTCGGCGCGATCGATTGTGATTTTTGTCATTAAAATTGCCATAATTGTCGTTTCTGCTAGAGTTAAAATTTGGATTAGTCCGATAATTTGTAGAATGATCGTTATGATGTTGGTTAAATGGTTTATTTCCAAAAACTTGTCTGTTTTGCGGACCCTGAGACCTTGATCTCCAGTTTTGTTTATTATACTGTCCTTCATTATTTTTAACATAATTGTTACCAAAATCTCGCGATCTGTGAGTTTGGTTCTAAGAAACATTAAATGGAGCAGATTGTTGAAATTGCTTCCCTTTGTAAAAGTTATCATTGTTGAAATTATGATTATTTCCCTTATTGACATACCTATCAGCACTAAAAGATCGATTGCGTGAAAAATTGTTTTGTTGTGCTGCAAAAGCAACAGGCAATTCACTCTTAATCTGCGCATTACTCAGATCCATGGTTGGGTGAGCAGTGCAGAAGTTTTTTGCATGTTCTTCTAAGTTTTTCATTGATAAAGGTTTCCGTTCGTGTAAAAAATGCGAGAAATGTAGGATTTACCGACGAAAGTACCTTATCGCGCATCAGTAAATCAAAGAGACCTTCATACGACTTTTCAATTTTGGATAATTCGATCCATCTTTCTAATGTTAGTCGTATCTGTGACAGAAAATCACTAAAATTTCTGGCAGATTGAGGTAGTAATGTGTGAAATCTCAAACGATATTCGTTTTCTGTCATTTGGAATTTTTGCAGAAGTGCTGCTCTAAGAGCATTGTAGTCATTTTTCTCACCAATGCTGGTGGTATGATAAACTGCTAATGCATCTCCTGTAAGTAATCTGGATAAATATGTACAGTATAGCGCTTTATCCACGTTATAAGACCCACAAGTGGCCTCAAACCTATCTAGGAAGAATATTACGTCATCAGACGGGGGATTAAATTTTGGCAATTTAAGGTGAATTTCCTTAAAATTATCATGTCTGGATGAAGTTTGGCTTTCAAAAGTTCTCTGAGAATTAGCTTCCTGAGTTAACCTAATTCTCTCATATTCTGACTCTGCTAATTTTCAGTTCATGCTGTCGTTTTTTTTCATTCTCTTCCATCTCAAGCTGAAGTCGTTTTACATTTTGTTCCGCTATCAATCTTCTCTCTTCCATTTCCTTTTGTTTCTGTTCCATTTCCTTTTCAGCTATTAATCTTTTTTCTTCCATTTCTTTTTGTTTATTAATCTTTTTTCTTCCATTTCTTTTCTAAGTCTTTCTTCAGCCTCCTTTTGTTTCTGTTCTGCCTCTCGCAGAAATCGTTTCTCTTCTAATTCAGCGGCTAATCTCATTTTTTTCTCATCTTCCTCAGCAGTTAATCTCATTTTTTTCTCATTCTCCTCAGCCTCAATCCGTTTCTGATCTGCCTCAAATTTCATCTTCTTCTCATGTTCCTCAGCCTCAATCCGTTTTTTGATCTGCCTCAAATTTCAAATTTTCCAAACGTAAAGTTTCTAACCTTCTCTGATCAGCTTCTATTTCTTGAGCTTTCTTATATTCTGACATAGCGAATTGTCTTACCTCTTCAGCAGGTATTTGCAAAGCTTTTGCTTGCTTAATGAAATAGTCTAAGGTAGCCATTTCAATATTATTATGTAATAATACTACTTAAAAGTGTTACTACAACTAGTGTTCTTCGTTCCTGTTCTAGAACGGTAAAATCAATTTATATAATAGGCAATAATATTAATAATTAATAATGTAATTTATAACATGTAATGGTGTGAAAGCAGTAATGTGACAGACAATAGCACAATAATGACACGACAAGATATTTAAAACAAACGAAGACGTTCGCAGAAATCCAATTAAAATAAAATGAGAAACTGAAATGGAATGTCGTAAAGGATTACGATGATAACTGCGATTAAATAATGCACAAGACAATTGACAACACAGTGTAAAAAACATAGGTTTTGTAAAAAACTAAACGACAGGAAAGGTGAGATGGACGCGAAATACAAACACAATGCATCATAAAACCAAGGTACAAGTAAAAATAGCTACCAAAAACAACAATTAAACGTGACACTACAGCTAAAACAGACAGGTGTCACAGACCACCAGACACAGTGGACCTAGAATCCTTCTACGCTCACGCGTAGGAACATTCCACTGCGGGAAGTCTGCAAAATAATGTCCTACAGAACGTCTGACGAAGAGCCCGAATTGACTTCGAGATGAATCTCGTTCGTCAGATCTACCTCCCAACCTCCCGCGAAGAATACACAAAACATAACACATAACATAGAAAATATATATATATGGACATTTAAGGCACAGCTAATTGTAATAAAGTGTATAACGGATATAAGTTATACTTAGCTCGCGTGCAGGTAAAAATCAAAGTGCCTCGTCCCCGTGTATGTACGTCTACAGATAAAATACTTCGTTCTGCTTATCTAGATTACAGCTCGCACGCAATAATGATGAAGAGATGATCTCCAAGTAATCAGTCACTGTGAAACTTGACGTGGAGGTTGATTGAAGACCTTGAGCATTTGAGTTGATTTTGATTCATATTCCGCTAGGATCCAAATTGAGATGATGGCGCCTTGAAAGTAAAAATTCTTCTTTTCAAACGATCAATTGGATGGGTACGTTCCTGAAATTACTTCCAGACCGCACTGGCCTACCAGTTATTGTTGGTGTCGTTTTCATAGTGATGAATTGAAACGCGAATGGTTACAACGGAATAAATGTCAACAATGTTTTTCAAACGAAAACCAACAAGTATCTTGAATTGGGTGAACTGGTCAAGTATTGGCAGCACACAAGTCGTTGGTAACTTTACATAGATTTTATTCACCAGGACACGAAGTGGACAAGACGGACATCGTCACAGGCGCAAAGATCACACGACAACATATTAATTATTGCTGCTAAAGTTCCTGAAGATTCTCTTCTAGTAAAGACCTCTGTCCATAGACTAAGGATTACAAAACTGTTACCGTATAATATCCTTCTCAGTCACGACCGTTGACCTTCTTTCAAGGACGTCTATCATGGTAACGTATTCATACTCTGGGATGAAATCTTCCATATTACATTTGTTAAAATTCCCAGACGTTCATCCTACATAGCGTTGTACATCATATAATTTCACACAAAGTCATATACGATAATCCTATCAGTTAAAGGCTTTCAGTTGGCTACCCTCTCTTTACATCCATGCCACGACTTTGGCATTGAAGCATGTACGGCATTTAAAACATGTGCATAAGGTAAACAATATAACTTCTTCTACTCGTAGGAATTCTCCGTCTACGATCCAAATCTTAAAGGCAAGCGACTCTGTAGATCCATTCTAGGAATGATAAAATTCCCGCTAGATTAGTAGTAGAGCGGCCTTTTTATGCAGCATTAAAATAAGAAGTGGGCGATAACTTACGTGACATAACTGCGATTGGCTTCGACCTGAAGACCAATACAAATCACAATAATAAATGGCTTCCTTCAACATGCCATTGGATACACAATATAAAATTACAATCATGGACACAAGCCAGTTCCATGTTTCCACTTCAAAACATGACGTCACAAACTACTCAACTAGGTTACACGTGCGTCCAAAGCAACTCACACAGCATTGTGCACGTCAGTGCGTGAATCAATCGAACGCACAAATAATATAACTATCTCAAGACTGGTGCGTACATTTGGTAGGACCGACGACTACCCCCTTAGGTAATAAATGTACGTAACACATGTGCTATTTGTAATATGCATATACTGATAATTTTTTAAACCGTTTTTATTTGTTGACTTACAACAACCTCTGTTACTGACTCAGCCACTGGTTCAAACCTACCCCCCCCCCCCAGTACACTGCAGCTTCTACCCTTCTCTTACATTTACGAGTCATACGTCCTCTTACATTTATTGCTCACCTACCCTCCGCTTACATTTATTGCTCACCCACCCTCCGCTTACATTTATTGCTCACCCACCCGCCGCTTACATTTACTTCTCACTTGTCATCCTCTTACATTCAATTCTCACCTAGCTTCCTTTCATATCCACTAAATATCTTTTATATTCAGCTTGAACACATGACATAACATCGTCGCCCCTTACACATGACATAACATCGTCGCCCCTTACATATGACATAACATCATCGCCCCTTACACATGATACAACATCGTCGCCCCTTACACATGACATAACATCGTCGCCCCTTACACATGACATAACATCGTCGCCCCTTACACATGACATAACATCATCGTCGCTTACATTTGACATTACATCATCGTCGCTTGCACGTGTCATAACATTATCGTCGCTTACATTTGACATACCATCGTCGTCGCTTACATGCAACATAACATCATCCTCTCTTACACTTGACATACAATCACCCTTGCTAACCTCCTGTGATTTCCAGGAGATCTCAGATCAGACAGTCAAAACAGACCTCAGATGAGACAGTCAGAACAGACCACAGATGAAACAATCAGAATATACCTCAGATGAGACAGTCAAAATAGACATCAGATGAGTCAGCCAGAAAAGACATCAGATGAGACAGTCAGAATAGACCTCAGATGAGACAGTCAGAATACACCTCAAATGAGAAAGTCAGAATAGACCTCAGATGAGACAGTCAGAATAGACATCAGTTGAGACAGTCAGAATAGACATCAGATGAGACAATCAGAATAGACCTCAGATGAGACAGAATAGAACAGACATCAGATAAGACAGTCAGAATAGACCTCAGATGAGACAGTCAGAATAGACATCAGATGAGACAGTCAGAACAGACCTCAGATCATACAGTCAAAACAGACCTCAGATTAGACAGTCGGAATAGACCTCAGATTAGACAGTCAAAATATACATCAGATGAGACAGCCAGAAAAGACATCAGATGAGACATTCAGAATAGACCTCAGATGAGACAGTCAGAATACACCTTAGATGAGAAAGTCAGAATAGACCTCAGATGAGACAGTCAGAATAGACATCAGTTGAGACAGTCAGAATAGACATCAGATGAGACAATCAGAATAGACCTCAGATGAGACAGAATAGAACAGACATCAGATAAGACAGTCAGAATAGACCTCAGATGAGACAGAATAGAACAGACATCAGATAAGACAGTCAGAATAGACTTCAGATGAGACAGTCAGAATAGACATCAGATGAGACAGTCAGAACAGACCTCAGATCATACAGTCAAAACAGACCTCAGATTAGACAGTCAGTCGGAATAGACCTCAGATTAGACAGTCAAAATATACATCAGATGAGACAGCCAGAAAAGACATCAGATGAGACATTCAGAATAGACCTCAGATGAGACAGTCAGAATACACCTTAGATGAGAAAGTCAGAATAGACCTCAGATGAGACAGTCAGAATAGACATCAGTTGAGACAGTCAGAATAGACATCAGATGAGACAATCAGAATAGACCTCAGATGAGACAGTCAGAATAGACATCAGATGAGACAGTCAGAACAGACCTCAGATCATACAGTCAAAACAGACCTCAGATTAGACAGTCAGAATAGACCTCAGATAAGACAGTCAGAATAGACCTCAGATCAGACATTCAGAATAGACCTCAGATTAGACAATCAGAACAGACCTCGGATGAGACAGTCAGAACAGACCTCGTATCAAACGGTCATAATAGACCTTTTTACCAACTAAGCATGTCGTTAGAGTCGGGTGAGGTTATGTGGTTGGTTTCCTCATCATCTAAAACAGATAGCTACAGAAGTCGCTACTACAAAAGCACATGAAATGCTGTGTCTCCGGGTTTCTGAATGAGGGTCACCCGAAGAGCTGGTCCTGTACCCGTCAGTGTTGTCCAATTTATACAAGTAACGGGAAGGGGCAAACAGTGGCTAAAATGGTGTAACAAAACAATTGACAGCAGACATGCAGTACACGGGAACACTCAAGAAATGGAGAACTGCATCATATCAAGTCTAGAACCACGTCTCAAGATGTAGGTGATCACCGTCTTCAACAGGTCTCGATTTTAAAAATGCTTTTTGTCAGTCCTGTTGTTGAACTCTTTACAATGTCATAATGTCAGACTACACATTATCTTGTCCCTCTGCCATTCTCAATTTCTCTTTGCCTCTATTATTCCCCTGGTCACGATGTTTTCAAGAGCCCTTCTTCTCATGACAACCTCAGTAATGTTTCTCTGTTTTCTCCTTATATAAGTTATCATGTTTCATTGTTCATTAGCTGTTCTTGTGCGTTCTTTTTTTTTTCTTTTTTTTTAAACTAAACTTAGATGTCCATTAGGTGGTTTAATTTGTTTTCTGAGAAGCCACTTCTCTGTTGATTTTATTGTCATTGTTCGCTCGTTGTCAAGAACAAAGTCCCACCAAAAAAACAAAACAAAAAAAAAACATGTTTAATGTCACACTTAACCATCATTTATCTGCGTGTTCAGTGACAAGGATTTCATACAAAGGATGTTGTCGTACGGTAGGTAAATTGTTTTATTTGGCCCGTCTAAGTAAAGAGTAACTGTTGACAGATACACGAGAATGTATAGAAATTAGGTTTCACTGGTGGTAGGTTGAGGGAAAGATATGTCTCTGGGGTGAGTAGGTTTCTCTCCTCCAGCCTATCCGTACGACTATGCTTTGTTTCCAAGACAGTCTTTGCCTCCCTGTCTAAAATAAGACAAGTTACTTTACACACACAATACTTTGTGACAACAAGACACATACACGTAAAAGAACTCAGGATAAATGGGTATGGGTCTGACCAACACACAAAGTTAAATTCTTTGTTGTTTATTATCACTAAAATTGTTACAACATCAAATACCCAAAGATATCAAGAATTATACAAATAGAGGAAAAAAGAAGAATGGTGCGCCTTCACCGTATGGAGAAACCCCCCCCCCCACACCCGCCCCCCCCCCCCCCCCCCCCCCCCCCAAAAAAAAAAAAAAATTAGCCCAAAGGTTGAAGGTTAGCACTTAGTTACAGGAATAAACAATCTTGGTAAGATATAAGACCAAGTAAAAAAAAAATCAAACAACCAAATTAATCGATATTTCCCAGCAAACAAAAATAATCATACACTATCTCACTCAGTGGCCACCTCTCACTCTCTTATCTATTGTCTTTTACCCGTGGGTCTGTGGTATCCGTTGTTAACATAATATTCCTCGAAAAAATCATTTTTTCACTGTGATTAATGTACCACTCCAGCTGTTGAGGGTACAAATCGGCCCCAGTTCATCCCAAAAAAAAAAAAAAAAAACCAATGAGGTGAACGCCGAATCTGCTATTATTCACGATAAATCCTGGGAGAAGTATGAATCCTAAAGGTTATCGTCACTGTTCTAAACTGTCACTTTTCCTCCGATAGGGTGCACAAGGGGAGTATAAGTCTAGACACAGGAACTACAACTGAATAAATCCGTTGCGACAACACTTGCAGTGAATGGGCGGGCGGGGAAAAACAGGCTTGTTTCCCGCTTGGTCTGGAATTTCTATATGGGTACTGGTTTCAATATAACCAGGAGACTAGTGTGAGAATCCTTGATGTTTTACCATTTAAGAGAGGGGATACTTCTAGTATCTGGATAAATCTGGTTGCTCCTAATCTTGATGATGATGATTGATTTTTTAACTGCCGACTCTTTGCCAGAGTGACGGTCCTGCACAGTGTATAAACTAGGTACTCCACTTGAATACAACTGTCAGGTGTCGGGGAAAAATAATGATGATGTCAGGTATACGCCACTGTGGCCTGTTAAAAATAATATCCTGGATTTGGTAAGTCCAGTAGTTATAATTTACAGTCACAAAATCGGGCTAGTACACACATTATAAATGAAAAAGACCGCTGGTCGTCCGCTTGGGGATCAGGTCTGCGAAAAATACAAGAACACATTTGTGGGAAAATGCTACCATCCTATATAAAAATTAACACGGACGAGGACAAGACAATCTCTCGTCCGCTCTGTCAATCCTGACGAATAGACGAAATGAAAAGATACGCGTTGTTTGCCCTGCGGCCATTGCACAGTCACAGACGTTCGCTGGCCGCTGATTTGGTTCGGACCGAGTCGATAATGCGTCACTCACCCAGTGTTTTATTTTTTCTTAATACGCAACACGTACACATAAATCACCTTTCATTTAGTTACTATTAAATCGTCGGTGTCTGTTACTTTGTCGTATTGGCATTTAAAAAATAATAGACGCTATAATAATAATAATTACAAATGAAATATAAACATGTATTCTTTTCTCCCACTGTCAGTCGTCTAACGCCTCTAAGTCCGGTCTGGTTAACAGTCGTTTTTATTTCTCTCTCCTGGAGAGTTAAGTGCCGCGCTGGTCTACGCTGTAAACATAACTACGGTCTCGTCTCAGTTATAAAGCAGTCGGGTGGCGTGGTGCAACATTTTTTACTTGGATATCTGTTTATGAAAAATCGCTACGCGTTATTATATTTAATACGAATTACTAGCGAGAAAAACCTAAGTGAAGTATAATGGTTTAACTTTAAATGGCTATTACCGTGAAACACTTCTAATACTTAGAGCCATTTTCCTCTTACCAGAATCCAGAATGAAATCTCCACGAATCACTTATACACAGTATTCCAAAAAGAAAAATGGTTTTAGGACTGCGCGCTAGACTCTTCAAATTCTGACTGACGACCGATGACCGGGTTCTAGAAACAGCAGTATATATCATATATTGCTCTTGATCTCTAATGGCGTTATTTCGCACTCCTGTGTGGGACAAAATTCAGGATCTAGGGTTCCCAAGATGAAAGGCTTTACGTCCCGGTCTCAGAGTTTTTCGTCTGGAGCGTTGACCGAGATCAAAAGACTTTTGTTCTTCTAGCGGGTTTCCCTTTAGAATGCCCGTGCTCAAGATCAAAGGGTACTAGGGGAGTTCTAGATTTTCCCTGAGTGAACTTGAAAGGGTCTTTTCCGTTACTCTCACGTGCTGTCTAGCTGTCATGTATTATATGATTGACAGATGAGCTCGCGTGAGTGGAACGAAGTATAACCAAAGCGGGATTTGTTTCCTGCTATGACTGACAGGTCTAAGAAGATTGTAAACACCGCGTTTGCGTTTTAGCTAGCAAATCATAGAGCAGCTATTAGGTTACAATAGGCTGTTAGATTACGGTAGACTCTTTTCCATTACACGTCACAGATGTTATACTCGTTTTACGGAATATCGTTTTTGCTTAGCATGTGCATAATATTAGTATATATTAAAAAATAAAAAATAGTTGATAAATAGTATTAACCTTCCACTGCTGTTACATAAATTATTCTTGGTCAGTGTAGCTACCAAGGTCATCTGAGACACGTCATTCGTATCTGAACAATATGACATTGTCGCAATCCGGGCAAACCCATATGTGCTCAGTCTCCCTCAGCAAAATGTCGACCGATTGGAATGCTGATTCTTCCTATAGCGCGCTGGTTGTACTTATGCCTCTCATACATTAATCCCTGCTAGTCTCTCGTTTGATGCCAATCACCAGCAACATTAGCCTTGTTGATACATCGATTGTAGTATCATTCTCTAACAGGCGATCATTTTATGTGCTTAGTATCTCTCCAATATCCATATCCAGTGATCCCACTGTAGGTGGTCTCGAGGCTAGTCTGTTAGCTCAGCTCTTTCATTATCGCGTGCCCCTGCTTGACAATAGATCCACACCAGTTTCTGAGGGTCTGAGGCCCCTGTGTGCTAGCCATTCATGACGTCGCCATCCATTTTGGACCTTCCGAAACATGGATTTAAAATTCGACACAATAACTACCCTAGTTACTGTAGTTTCAGACAGCCACCTCACGGCTGCAGCAGCTACGCCTATATCCATTCTCATACATGTTGGAGGTTGTTGTCGTCTCAGCCGCCGCTCTGTTCAGCCACGATTCTGCCCCTTACTCCAGCCGAGAATCCCCATCCTTATTTCTCACCACGGAATGTTGGGTCATACCTAAATTAACCCCCATTGATGAAGGTGGTGCCATGCATGTCTGATCCACCACTTGTATAAAGTTGTGAATGAGGGGTCACGCCATTTAGACGCTATACACTGAGTTACTGCCACTGACACAAGGCTCGTAATGACAACAGTTTGACAGCTTGCAGCAAAACGTGCCCCTTTTATCCGAATTACGTTATGTGGTAGCGAGATTCTTTATATTCATGGATTATTGTATCTTTGAGCTAATTTCTTTTACAGCAGTGACAGATGCCTTATAGTTGATATCAAACATTGTTCTGTACAAAAATAAATATCGTTTTCTTGACTGTTTTTTAAGGCCCTATTGTACAGTTTGAATACCCTGCTTAATCTGACCCGATGTGGGTCTTGTCGGTTATAATATTGTGTGTGTTTTTCAACTTTGATGCTAGGCTGGAAAAGGGCTGGTCCTTTGGACCTTTAGCTGACTGTCTGGGTTAGTCTTTAACTTCTTCCTACTATTGCGGCTTCTTCAGTCAGTGTCTGTGTGCTTTTACCTTGTCTGTCTTTGGTAATCTGCTAAATATGTAATAGATAAAGTTAAACACTTGTCATTTTACCAGAACGCTGCTGTAGTGGTGATGATGAAACTTGAACACGTCTGCCAAAGGATGAGTCCGATGGACATCTTCTAGTTGGCCGTACACATCATAGCTCTGCCGGGTTGTTTTCCGAAGCAGCAGACGACTAGCAAGAACAGCCAAAATGGAGACGCTAGATGTGAACCAGCACAGATTTGCCAATGTCATAAGCGACATCAACAAGGAATTACAGGACAAAGGTATGTAATAATTCCACCCCTTTCCCTACCATGTTCTTAAGCTTACATTACAAGATATCTTCTTCTCCAAGTACCATGTATGCGCAACACTTAGGTGATCATGTCTGTCCACAACTTCCTGTCTCCAGTAATCTTGATCATTTCTGTTGTTGACTTCTTGCCATACAATGATGTCATACTGTGTAGTATCCTGTCATATTCTATGTCATACTGTGTAGTATCCTGTCATATTCTATGTCATACTGTGTAGTATCCTGTCATATTCTATGTCATACTGTGTAGTATCCTGTCATATTCTATGTCATATTTTCCTGCAATCTTCGTATTGTCATAACATATTTCTGGTTTCTTCTTCTCATAACATGCAAAGTGTATTGTTTCCCTTTTTAATGTGAGTAATAAGCTTTCTTTGTCCACTGGCTTCTTATGCTTCCTTCCTTCTTTTATTTTTTTTACTGCAAATGTGTGCACGTGAGACAAAATTATGTTGTGGCTTTTGAGCTGGGATAACCTAGAAGTGATTTCATGCACACATTTTCACATTTTCTTTTTTCAGTGACTTTTCTAGACTCGCCGGCTATGGCATCTCGTTCAGTATTACTTTTTTCCCCTTTTTGTTATCCGGGTGTAGGTTCAGACTTTGAAGAATAGTCCATTTTCCCCCCTTTTGTTGTCCCGGTGTAGGTTCAAATTTAGAAGCATAGTCCCCTTTCCTCCTTTTGTTAATCTGGTGTAGGTTCAGACTTAGAAAAGTAGTCTACTTTTTTCTACAGGGGTGTGGCCTCTCACAAGAAGAAGAAATATTAAAATTCACCGTAGAACGCAACATGAAAACAATGTGTATGAAGAAAGATGAAGGACGATAAGCAGAGAAAATATTGCAGAGTTTAATGCTATATGGAGTTTACAATTTTATTTTCTTCAACCTTTGTTATGGTTCTAAAATAGAAAGCACATTTTTATGTAACGTATATATTTGGTCTACCTCTGCCTCTCTTGCAAAGTGGCTATCTGGTCTGTACATGATCTGTGTTGTCGAAAACCTGCTTGTTCATCTCTCAGTTTCTGGTCTATGGACTCTTTTAATCTTTCAAGGATACTCCTGTTTAATACTTTTCCTGGCACTGAAAGTAACATTATTCCTCTATAATTTGTGCACTATTGTAAATTTCCCTTCTTAGGCAGCTTAACCAGATATCCTTCCTTCCATTCTGCTGGTATCTCTTCCTTTTCCCAGACTTTACCAAGTAATTTATATAACATCTATGTAGCCGTGTCGATATCTGCTTTGATGGCCTCTGCTGGAATGCCATCAGGTCCAGACGCTTTTCCATCTCTTAGAAGCTTTATGGCTTTCTTTATTTCTTCCTTCGTTGGTCTTTCATCGTTAATTTGAAGCTCTTCTTCTGCTGGCTGGATGTCCGGGGGTTTTGTGGAGCTGGTCTATTGAGAAGGTCCTCAAAATATTCTGTCCACCTCTTCATTTGCTCTTGTATATTGCTGAGCAGTTTTCCATTCTTGTCTTTTATGAGGCAACTTGTTTGCTTGTATTTCCCTGTTAGCTTCTTTGTGCTGCTATACAGTTCTCTTATATTTCCTATAAGATAAAAGACAGAAGACCATCGTTCACAATAGAGCAATTCTTCTTCTTCTTTGATCCTTAGCCGCCGACCGTCAAAGCAGTCAGTGGCCATCACGCCTAGTGACGTCTTGTAGGGCAACAACAAATTGATTCCACTTTGCTCGGTCGGTGGCCATCCTTCGTACAGTGCCCCAACTCTGGTTCATTCTTTGCATCTCAGCCTCCACAGTCCTCTGCCAGGTTGTTTTTGGTCGGCCTCTCTTTCGTTTTCCTTCAGGGGTCCAAAGCATAGCTGTTCTTGTGTTGGCATCGGGGTCTCTTCTGAGGACATAACCAACTGATAAGTGTAAATAAGTGTAAGTCAATTAGTGGTAGGTTCCTGTGGTAATGGACGATAGATTATTCTTGAATATCAACGCCACACAGGCACCACTGACACTTACTTACTGTAATGTTTAGGACAGGATAATCCTGGGCTATTTATATTTAGGTATACGCCCACACAGAGCTCTTTATAAATATTGGTTACTGCTGTCACTATGCCTTGAATGCTCAATGTAGGTGTGTACTGGTACATTCATCCATCACAGTGACACACATTGAATTCATGTATCGTTGAACGAAGAGTAACGTTTAAATAATGGTTTATTCACGTTACACACAGACGACGACATAGACGAAAACAGCATAAAGTACATGATATTGAATAAAGGTACTCATGAAGCTCCCACACTCCACAGCGCTTAAGTATAGCGCCTAATGGCGCACACCTCATATAAATGCACGTACACCACTCCTAAAGAACTGCGCTCACCGCAGTTATAAATATGGCCTCATAACTTATAGCATAATGATGCACTTCTCATTGAAGATGACCATCACGATTTTCCTCAAAGGACTACGTCCTCCCCTTCTCCACCAAGGCTGCTCCCCGGCAGTTCAATAATCATCGTCAGCTATATATATTCAAGGCCTAATCATAAATAGTGGTGCACTTCCTCTAGAAGATGCACATCACCATATTCCTCAAAGGAAAGACTGCGCACACAGCAGTCTGGCCTAATCTCCTTCACAAAAATGTTTATGGCCTACAAAGTAGTCTCTCTACCTCTCGGACTCTTCATAGCGCCTAATTGTAGACTCCTTCACAAAAATGTCTATGGCCTACCAAGTAGTCTCTCTACCTCTCGGACTCTTCATAGCGCCTACATAGACTAGTGGTACACTTCTCACAGAACGTGCCCAATAACCAACTCACTCATAAGCTGCATCTACTGCAGTCATAAATATTAATACATACCATCCTCCAATAATCTAACACATGGGAGAATACCTATGCAGGAAGAATATTCAGATACAGGCCTGTTCAAAAAGTCTCCACCGAGACACACATTGAAAAACACTCTACCATATTCACCGAACACTGGTCGGGAACACACACTTAGAAAAAAACCAGGGTTGACTTTCCTCCGTCAACACTTTCACCCGAATGCTAGCGGTCACAAAAACTCCCGCCTAATCAGTCACGGGACTTCGCAGTTCACCACCGCTCAGTCCCTTCCACGGACTAGCCGTGCGAACTATCACAGTTCTACAATACAGAACAGCGCTCAAGACGCTATCTGTACCCTATGACCTCTATCATATATTTGTTCACCCAATTCACCGTTAATCAAGTCTACAAGTGATGTAACCCTTAATTTACTTTGTCCAACCCGTATACAAAAGTATCACCTCCCTTTTTGACCTTAACACCAACCCAGCTCCAGCGTCTGCCAGCTGTGATGGTGTGCATGTCCTCTTGCTTGCTACGAGTAAGCAGATCTTGGTTAGTGATGGTATTTGGCCAAAAGATTCGGTAAATTTTTCTTAGGCATGTTGTGTGAAAAGAGGACAATTTCGACATTTCCTTCTCTGTAACTCTCCAGCATTCCGCACCATAGAGAAGCACACAGCTCTGATATAATCTTAATTTTGTGCTTGTGCTGTATTGGGAGGACTTCCAGATGTAACAATAGAGCAATATTGTGTCGTTATTTGTATAGTTTTGTCTTCTTAATCCAGTCATGTTTCCTTGCCATATGTTCCATTACCTCACTGTCCTATATGTGTTCTGTGATAATGCAGGTCGGTGTTCTCTTACAGGGTACCTGACAGAGGAGGACACGGGGGTCAATATGACCGTGGAGATAACGTGCCCCGTTCCCAAGGCAAAGGCACAGTTACGACAGTTGATGTCAGAGATGAGTAAGTCCTCATATAGTCACCTCGTACGTTATCCTGACTCCTCTTGCACGCACACACACACGCACATGTTAACATAACACTTGCACGTATGCACGTATGGCGGTGCGACACGTCAGATACGTTTGTGATATTTGCATATTAAAATGAATAAACCCAGATCCTGCCTTGAATTAATTCAGTTAAATTTCATGATAAAAATATTGACTGTCCATAAAACTCGTTTTACCTGTAGGCAAGCTTTGATGTATAAGAATCTTCAAGTCAGATATCGCGGCAGTCCTATTGTGTAGATGTGAAACATGGAGACAACAAAAATGACAGCAAAGAAGTTATATACTTCCATAAACAGGTGTCGCATAGAGTAGAACAGTTGAAATGGTATGGTAAGATGACTAATGTGGAATAGATAGAAAGTGCAGACAAATACTAATGGGACAAAATGAGAATAAAAGACGTGTAGTTCCTGTGGGTTTATGTCTGTGTGTGTAGCCCATATAGTTCCTGTGGGTGTATGTCTGTGTGTGTAGCCCATGTAGTTCCTGTGGGTGTATGTCTGTGTGTGTAGCCCATGTAGTTCCTGTGGGTGTATGTCTGTGTGTAGCCCATGTAGTTCCTGTGGGTGTATGTCTGTGTGTAGCCCATGTAGTTCCTGTGGGTGTATGTCTGTGTGTAGCCCATGTAGTTCCTGTGGGTGTATGTCTGTGTGTAGCCCATGTAGTTCCTGTGGGTGTATGTCTGTGTGTGTAGCCCATGTAGTTCCTGTGGGTGTATGTCTGTGTGTATCCCATGTAGTTCCTGTGGGTGTATGTCTGTGTGTGTAGCCCATGTAGTTCTTGTGGGTGTATGTCTGTGTGTAGCCCCTGTGGGTGTATGTCTGTGTGTGTAGCCCATGTAGTTCATGTGGGTGTATGTCTGTGTGTGTGTAGCCCATGTAGTTCCTGTGGGTGTATGTCTGTGTGTGTAGCCCATGTAGTTCCTGTGGGTGTATGTCTCTGTGTGTAGCCCATGTAGTTCCTGTGGGTGTATGTCTCTGTGTGTAGCCCATGTAGTTCCTGTGGGTGTATGTCTGTGTGTAGCCCATGTAGTTCCTGTGGGTGTATGTCTGTGTGTAGCCCATGTAGTTCCTGTGGGTGTATGTCTGTGTGTGTAGCCCATGTAGTTCCTGTGGGTGTATGTCTGTGTGTGTAGCCCATGTAGTTCCTGTGGTGTATGTCTGTGTGTGTAGCCCATGTAGTTCCTGTGGGTGTATGTCTGTGTGTGTAGCCCATGTAGTTCCTGTGGGTGTATGTCTGTGTGTGTAGCCCATGTAGTTCCTGTGGGTGTATGTCTGTGTGTGTACCCCATGTAGTTCCTGTGGGTGAGACAAAGATAGAATAAGACATCTACACCCTGTACAAAGCGACTAATATGAGATTGTGCCCGGGGGGTGGTAACCTCATTATGTCAAACTAATCACTACAGAAAGTACGACTGCCAATGTTTGTTGCAGACTTCCTGCTAGAGACTAACTACAGCGGTGGTTCTATTCTTCACAGGGAGCACAAAGATAAATTATGATGATGATGATATATATATATATATATATATATATATATAATATCTCCTTTGTCGCTCTTTATGGAGCATGGGGTCACCACTGTAGATGGCCTACGTCAAAAGACGTGCTGTTGGAGCAGTTGTCTCTGTAGCAATTTTTGTTACAAGATGAGGTTGCCAGCCTCATGCACAACCTCACATTAGTCTTTATTAGTTACTACTCTCAGTTTTTGATATGCCAGACAAAACACTCCAGCACCATTACTCTCAGTTGTTGATATGTCAGACAAAACACTCCAGCATCACCACTCTCAGTTTTTGATATGCCAGACAAAACACTCCAGCACCACCACTCTCAGTTTTTAATATGCCAGACAAAACACTCCAGCACCACCACTCTTAGTTTTTGATATGCCAGACAAAACACTCCAGCACCACCACTCTCAGTTTTTGATATTTCAGACAAAACACTCCAGCACCACCACTCTCAGTTTTTGATATGTCAGACAAAACACTCCAGCACCACTACTCTCAGTTTTTGATATGCCAGACAAAACACTCCAGCACCACCACTCTCAGTTCATGATATGTCAGACAAAACACTCGAGCACCACCACTCTCAGTTTTTGATATGTCAGACAAAACACTCCAGCACCACTACTCTCAGTTTTTGATATGTCAGACAAAACACTCCAGCACCACCACTCTCAGTTTTTGATATGTCAGACAAAACACTCCATCACTACTACTCTCAGTTTTTGAGATGTCAGACAAAACACTCCATCACCACTACTCTCAGTTTTTGATATGTCAGACAAAACACTCCAGCACCACCACTCTCAGTTTTTGATATGTCAGACAAAACATTCCAGCACCACTACTCTCAGTTTTTGATATGTCAGACAAAACACTCCAGCACCACCACTCTCAGTTTTTGATATGTCAGACAAAACACTCCATCACCACTACTCTCAGTTTTTGATATGTCAGACAAAACACTCCATCACCACTACTCTCAGTTTTTGATATGTCAGACAAAACACTCTAGCACCACCACTCTCAGTTTTTGATATGCCAGACAAAACACTCCATCACCACCACTCTCAGTTTTTGATATGCCAGACAAAACACTTCATCACCACCACTCAGTTTTTGATATGTCAGACAAAACACTCCAGCACCACCACTCTCAGTTTTTGATATGTCAGACAAAACACTCCAGCACCACCACTCTCAGTTTTTGATATGTCAGACAAAACACTCCAGCACCACCACTCTCAGTTTTTGATATACCAGACAAAACACTCCATCATCACCACTCTCAGTTTTTGATATGCCAGACAAAACACTCCAGCACCACCACTCTCAGTTTTTGATATGCCAGACAAAACACTCTAGCACCACCACTCTCAGTTTTTGATATGCCAGACAAAATACTCCATCACCACCACTCTCAGTGTTTGATACACCAGACAAAACACTCCAGCACCACCCCTCTCAGTTTTTGATATGTCAGACAAAACACTCCATCACTACCACTCTTAGTGTTTGATACGCCAGACAAAACACTCCATCACTCTCAGTGTTTGATACACCAGACAAAACACTCAAGCACCACCCCTCTCAGTTTTTGATATGCCAGACAAAACACTCCAGCACCACCACTCTCGGTTTTTGATATGCCAGACAAAACACTCCACACCACCACTCTCAGTTTTTGATATGCCAGACAAAATACTCCATCACCACCACTCTCAGTGTTTGATACACCAGACAAAACACTCCAGCACCACCCCTCTCAGTTTTTGATATGTCAGACAAAACACTCCATCACCACCACTCTCAGTGTTTGATACGCCAGACAAAACACTCCATCACTCTCAGTGTTTGATACACCAGACAAAACACTCAAGCACCACCCCTCTCAGTTTTTGATATGCCAGACAAAACACTCCATCACCACCACTCTCAGTGTTTGATACACCAGACAAAACACTCCATCACCACCACTCTCAGTTTTTGATATGCCAGACAAAACACTCCAGCACCACCACTCTCAGTTTTTGATATGCCAGACAAAACACTCCATCACCACCACTCTCAGTTTTTGATATGCCAGACAAAACACTCCAGCACCACCACTCTCAGTTTTTGATATGCCAGACAAAATACTCCATCACCACCACTCTCAGTTTTTGATATGCCAGACAAAACACTCCAGCACCACCACTCTCAGTTTTTGATATGCCAGACAAAACACTCCAGCACCACCACTCTCAGTTTTTGATATGCCAGACAAAACACTCCAGCACCACCACTCTCAGTTTTTGATATGCCAGACAAAACACTCCAGCACCACCACTCTCAGTTTTTGATATGCCAGACAAAACACTCCATCACCACCACTCTCAGTGTTTGATACACCAGACAAAACACTCCATCACCACCACTCTCAGTTTTTGATATGCCAGACAAAACACTCCAGCACCACCACTCTCAGTTTTTGATATGCCAGACAAAACACTCCATCACCACCACTCTCAGTTTTTGATATGCCAGACAAAACACTCCAGCACCACCACTCTCAGTTTTTGATATGCCAGACAAAATACTCCATCACCACCACTCTCAGTTTTTGATATGCCAGACAAAACACTCCAGCACCACCACTCTCAGTTTTTGATATGCCAGACAAAACACTCCAGCACCACCACTCTCAGTTTTTGATATGCCAGACAAAACACTCCAGCACCACCACTCTCAGTTTTTGATATGCCAGACAAAAAACTCCAGCACCACCACTCTCAGTTTTTGATATGCCAGACAAAACACTCCATCACCACCACTCTCAGTTTTTGATATGCCAGACAAAACACTCCAGCACCACCATCGTTTAACCCACCTCGATTATCTCCACAGGAGCACAGAACTACAACGTCATCATCTTTGCCACCTACAGGACAGCCTGCAAGTTGAGGTTCATACAGAAACAGACTCATTGTGAGTAATCCATTCACGTGACATAGTTTATCCTTGACCTTATTTTAGTCAGCGTCCGATTTACAAAGTGGTTAAAGCTCTGGTCTGTCGCGGCAAAGATGTCGGGTTCGATTCAAGTGACATCATCCAGTCTACTAGCTGTACATGTGCACCTGACTCTGCTCATGAGTTAAGAATAAGGCTATGAGGGCGAGAACTTGTCATCCCACCTCTCGATGCTGGACCTAGTAGAGTGAAGTCTCTAACACTTCACTCCCCTAATACAGTATCTGATATAGGACTACCTTTAAGCCGCGAGAAGCTGTATGCTAAGATGGTGTTTGTCATTGTTGAAGAAAAACATCTTTCAAAAAGTGCTCAAGTCTCACTGATTAAGGATTAAGATCGAGGTACCTAGCAATTTCATTCTGTAAAAAAAAATTCTCACAACTTTTTTCTCTTTCTTTTTTCATACAGCATAGTTACACCACTGCCGCTGGTAGCAGTTTGTTGGACATAACGAGGTGGCGAGCCTGACGTTAGTCAGCCCTT
The DNA here is from genome assembly GCA_024509875.1 of Oreohelix idahoensis. Classification (NCBI taxonomy): domain Eukaryota; kingdom Metazoa; phylum Mollusca; class Gastropoda; order Stylommatophora; family Oreohelicidae; genus Oreohelix; species Oreohelix idahoensis. The sequence continues at coordinate 116,076 of JAMPIV010003425.1, read as the reverse complement.
ACCACATGCATGAGGAAGCAATAATCATATTTTATCTTGGTCTCTTCAGAGATTCGTGCAAACAACATTTTGTTGTAGTGTGTTATGACGACACGAAACACATTGTTTGAAAGGTGAACAAACGTCCATCAAAACAAATGTGTAATCTAACGTTTATAAGCTGAAACCTGGAGGACTCCTCTCCCTTCCCTACACACACCATTGAGAATCAAAGAGTAAGAAGAGTTGTCCTGCAGTGGTGGAACCGTGCTGCTTGGTAGGAAGAAATAGGAACTATTCACATGTTGATAAATAAGCAACGAAAATATTGATATTTAGACTTGGCAGCACGCGGAGAGTGGAAAAATCTGGTCATTAAGTCAAGAGAGATGCACCATAACAGCCAATGGGACAGTTAGCAGTCAAAACAGGCCCTGATCTGTACTATATATTCTAATTATAACCCATCAGAGGTTGAACGGGATGTTTTTTCTTCATCAACTAAATAAAAATGTACACGAGCACTGTGTAGAGACTACAATAAAATAATAAAAATAGGTAATGTTAGGTACTTGTAAGAAAGAAGTAAGGTAAATGTAAAGAATCCCGTTACACACCTATTGAGGAATATTGGGAATATGGTGTTAGGCCCATATTTTCTTGACCATCGGCACACTAGGGGTGTTGCTCTGGTACCCAATTCATGAGGCTGGGCTGGCCCAGGAGCCGTTTGCGGTCTCAAAAATCCTGTGGCCGTGTACGGACTTATCTACTATTCTCTACCTCTGCTTTTGTTGATCGTATAGGGTTTGCATCACTGCCCTATCAGTAGACTGTTTGTATTTTATGTTCATAACATGCTTGCTGACACACACTCCAAGACATTTTGTAAGACGTCAACAGTAGACTTTTGTAATGATGAATGAGATGACTTTATTTACACAACTTATCTGAGTGCAGCTTCTATCTTGAAAATAGCAATTTTCATCAAAACTTCAGTTTTCAAATATATAATGGCTGACAACTAAAAACAAAGAGGTAAAACGTATTTTGTCCCCCATTTACATTCAATGTATTCCTTCCCTTTGACTATAAATTAAACTCAGCTAATATCAATCCTAAAAATCAATCTCATAAAAATAAATCTAACCGAATTTTTCCTCTTACCCACCCTAACGTTTACAATCCCACCTCAGCTGGGCACCGAACCATGGACCATAGAGCTAGGAAGAAGTTAGAAATATTTTAAAAAATATATTTAAAAAAAAGAAAGAGGGAAGACTAACGATAAAGGATAATTAAGAGAATTATATGCACTTCATAGAATCGATTCAAGTTCAGCCTATGTTACTTCCACAGCCGTCTCAGTTTGACAGAATATATAAAACCAGGAGCAAAAGGCCAGTTTTGCAATAGTGACCAAAGTGGAACAGGTTTAAATCCCACTTCAGGCGGTAAAAACAATTGATGGGAGGGTGACTCTTGACAGTTATATCTCATATAGGCCAGCCTCCCTAGAGTGTCAAGAAGGTGATAAATGGGAAACTCTTGTCCGATGGTGCTACTACATCTGATTATTAAGTTACTTTTAGTTGGATTGTTTTATGTAGACCAGGGTTTCTGAACTTTTGTGTGTGCCATGGACCCGTTTGATTGTCTGATGAAGGCAATGGACCCCTTCTTAGAAAAAATGTAATCAAAGCATAAATTTAAAAAAAAACTTGACATTTTAAATGTTAGGTTGTATACTGAGATCCCTTAGATTCCATTCATGGGCCCACAACGGTCCGTGAACCACCGGTTAAGATACCTTGCTACAGAGTGTCTCATCACTTTGTTTAACATTCTGCTCAAAGTTGCCCAACCTGACAAACTGTCATGTACTCGTAACTATTGATCCAGTTGTCGCATATTTGACACTACTATTTTATTGTGTTTGCAGTATATCAAATTGATATTTGGAATATGATTGAAGCATTCAGAGAGAACGCACTACACACTATAGAACCAAACAGTGAAATAGATGCAGCCCATCTGGAGTCTGTGTTACACACTGCCTTTTCACAGCTCAACAAACGTCTACCGCAGTCCCAAATGGTTCATGTGGATAGATGTGTCAGCCTAACTCTCAACTGGTTAATGTCAGCTTATGATAGGTAAAGTCTCAGTCATATCTTTGTGGTTCTCATTATAGACATGCTGACTATTTAGTTTGTTTAAGCACTGACTATTTGGTTTGTTTAAGCACTGACTATTTGGTTTGTTTAAGCACTGACTATTTGGTTTGTTTAAGCACTGACTATTTGGTTTGTTTAAGCACTGACTGGACAAATATAATGTTTGTCAAGTGTCACAAATTTGGTTTGTTTAAGCACTGACTGGACAAATATAATGTTTGTCAAGTGTCACAAATTTGGTTTGTTTAAGCACTGACTTGACAAATATAATGTTTGTCAAGTGTCACAAATTTGGTTTGTTTAAGCACTGACTGGACAAATATAATGTTTGTCAAGTGTCAAAAATTTGGTTTGTTTAAGCACTGACTGGACAAATATAATGTTTGTCAAGTGTCAAAAATTTGGTTTGTTTAAGCACTGACTGGACAAAATAATGTTTGTCAAGTGTCACAAATTTGGTTTGTTTAAGCACTGACTGGACAAAATAATGTTTGTCAAGTGTCACAAATTTGGTTTGTTTAAGCACTGACTGGACAAATATAATGTTTGTCAAGTGTCACAAATTTGGTTTGTTTAAGCACTGACTGGACAAATATAATGTTTGTCAAGTGTCACAAATTTGGTTTGTTTAAGCACTGACTGGACAAATATAATGTTTGTCAAGTGTCACAAATTTGGTTTGTTTAAGCACTGACTGGACAAATACAATGTTTGTCAAGTGTCAAAATTTGGTTTGTTTAAGCACTGACTGGACAAATATAATGTTTGTCAAGTGTCACAAATTTGGTTTGTTTAAAAGTTAATGCAGTGTCTCGTTAAAGTTTAATGTAAAATCTACTTTAAGAGAAAATTAATTTTAATGTTTGTATAAGTGCATGCTGTCAAATATTAGGGGTAAAGTTTGTCTAAGTGCCTACTTCCTGTCTTCTTGGGTGTACAGTTTGTATAGGTACAAATATTTGTATACACATGCTGCATGTCTACTTAAGTGTAAAGTTTGTATACATATACACTGCATGTCTACTTAAATGTCAAGTTTGTATAAGTGTGTGCCTCATGTCTACTTAAGTGTAAAGTTTTTGGATGCTTCAAGTCAATGTGTGCCTCATGTCTACTTAAGTGTAAAGTTTGAGAAAGTGGATGCTTCAAGTCAATGTGTGCCTCATGTCTACTTAAGTGTCAAGTTTGAAAAAGTGGATGCTTCAAGTCAATGTGTGCCTCATGTCTACTTAAGTGTCAAGTTTGAGAAAGTGGATGCTTCAAGTCAATGTGTGCCTCATGTCTACTTAAGTGTCAAGTTTTTGGATGCTTGAAGTCAATGTGTGCCTCATGTCTACTTAAGTGTAAAGTTTGAGAAAGTGGATGCTTTAAGTCAATGTGTGCCTCATGTCTACTTAAGTGTCAAGTTTTTGGATGCTTCAAGTCAGTGTGTGTCCTATCCAATGCTGGTGTCTTACTTCTAGCCACTTGTCTGGTTTTTGTCATTAGTTTGTGGCTTTACATGTGCAAAAAATTGTGACATTATGTATACATTACACATGCAGAAACATCAAAATTACACACATACTAATGCTTGTTGACTTTATAGTCACTAATAATTGCAGAAATGGATGACAAGAAGCAGACATGTACCAGTTGAGTAAGGTGCAAGATGAAGACTCTGGCAATCGACAGGACACAGTGACAGGACACACACTGAGGAACATATTCATTGCATTATATGACAGTCTCTGTTCTGGAATCAACATGTTAGAGAGATATAGGGGCACTAAAAACACAAGGAGATAAGAACTGGAGACAGATATGAAAGGGATTGGGTAGACATGTACCGACCGTCACATATGGCACATGAGCCAGGAGGACTTTACTTCTTGGAGAGTTGAAGGATGTTGCGTGAACAATTTTAGATGTGACATAATTCATGACGTGTCATTTAGAGTGATGAATGAACAATTTTAGACGTGGCATAATTGATGATGTGTCATTTAGAGTGATGAATGAACAATTTTAGATGTGGCATAATTGATGATGTGTCATTTAGAGTGATGAATGAACAATTTTAGACATGGCATAATTGATGATGTGTAATTTAGAGTGATGAACAAACAATTTTAGACATGGCATAATGGATGACATGTTATTTAGATGATCATAATTTTATTTTTGTAACCTCAGAGAATCAACTGGTCATATACAAGCTTTTGCAGTGAAGGTGGCTCTAGCTCATCTGTCGTCAGGGAAATTGGTGGATAAACTGAGATGTGAGTATATCATGAGGATGAGATGTGAGTGTATCATGAGGATGAGATGTGAGTGTATCATGAGGATAAACTGAAATGTGAGTAGATCATGAGGATAAGTTGAGATGTGATGTGAGTGTTTCGGAGGATATACTGAGATGTGAGTATATTACGAGGATAAACTGAGATATGAGTATATCATGAGGATAAGATGACATAAGAGTATGTTATGTGGGCATGAAATGAAATGTATATCATGTAGATAAAATGAGATACAAGGATATAATGTAGACAAATTATGGCATGATCATCATATAGATAAACTGTGATGTGAGTATATTTTTAGATAAACAGATGCACGTCATGTAGATAAATTACTGTGTGATGACATCTTTTAACATTACTGTGTGATGACATCTTTTAAAATTACAGTATGATATCTTGTAAAATTACTGTATGATGATATCTTGTAAAATTACTGTGTGATGACATCTTTTAAAATTACAGTATGATATCTTGTAAAATTACTGTGTGAGGACGTCTTTTAAAATTACTGTGTGATGACATCTTGTACACAACTGAGATGTAAAAGTGTCATGTTGATAAAATGAGCCATATGTCATGCAGATAAACTGAGATGTAAGTTTTGCATGTAAAATGAGATCTACGTTGTCAAACTCGACGTACAATGTACATAACAGACAAAAAGATCACTGAAGCCACAGAAATGTTATTGTACAGATGAATCTTAAGGACCTTACAAAATTAAAGAAAACATTGAACATTGTTAACAAGATGATGTGGATATGCTAACAACAGAATAAATATAAAACATCACATACAAGTTGTGAAGAGGTATAATCCCCAACATTGTCTGCATGCCACGTTGATGATAAAACAAGCCAAAACGTGAAGAATAATTTATTGAAACAATAACTTCTCCCTGATGTATCTTCCTTCCTCAGATATATTCACTTTGATCTCTGACTCTTATGGTCACATGATACGATCTCGTTTTGATGAATACCTGCGTGACCTCCTGTTACTGCCAGCAGCTGTCAATGAAGGAACATCTTTCAGGTATACAGAGGAAGCATCTAGGACATTTTTTGACTCAGTAAGTATTCCTTTATCAAAGTAAATGGAACTGTTTTAAAACAAGTCAACAGATTCAAATATCTAGGCCATTAATAACATTGGATGGAAGATGTATCTCAGTGGTGAAGGGTAGATTAACTCATGCAAGAGCAGATTCTAGAAAATGAAAAGTATTGTATTCAATAACTCTTTGTCAATAGAAGTCAGGAAAAGAGTTGTTCACTGTTATATAGAGCCAATCCTGTCCCATGGAGCAAGTCATGTACAGTTAGTAAACAAGTAAGAAAAGCACTGGAGGCCATAGAAATGTGCATTTACAGAAGAGTATCATGGACAGCTGAAAGAAGTAACAAGGATGTTCTGAATGAAACCAATGAGCAAAGGAAATGTATTGCTTACATTTGAAGAAAGCAAATCTACTTTCTTTGGGCCTGTTATTGGAAGAAGAAACCTGGAATACGTCATGACAATAGAAGATTGAAGGAAAAAGTGATTAGGATGACAAAGAGAGAAGATAGCGGACAGTTTGAGACGAAGGCATGAAAAAAAACTGGCAACATTCAACATCAGAACTGGTGAACAGTACTGGACACAGGAAGCTGTGGAGAGACATGATGTCCTATGCCATCCTTGATACTTGAAGATGGTGCAGAAGTATTTTTTTCACAGTTTATATATCTCTCTCTCCACCTACATTTCTATTTTGCTTAAACCTTTTCCTACCTTTTGCAGAGTAGCATAGGACAAGAAATAGAAAGTTGTTGCTACTGAGACCCACTAGTTTGAACATGAACCATTCGACCACTGTTTCATATGCAACTTCTAGGCCAGCTGGATTCAAGTGTCTCAATAACATCTATGACCACAATTCTCAAGACTATTTATGGAATATTAGATATGAGACACATGGATAAATGGAGATATAAGGGCAGTGATGTACTAAAGGAGGTGTGAGGGGAATGGTCCACCCCCGGGTGACAGCCAAGAGTGGGTGTCACTATTATGACAAGACTGTGCTGTTTAAAAATCCACTTGTAAGCATAGAATATTTTTATGTGTGTTTTATGAGGGTACCAAAGGAAGGATCTGCTCTGGGTGCCCAATACTTTAAGCGTGCCTCTGTATTAATGTGACATGTAGATAAACTATCTCACTGAGTTTTTGTCTTGAGTGACAACCAGAGTGATTCCAGTTTGCAGCTCATATCATTGTTATTTATTCTGTAAGCATTCAGACTAGCTTCTTCTCTACTGCTTTCTTTTCTGTTTTAATTTCTTTGTCCTTGATGAAGACCTTGTTGTCACAATATAGGCCCTTTATTTGTCTGATGTCCTAGTAAGGCATGTATCAGCCAGTTTAGTTTACCCTGTCATACGATAAGACTAGCAAATACTGGGTTCCAAGACTGTGAAAACAATCAGCACATAGGGTCCAAAGATTATGAAGAGTGCAGAAAAATATTGTTTCCAAGTCTGTTAAAATACTAACTTCACAAACTTAAAAAATTTTGAAGATTTTGGTAAAAAGTGTGTAATAAGATTATGAGAAAACAATCAATTATTAAATTATTAACACAATAGTTTATAAGAGCATACAGATGTCAAAAGCACTGACTTAAAAAATATTGAAAATTAGTTATAAAGTCTATAGAAAAATGATGACTTCAAATATGATGAGGTCTGTGGACAAAAAGTGTGCCCTGAGATTGTAAAGTCTGGAAAACATTGGCTCTGAGACTATGAAATGTGTGGATAAAACAGTGGGCCATGAGATTATCAAGTCTAGAAAACAATCAGCCATGAGGTTATGAGATGTATGGGTAAAGCAGTGGGCCATGAAATTATCAAGTCTGGAAAACAATCAGCCATGAGGTTATGAGATGTATGGGTAAAACAGTGGGCCATGAAATTATCAAGTCTGGAAAACAATCGGCCATGAGGTTATGAAATGTGAGGGTAAAACAGTGGGCCATGAGATTATCAAGTCTGGAAAACAATCAGCCATGAGGTTATGAGATGTGTGGGTAAAACAGTGGGCCATGAAATTATCAAGTCTGGAAAACAATCGGCCATGAGGTTATGAGATGTGTGGGTAAAACAGTGGGCCATGAAATTATCAAGTCTGGAAAACAATCAGCCATGAGGTTATGAGATGTGTGGGTAAAACAGTGGGCCATGAGATTATCAAGTCTGGAAAACAATCGGCCATGAGGTTATAAAATCAGTAGAAGGCAGAGGACACTAAGATAATGAATGTGAAAGACACAGTAAAAAGTTTATGATATCTTTGGAAAACTGTGGGCCCTGGTGTTATGACATCAGCAGAAAATGATGGGCCCTTAGCTCATTTAATCTGTGGAAGGCAGGGGGTCCTAAGATTGTGAAATCTGTGAGAAATGGTGGGCCCTGACATTATGAAGTCTGTAGAAAACTGAGGGTTCTAAGAATATGAAGTCTGAGGAAAACAACAAGCAAAGACTACGGCATCTGTGGAAAACAGTACATCCTGACATAATAGTCAGTGACTATGAGATTACGAATTCTGTGGAAAACATTGAACCCTGAGATTATGAAGTCTGTAGAAAACAGTGAGCTCTGAGATTATGAAGTTTGTGGAACACATTGAGCTCTGAGATTATGAAGTCTGTGGAAAACATTGAGCCGTTAGATTAAGAAGTCTATGGAAAACATTGAGCTCTGAGATTATGAAGTCAATGGAAAATGGTGAGCACTGAGATTTTGATGTCTGTGAAAAACATTGAACCTTAAGATTATGAAGTCTATGGAAAACAGTGAGCTCTGATATTATGAAGCTTGTGGAAAACAGTGAGCTCTGAGATTATGAAGTTTGTGGAAAACAGTGAGCTCTGAGATTATGAATATGTGGAAAACATTGAGCCCTGAGATTATGACGTCTGTGGAAAATATTGAGCCTTAAGATTATAAAGTATGTAGAAAACATTGAGCTCTGAGATTATGAAGTATGTGGAAAACAGTGAGCCTTAAGATTATGAAGTCTGTGGAAAACATTAAGCTCTGAGATTATGAAGTTTGTGGAAAACAGTGAGCTCTGATATTATGAAGCTAGTGGGAAAACAGTGAGCTCTGAGATTATGAAGTTTGTGGAAAACAGTGAGCTCTGAGATTATGAAGTATGTGGAAAACATTGAGCCCTGAGATTATGAAGTCAGTGGGAAAACATTAAGCTCTGAGATTATGAAGTTTGTGGAAAACAGTGAGCTCTGAGATTATGAAGCTTGTGGAAAACAGTGAGCTCTGAGATTATGAAGTCTGTGGAAAACATTGAGCCTTAAGATTATGAAGTATGTGGAAAACATTGAGCACTGAGATTATGAAGTCTGTGGAAATCGTTGAGCCTTAAGATTATGAAGTCTGTGGAAAACATTAAGCTCTGAGATTATGAAGTTTGTGGAAAACAGTGAGCTCTGGGATTTTGAAGTTTGTGGAAAACAGTGAGCTCTGAGATTATGAAGTTTGTGGGAAAACAGTGAGCTCTGAGATTATGAAGTTTGTGGAAAACAGTGAGCCTTGATTTCATGACACTTGTGGCAAAACGCCACCAAGATTATCTAATTCAGATAAGATAATTGTATTCTTAGACTGTGTTTAAAATGTTTATTCTATTTACTGTATATATGTCTCCAAGATAAATCTATAGTTTACATAAAAACTTTCTGATGGCGACTCTTTTGGCCTGGAGATGCATTTTTCCCTGGCCTAATCTGTGGTCTTAGAATGTCTTAGAAAACTCATGAACATCAGTTGGAAAGAATTCAAGACTAATCGACAAATAAGAGAAGACTCTAGGCAGAAATATGTCTCCAACTATATAAGGAAAAGACGATGGTCATATATCGGTCATGTCCTACGAATGCAAAACAACAGAATACCATTGCAGGCACTCACTTGGGTTCCTGAGGGTAATGTAATATGAATACATTAAAGTACGAACCACACATTGTAATATAATGCGAATCTTGACATGTACGATATTCTGTAAATAAACATGGCTACGAATTGAACATGCTTTTACTGAGTCCCTTCTGAAACGTGTGTGCTTGTGTAGATGACGAGGTAATGATTATATATATATATATACATCATAACATTACATGGTGGCAGCGGTCGATACCGGACTGACGCAAAACAGCTACACGATAACACGTGAGTACAGTATTCGGCTAATTTTCGTCATCGAAGTCAGCCATGGCGGCGAAACAATATCGCAACGCACCGCAAATGAGATTCGCCGGTCAAGACGATAAGAGTGAAGCTTTCTTGTTATGGCGCCAACGCATAGATCTATATTCCAAGACCACTGGTCTGGAAGGACAAACCCTAACTCCATATATCCTAGAAGCATTGGACGATGAAGGTTTGAAAATCTACAACAGTTTTGCTACCGCCTTAAAAGAGTCACTGATAAACTTTCGAATAACAATATGTATTCATTACTGGCATGAATGAATATGTGTCCTGATTCAACTACAAGGGAACCAGGAATCACAATCAATTTAAATTACAAGTTATGTACAGAATGTATTTAATATGAATATTGTAGTGACATATATTATTACAAATGTTCTATGTGTGTCAGTTGTGTAGTAGTAAAATGAGGTAATACTGGTTTTGTTTTGTTCAAGCTCTGTTGGTATTTGTCATCATGACTTCAATAGTTTGTCTTTAGGGACCAGTATTTGAGATGTTCAAAGTTCCTGATTTTAAGACAAGTAAATTCCCCTCTGAATAGTATTTTTATAAAGTTATTTCAAGATGAGGGGACATAATGTTGAGCTCAGCTGGCCAACTCTGCTTATCTTGAGTGATGGCGGCAGGAAGGGACTCCTCTGCTCGAATTCTCCTCTGGGCTCAGGAGACACCTCACTGATAGCTAAAAGGACCAAGGAGTATGCTGTCCGACTCTGGATTCAGCAAATCTCTGACCAGATGCTGCTCAGTACCATCAAGACCACTGTCCCTGAAATCAAGAAGGATGTACCTTCTACTTCATAACTAATTTATATTCTCTTTTACACTGATCACAATACAGCACAAACATTGCGTTCAGAGCGTTAGGCCAACAGTCAGCTTCATTTGAAATACTTTATTCCAGTATTACCCTTCTTAATGGTTACTACTCCTCTGCACTTCCAGCATTATTTCTTTCTAGTCAATCATCCAGGTGTCAGTGTACTGTTTGGCCATTCCATGCCGTTTTACTTCTCTCCGACACCCTCCGTTCAGGCTGGAGCATTTTAGGCTTTACCTCACGTTTGCCACTGAACTACACATATATATACAGGCATAAATCAACAATTCACATTCAATTTTCATTAAAAGATATTAAATGGTTCAAGCTTACCACAATTCATACGAATAACACAGATACGTTGATTAGCAATGAATTCTGGCACAAACTGGCACAAAAATTTCCATCTGCTTATCTTCCAGGCTTTTATTGAGCCAAATATAAGCTGGCTTCAACGCACTGATGCTTTATCAAGTGTATTTAAACAAGTGGTTTCGAACTAACGCTCCCAAGTGTGTATATCAGCGAGACTGGCCAATGAGCCACGTTTCGACAAGTGTTTGAAAAAATGTTATCTTTTCCCGTCTCCCCTAACAACCAAGATAGTATTTATAGCCCGACCAATCGTGGTTAGGCTTTCATTTGTTGCGCTCCAATCAATTTGAAGTTTACATGGTAGGCTATTTCTGTAACGTAAATTTTTTTCAAACACGTTAAAAAAAAATCTTATGAGCAGAAATGATTTTATGCTGTCAGGCACCCCCAATATTTTATTTTGGGTATAATTTATTAATTCCTGGACTATTTGCGTAACGTTTTACATATTATTTGTCAGCAAGCCCTAAGGAACCCAAAAATACTAATTTAAAGGAGCTACGTGGCTGCGTTCAAAATATGCAATTTCTTCTACCTCCTGTTTCGAAGATGTGCTGTCTGGGTACTGTTATGTGTTCAAACGTAAACCCATCTAATGTTGTCTTTTCTAATAAGAGTTTGTTATGATTTATAAACCTAACTCTGGGAAAGGGTAGTGTATTTTATCACTGTCCGTCTGAAAAAGTTAGTGCTTGTAGACTTACACGCGTGATGCCAGCATTTGTATATCGCGCGTCGCGTGTTGCATGCGTTCCTGATTTTCAGCCCTCCCCTCTCGCTATCCTTTTGTCCATCTGTTCGTTCGTTTTGGTAACGTAATATAATTAATGTTAGGATTAATTTAGGTCATTACGCAGTACGTCTCAATGTTTTTTCTTAGAAATGCAGCACACGTTTCATTGAAGAAGGCGGGTAATAATACAGTAAGCTTTTATATCAACGTGAAAGCGTTACAATTTGCAGACGAAGCAGAAAACAAGGGGGATTTCGAGTACATTCTCTGTGACAGCACTGTTATTTTACCATTGCTCTTCTCTTTATTAATTTTATTTGTTAGGCTTCATATTTACCTAATAATTTATATATGTGGATTAGAATATTTCATGACACCTCCCCTCTTAAAACAGACATTATATGTCAGTCCTTTATTCTATATACACATATAGAAATTTATTATTATTTCTGGGGTTTACGGTGATTCTCATCACACGGATGGCGGCTTAAAAAATCAGCTCCCAAATTGGTTTTTCCAGATATATACTCAATGCTAAAATTATATGGAGCCAGAAGCAAAGACCATCGGAGTAACCTAGAGTTCTCATGCTTAGCCTGTGCTAAAAACGATAAAGGTTTGTGGTCTGTTTGCAACTTAAATGCCTTCCCATATAGATAAATATTGAATTTCTTTATTGCCCATATTACTGCAAGACATTCTTTTTCGCTAGTTGAGTAGTTGATTTCAGCTTTATTCAACTTTCTGCTAGCATATGCCACTGGGCTTAATTCCCCATCCAATGCATCTGATTTCTGTAGTAGAGTTGCACCTAGCCCAATATTACTTGCATCCGTCCTTACTATGAATTCTTGACTTAAGTCAGGTAATTTCAAAATGGGTTTACTTGTGAGCTTTTCCTTCAATTCTTGGTAAGTCATTTCACATTGTGGTGTCCATGTAATGCGATCTGGAAGTCCTTTACGTGTCAATTCCGTTAAAGGTGCACATATGGAATTAAAGTTTTTGATATACTTCTGGTAGAAACCACATAATGAGACAAAGGATCTCACGTCCTTCTTGGTTTGTGGTCTCGGGGCTTTCTGTATTTTCTCTAAGTTCTTTGGGTCAGGGGTCATGTTTCCCTGATAAACTGTGTGTCCCAAAAATTCCAATTCTTTACATCCAACGCAACATTTGGTTGGTCGGGCTGTTAAATTTGCCTCCCTAAGTCGATCAAACAGCATGTTCAGAGAGTCAATGTGTTCCTCAAATGTTTCTGTTGCTATAAGGATATCATCCATAAAATTTGTTATACAGGGATTATTCAGAGGATCCAATAATTTTCTCATCATTCTAGAGAAGACACTAGGCGCATTCTTCAATCCAAATGGCAATCTATTAAACTCATAGTGTCCTTCTGAGGTACTAAAAGCTAGGTATGGTCTAACCTCAGGCTTTACTGGAATCTGATAGTATCCTTTACTCAGATCCACTTTTGAGAAATATTTAGCTTTATTTAGCCTGGCAAACAGCTGATTTGTATCCGGCAATGGATCCACCTGTCCTTCTGTAATAGCATTCAGTCTCCTGTAATCTATACAGAGTCTATGTTCTCCAGAGGGCTTCCTTAAGAGTACCACCCCGGAACTATACGAAGACTCACTGTGCGAAATAATTCCTTCCTTCAATAGATAGTCTATCTCTTCCTTCAAAGCTTTTTCCTTAGCAAACGGAATCGAATATGGTTTCATACAGACAGGTGTGGAGTCTATGAGTTTCATATCATATTCCAATAGGTTTGTATGCCCTGGTCGGTCTGTTAACACCTCTGCATGATTATTTAGAACCTGTTGCACTCTCTCTTTCTGAGTTTTCGTTAAATGTGTACTGATTTTCACCTGTGCTGCTGTCTCACAGGGGTGTAATGGATATTCAAATGATGAAAGTGGTTCCTTTTTCATCTCCATGGCGATGGACAAGGTCAACAAGTGTGTCTCTTCCTGATGTTCTCTTTCCAAATATTTCTTCAGGAGATTCACATGATAGATTTTTTCTTTCCCCTTCTTATCTATCTTATAATTTGTTCTAGACACCTTCTCTAGAACTGTATATGGACCCTGCCATCCAATTTGTAACTTATTCTGACTCCCAGGCAAAAGAAGCAGTACTTTCTCTCCCACAGCCAAATTTCTGTCTTTCGCCTTCCTGTTATAATAGGCAGCATGTTTCTTCCTGGCTTGTTTCAAATTTTCATTGGCAAGTTTCCAGCCAGTTTTTAACCGAGTGGTCAGCTCATTCACATATTGGTATGAAGATGTAATGTTTTCCTCTGCCTTTTCATCAGTCCACGTTCTTAACAAAGCTTCAAGTGGACCTTTTATTGGCCTTCCAAACAATAATGTTGCCGGGGCCATACCGGTTGAACTATGGGGTACCTCCCGATAAGCAAAGAGGGCGGCGTGCAGGTACTGGTCCCATGTATCTGGTTTTTTCGTGTGCCAACTTTCTCAGGATCGACATCAATGTGCCGTTAAATCTTTCCACTTGGCCGTTCCCTTGGGGATGATACACACTACAATGGAAGTGTTTGGCCTGAAAGATCCTGAAAACTTCTTCAGTTAGTTTCCCCTTGAACTGAGAGCCATTATCAGTCAAGATTTGATTGGGAAAGCCTAACCTTGTGAAAATTGTGAGCAATGCCTCTGCCACATGTTTAGAATCAATCGATGACAGGGCTACTGCCTCTCCCCACATAGAACAAGTGTCCACCAGAGTCAGAATGTAGCTGTTCCTTCTCTTGGTTCGGGTGAGAGGTCCCACAAGATCCACGGCAACTCTCTCAAAGGGTGTTCCCACTATGGGCATTTCCCCCAGAGTTGCTGGTGCAGTCCAATGTTTAGGTGCTACTCGTTGGCACTCTGGACAGGATTTTACATATCGTTTGATATCTTCAGTTATTCCTGGCCAGAAATAGTGACAAGCTATTCGCTGTCCTGTTGCGCTGATTCCCATATGACCACTGAAGGGAATCGCATGCCCTAGTTCCAACACTTTAGTCCTATATGAAGTGGGAAGGACCAGCTGTCCGTGACCATTGGATTCAGATCCAGCCTTCCTATATATCAGTTTGTTCTTCATATAAAACTCTCCCTTGCCTGGAGGTGTATGAGATTTGGGCAACTTCTTGAAACATGGCTTGAGTGTTTTGTCCTCAGCCTGTGCCTTCCTCATCTCATCTGGGTGAGTATTTATGGGATTATCCTCCTCCTTCTTTGACTGTGATCTGGTCTGCACTGTTGCCAATATCACAGGTCTCTTGGGATTTCCCAAGAAGACATATCTACACCCCAATATTAGAGGGTAGATTGGCTCATTTATCACTGCTGCTTTTATGATTCCTTCCACATATCGCGTTTTCACTTTTATTCGGGCGACGGGAAGTGTCATGGTAGCTACATCCTTGGTTGCAGTTTGAATCTCCACTGTTTCTGTGGTGTATTGATCGGCCTGCACCAGGTGAGAACTCACAACGGAATCGTAATCTAAACCGGTATCATATAAACATCTTATAGTGACACCATTACAGATGACATCTTCACACACTGGGGGGTGGTATGGTTCCTGTAATTCTTCAGGTTTGCCCTTCTTTTCCTTTTTCCCCGATGTCATAGCAGCAAAATGAGGAGGTTTCCTTCTACAATGGTCAGTGTCATGATTGTTCATCTTACAATTTTTACACCACCTTTTTCCTTGGTTGAAAGATTTTCTTTCATCATATTTCCTTTCATCGAATTGTGGGAATTTATTTTTATTTTCATACCGTGGCCTATCAAATTGGTGCTTACCTTTATTTTGATCCCTAGGATCAAATTTATTAAAGTTCTGTGGTGCCCTAAAGTTATCCACCTGTTTCTTTTTATTACCTGTTACTTCTGCTTGAGCTGCTTGATACCTTTCAGCAACATTTAGCAACTCACCCAGCCTCTCTGCACCTTGTTCCATGAGAAACTTTCTCAGGTCTGGAGCCATGGACTCTCTTAATTGCTCTATAAGGACCATTTCCTTAAGATCTTGGGTTTTCCCCAGAGAAGTCCATTTCTCCAAGTATGTCTCTATTCGTGCAGAGAACTGGTGATAGGTTTCACCTGACAGTAGTTTAGCATTCCTAAATTTTTTTCTATAGACTTCTGCATTCTTTTCATACCTTAACAAAAGAGCCTGCTTTAGCATGTCATAATTTTCCTGATCACCTCTGCTCATTTTTGCAAAAACTTCATAAGCTGCCCCACGAAGTCCCTGAGATAACTTTAAGCTCCACCTTTCTCTCTCTAACCCATACGTGGTAGCTAATAGTTCGTACCTATTTATATAGCTCTCAATATCATCGTCTTTCTCAACAAAATGATCTAAATGAAAATTCATAGCTGAGGTTGAGGCTCCTTGAGTAACCGTAGCATCAGAGGCAAAGGGACTGGCACCATTTTCAGGAGCATGGCCTTGAAACTCAAACTCCCTTAGTCGTAATTCATGTTCCCTTTGTAATCTTTTCTCCTCCTTTTCTGCTTCCCTCTCTGCAGCTAATTTCCTCTCTTCTCTTTCTGCAGCTAATGTGTTCTCGTCTCTTTCTGCTTCCAATGCTTTAGCCTCTTTGTCAGCCTCAATCTGCACCCTCTTAGCCTCAGCCTCAATCTGCAACCTCTTAGTCTCAGCCTCAGCTTCAAATTGTCACTTCTTAATTTCCCTTTCAGCCTCTAACCTTCTTTCGGCTTCTTTTTCTAATCTTCTTTCTTCGCGTTCAATAAATTTGTCACATTCCGTTGTGACATAGGCAACCATAACTTGCCCATCTAATCCTAACTCTTTTGCAGTCTGAACCGCAGCAGATCGAAATTTGGCCAGGTCCGCCATTGTCTATCAGGTAAATTTTTATAATGTCTACCCAACAATTCAATTTCTAACTATATATCTAATGGACAACACAGGCACCGTGAGCTCAACCTTATTTAATTCCACCCAAGGATACCTTTTAATTCTTATATTCCCTGAAGTGAATTACCCCCAATATTTTTAATAGTTAAAGATTCAAAATCCCAAGAGCGAGACCCCAATATATGTGGTGAAGTGGGATGTTATAAATACTTATAGGGAACTTAGTGTACTGACTGAGATCAGCTGTGAAGGTATCTATATCTATTAAGAGTAGTGTATTATAGATAACCTTACTTGCTACCACATATCTATATATCTCAGTCAGAATTATTCTGGAATAGTGTGATGCTACGTTATGTGTCTAGGGTATGTGTATGATGAAGTGTAAGTCACAACAACAGACAGATAAACAATTTAATTTAATCCACTACTCTTGACAACACTGTGACACTCACATACATATAACCTTCTACAAAGATATCTTAAAAGAGTCACTGATAAACTTTCGAATAACAATATGTATTCATTACTGGCATGAATGAATATGTGTCCTGATTCAACTACAAGGGAACCAGGAATCACAATCAATTTAAATTACAAGTTATGTACAGAATGTATTTAATATGAATATTGTAGTGACATATATTATTACAAATGTTCTATGTGTGTCAGTTGTGTAGTAGTAAAATGAGGTAATACTGGTTTTGTTTTGTTCAAGCTCTGTTGGTATTTGTCATCATGACTTCAATAGTTTGTCTTTAGGGACCAGTATTTGAGATGTTCAAAGTTCCTGATTTTAAGACAAGTAAATTCCCCTCTGAATAGTATTTTTATAAAGTTATTTCAAGATGAGGGGACATAATGTTGAGCTCAGCTGGCCAACTCTGCTTATCTTGAGTGATGGCGGCAGGAAAGGACTCCTCTGCTCGAATTCTCCTCTGGGCTCAGGAGACACCTCACTGATAGCTAAAAGGACCAAGGAGTATGCTGTCCGACTCTGGATTCAGCAAATCTCTGACCAGATGCTGCTCAGTACCATCAAGACCACTGTCCCTGAAATCAAGAAGGATGTACCTTCTACTTCATAACTAATTTATATTCTCTTTTACACTGATCACAATACAGCACAAACATTGCGTTCAGAGCGTTAGGCCAACAGTCAGCTTCATTTGAAATACTTTATTCCAGTATTACCCTTCTTAATGGTTACTACGCCTCTGCACTTCCAGCATTATTTCTTTCTAGTCAATCATCCAGGTGTCAGTGTACTGTTTGGCCATTCCATGCCGTTTTACTTCTTTCCGACACCCTCCGTTCAGGCTGGAGCATTTTAGGCTTTACCTCACGTTTGCCACTGAACTACACATATATATACAGGCATAAATCAACAATTCACATTCAATTTTCATTAAAAGATATTAAATGGTTCAAGCTTACCACAATTCATACGAATAACACAGATACGTTGATTAGCAATGAATTCTGGCACAAACTGGCACAAATTTCCATCTGCTTATCTTCCAGGCTTTTATTGAGCCAAATATATAAGCTGGCTTCAACGCACTGATGCTTTATCAAGTGTATTTAAACAAGTGGTTTCGAACTAACGCTCCCAAGTGTGTATATCAGCGAGACTGGCCAATGAGCCACGTTTCGACAAGTGTTTGAAAAAATGTTATCTTTTCCCGTCTCCCCTAACAACCAAGATAGTATTTATAGCCCGACCAATCGTGGTTAGGCTTTCATTTGTTGCGCTCCAATCAATTTGAAGTTTACATGGTAGGCTATTTTTGTAACGTAAATTTTTTTCAAACACGTTAAAAAAAAATCTTATGAGCAGAAATGATTTTATGCTGTCAGGCACCCCCAATATTTTATTTTGGGTATAATTTATTAATTCCTGGACTATTTGCGTAACGTTTTACATATTATTTGTCAGCAAGCCCTAAGGAACCCAAAAATACTAATTTAAAGGAGCTACGTGGCTGCGTTCAAAATATGCAATTTCTTCTACCTCCTGTTTCGAAGATGTGCTGTCTGGGTACTGTTATGTGTTCAAACGTAAACCCATCTAATGTTGTCTTTTCTAATAAGAGTTTGTTATGATTTATAAACCTAACTCTGGGAAAGGGTAGTGTATTTTATCACTGTCCGTCTGAAAAAGTTAGTGCTTGTAGACTTACACGCGTGATGCCAGCATTTGTATATCGCGCGTCGCGTGTTGCATGCGTTCCTGATTTTCAGCCCTCCCCTCTCGCTATCCTTTTGTCCATCTGTTCGTTCGTTTTGGTAACGTAATATAATTAATGTTAGGATTAATTTAGGTCATTACGCAGTACGTCTCAATGTTTTTCTTAGAAATGCAGCACACGTTTCATTGAAGAAGGCGGGGAATAATACAGTAAGCTTTTATATCAACGTGAAAGCGTTACAATTTGCAGACGAAGCAGAAAACAAGGGGGATTTCGAGTACATTCTCTGTGACAGCACTGTTATTTTACCATTGCTCTTCTCTTTATTAATTTTATTTGTTAGGCTTCATATTTACCTAATAATTTATATATGTGGATTAGAATATTTCATGACAGTCGGCAACCGACCCCGTAGCCATATTGGACGAATTTGAAAAGCGTCTGATCATAAAGCACACAAACTTTCGAGCGGCAAGATTAGAGCTTCACCACCTGCGACAGAAACGTGGTGAAAGCCTAGATGATTTCTTCACTCGCATTAAGGAGAAAACAAGAGTATGTAAATTTAGCAACGAAGAAGAAAAAGAGCGAATTATTGAACAGATTCTTCTTAGCACACCAATGCCAGAATTCCAGAAATGGCTACTGAGCCAGAGTGATACGCTAACTTTACAACAACTTCTGGATGAAGGCAGGAAACACGAGGCACAAGCACTAAACATTAAACAAATTCAGCAAGGTACATTAGCAGCCCAGGTGGATGCAGTGAAAAGCTATAAACCTAGACACAACAAAGCAACTGGTTCGAAACAACAAGAAAAACACAACACAAGCAGAGGTGCTATGTGTAAATGTTGTGGCCTAAACCACATACAAAACCACTGTCCAGCTAAAGACTCTACATGTCATTACTGCAGAAAGAGGGGCCACTGGATAAAATTATGTTTCAAGAGGAAACAAGACAGTGCTCAACACAAACTTCACAGCAGAAAGTCGTCAAAACAAACACACTCTATGATGACTGAGGACCTTGACTCCAGTGAAGAAAGTGATCCTTCCACTTTTGATACTGTGAAGATACTAACTTTCAGTAATGAACCAAAGAGAACGCAGGCTTTCTGCAAGGTACAATTCCGAATACCAGGAATTAAAAGGCACAAAGAAAGATATATTCGGTTCAAGATAGACACAGGTGCCCAAGGTAACACTCTACCCTTAAGAATATTCAGACAGATCATGCCTGACAAGGTGGATAAGCAAGGATTGCCCACAAGGGATGTAAAAAGTAGGAGTGGCAGGACAAAGCTAAGAGCTTACAATGGAACAAGTATAGACTGTTTCGGAGCAGTAACACTTGAATGTTTATACAGAGACTCTGAATGGACATCGTCAACATTTTACTTGGTAGATGTTGAAGGACCTGCAATTTTGGGTTTACCAATGTGCGAAAAGCTGAGTGTGGTAACTATTAACAACATTAAAGCTGACAAAAAAGAACATCTTACTCTACACGTCACTGGAGTAGATGACCTTAAACAGCGATTCCCAGAACAGTTCGACAGAATAGGCAAACTTCCAGGAAAGGCAAGATTCTTTTTAAAAGACAACGCTGAGCCAAAGATAGACCCACCTAGAAAGTATCCTATACATGTTAAACAGAAACTTGCCACAGAACTAGAAAAGATGGTGCAGAATGATGTTATTAGAAAGGTTGAAGAGCATTCTGATTGGTGTAGTAGTATCACAACCGTTCTGAAGCAGGATGGTTCTCTTCGGGTTTGCCTTGACCCAAAACACTTAAACAACAGTCTAAAGCGCTGTCCACACAAAATGCATACAGTGGAAGAGATAACTCACAGATTCCACAATGCCAAATATTTTTTCTAAACTAGATGCTGTACACGGATACTGGAGTGTTGAGATAGCAGAGGAAAGTCAACTCCTTACAACTTTTCGAACACCATTCGGCAGATATTGTTTCAAGAGACTCCCATTTGGTTTGAATGTATCACAAGACATCTTCCAACAGAAGATTGACAACATTGTTGAGCAATGTTCTGGTACAGTGGCTATTGCGGATGACATTGTAGTCTGCGGCAGGTCAGAACAAGAACACGACCGTAACTTGATTAACTTGATGCATGTAGCACAGGCCAATGGGCTAACATTCAACAGCAAAAAGTGTACAATTAAGGCAACGGAGATACAATTTTTTGAATTGCTGTACACCCAGAATGGTGTAAAACCAGACCCTAAAAAGGTTGAAGATATTCATGACATGCCAACACCAGCTACAAAGAAGGAACTGCAACAATTCTTAGGTGCTGTCAATTTCCTAGCACAATTCATACCAAATTTGTCAGCTGCTGCAGAACCTTTGCGATCTCTACTACAGAATGAAACTCCGTATGAATGGTCAGAAGACTACCAACACATATTCAACCACTTGAAGACCCTCATATCATCTGATGCATGCTTGAAATACTATGACATGCAAGCACCCACTTTTTCTCATGGTTGATTCCAGTCTGAAAGGCCTAGGAGCAGCACTTTTGCAACCAGACAAAAATCCTGAAGGACACTATGCCAAAGAACTTCGTCCTGTAGCTTACGCAAGCAAATCATTAAGTTCTGGCGAAAAGAAACTTGCAAACATTGAAAGAGAAATGCTAGCTGTACGTTTTGGAATCAAACGCTTCCACACATTTCTTTTCAACCGCCCATTTACAATTCTCTCAGATCATAAGCCACTTGAGATGATTCATAAAAAACCAATAGCTTCAGCACCACCACGACTACAAGCTCTGTTATTGGAAACACAAGGTTATGATTTTAATATTCAGTATATCCCAGGAGAGGATATAGGTCTTGCAGATGCTCTCAGCAGATTACCAAACCCCAACAAGACAGCAGATCTTACCCCAAACATCAAAGTTGATTTTGTCAAGTTTAGCGATAATCGGCTTGAACACATCAGAGAAGACACAATGAGAGATCCTATCCTTAACTCTCTCAAAGAACTGATATACCATGGATGGCCAAGCTCTATCAGGGAAGTTCCAACACACATCCGTCCAACTACTCGATGAGGGACGAGTTAAGCATCGAAGATGGTCTGATCCTTAAAGGAGATCGCATTGTTGTACCAGAAACACAACGCGATATCATCCTTAAACAGCTCCATAATAGTCACCTTGGTATTGTGAAGACACAACTGAGAGCAAAGAAAGATGTTTACTGGCCACAGATAAACAAGGACATAGAAACACTATGTAAAAACTGTTCAATTTGCCAAGAACATGCAAATAGGCAGTGCAGAGAACCTCTCATACCATCAGACATACCATTGAGCCCTTGGAGCATTATAGGAACTGATATTTTCTCAATCGACAATAATGACTATCTTATTATTGCTGATTACTACAGCAAATTTCCCATCATTGAGAAACTTCCACAACCCTCACCATCAGCTGTTATTGCAGACATTACAAAGAAGTATTGCAGCATGTTTGGCATCCCAGATGAAATTAGATCAGACAACGGTCCACATTTCTCAGGTCAAGCATACAGAAACTTCACTAAGGACTGGAAGATCAAACACACAACATCATCACCTAGATACCCTAAATCTAATGGTTTCATTGAGAGACAGATACAAACTATCAAGTCAATCATGAAGAAAACAAGAACAGAGGATGTACACCTAACACTTTTGAGATGGAGAACAACACCGGTAGACAGTAAGATCGACAGTCCAGCAGAACTTATGTTTGATAGAAGAATTAAAGACCTCCTAACATCTAAGGTCCACTTCCGTCCACAACATAGAGACAGCACATATGATCAATTTCAGCATCGTCAGCAAGTTCAGAAATCCAACTATGACAAATGTGCTAAAGACTTACCACCATTATATCCTGGTCAGCATGTGACTACCTACAACCACAACAATGACACATGGTCAAAAGCAACAATCATTTCCAGAAACCCTGAACCCAGGAGCTATACTTTAAGACCAGACAGCAGCAGCAACCTCCTGAGGCGAAACAGAGTGGACATAAGAGAAATCTCACAGAATACAACAGAACAGAGAATTCCCATGCTTTCAACAGACAATGCAGTAACTCCAGACTTTGGTGCCCCACAAAACCAACAAGCGCCAAGGCCGAAATCACAACCAACTCAAGCTAAACCAGGGACTTCCGCAGAACCACCAGCACTTTACACCACTCGTTCTGGCCGTACAGTGACACCTCCCAGCCGATACAGACAGTGACATATATATATACTCACACTGAGCATTACACATACTTATCCTTTCTCACATGAAACATTTCGTTGGAAATGTTTACACACATTTTTTTTTCAAAAAAGGGGGGATGTAATATGAATACATTAAAGTACGAACCACACATTGTAATATAATGCGAATCTTGACATGTACGATATTCTGTAAATAAACATGGCTACGAATTGAACATGCTTTTACTGAGTCCCTTCTGAAACGTGTGTGCTTGTGTAGATGACGAGGTAATGATTATATATATACATCATAACATTACAGGTAAGAGGAAAAAAGGAAGACCAAAAGAAACACTCAGAAGAACAATAATAAGAGAAGGAAGAACGTTGGGATTAAACAATGTGCAAGAGCTAAGAGGAGTGGCGTCACAACGTACAACCTGGAGAGCACTGGTTTCTGCCTTATGCGCCGTGTTTGGTGCTTAAAGAATTTATTATTATTATTATTATTAATCTGTGGGCCACATAAAAACTTTCTGATGGCGACTCTTTTGGCCTGGAGATGCATTTTTCCCTGGCC
>JAMPIV010003425.1:0-87500 GCA_024509875.1 Oreohelix idahoensis | reverse complement strand
GTGGAACTGATGACAAGATCACTAATGTGGAACTGATGACAAGATCACTAATGTGGAACTGATGACAAGATCACTATTGTGGAACTGATGACAAGATCACTAATGTGGAACTGATGACAAGATCACTAATGTGGAACTGATGACAAGATCACTAATGTGGAACTGATGACAAGATCACTAATGTGGAACTGATGACAAGATCATTAATGTGGAACTGATGACAAGATCACTAATGTGGAACTGATGACAAGATCACTAATGTGGAACTGATGACAAGATCATTAATGTGGAACTGATGACAAGATCACTAATGTGGAACTGATGATGAGTTCACTAATGTGGAACTGATGATGAGTTCACTAATGTGGAACTGATGACAAGATCCCTAATGTGGAACAGATGACAAGATCACTAATGTGAAAGTTATGACAAGATCACAAATGTGGAACTGATGACAAGATCAGTAATGTGGACTGATGAAAAAATCCCTAATGTGGAACTGATGACAAGATCACTAATGTGAAATTGAAGACAAGATCACTAATGTGGAACTGATGACAAGATCATTAATGTGGAACTGATGAGAAAATCACTAATGTGGAACTGATGACAAGATCATTAATGTGGAACTGATGAGAAAATCACTAATGTGGAACAGATGACAAGATCACTAATGTGAAAGTGATGACAAGATCACATGTGGAACTGATGACAAGATCAGTAATGTGGAACTGATGACAAGGTCACTAATGTGGAACTTATGACAATATCACTAATGTGGAACTGATGACAAGATCACTAATGTGAAACTGATGACAAGATCACTAATGTGGAACTGATGACAAGATCACTAATGTGAAACTGATGACAATATCACTAATGTGAAACTGATGACAAGATCACTAATGTGGAATTGATGACAAGGTCACTAATGTGGAACTGATGACAAGATCATTAATGTGAAACTGATGACAATATCACTAATGTGGGACTGATGACAAGATCACTAATGTGGAATTGATGACAAGATCACTAATGTGGAACTGATGACAAGATCACTAATGTGGAATTGATGACAAGGTCACTAATGTGGAACTGATGACCCAAAGACGCAGCAATAGAGACCGCAGTCAGCGACTCATAGCTTGACTGCCTGCGTCAGGACCAGCGAATCAGAGCTGGTCAAGACCGCATTCCACCTCCACGTGGTGGTCCTGGAAACAGTCTGCAGCAGTGCAGTCTGGCTGAGCGAGTGTGGATCGAAATGGGAAGGCAAACCCGGTCCTAAAACATGCCGTGCAGAAGTCGGATGTGTTGACCGAAAGGTGCAGATATCACAGCTTAGGCGTAAACAGACACAACGCAACCACTGTCCTTTTCAGGACGAACGAAGAAGAAGAAGAAGAAGAACTGATGACAAGATCACTAATGTGAAACTGATGACAATATCACTAATGTGGAACTGATGACAAGATCACTAATGTGGAATTGATGACAAGGTCACTAATGTGGAACTGATGACAAGATCACTAATGTGGAATTGATGACAAGGACCAGAAAAATACCAGTGAAACAAAAGAGAAGGAGATGCTGGATACAAACACAAATTGAGGAAACCGGCTGATAGCTTGACATGTCAGTCCTTGTTCTTGAATCCCCAGAGTAAGAGAAATAGAGGAGACATGGAGACTGACATGAAGAGAATGAGGAAGACATGGAAATAAATGGCACAGAACAGGAAGACAGCATGGAACAGGAAGACAGCACAGAACAGGAAGACAGCACAGAACAGGAAGACAGCATGGAACAGGAAGACAGCACAGAACAGGAAGACAGCACATAACAGGAAGACAGCATGGAACAGGAAGACAGCATGGAGCAGGAAGACAGCACAGAACAGGAAGACAGCATAGAACAGGAAGACATCATGGAACAGGGAGACAGCACGGAACAGGAAGACAGCACAGAACATGAAGACAGCATGGAACAGGAAGATGGCATGGAACAGGAAGACAGCATGGAACAGGAAGATGGCATGGAACAGGAAGACCACATGGAACAGGAAGACAGCACAGAACAGGAAGACAGCACAGAACAGGAAGACAGCACAGAACAGGAAGACAGCACAGAACAGGAAGACAGCACAGAACAGGAAGACAGCATGGAACAGGAAGACAGCATGGAACAGGAAGACAGCATGGAACAGGAAGACAGCACAGAACAGGAAGACAACACAGAACAGGAAGACAGCATGGAACAGGAAGACAGCATGGAACAGGAAGACAGCACGGAACATGACAGCATGGAACAGGAAGACAGCATGTAACAGGAAGACAGCATGGAACATGAAGACAGCATGGAACAGGAAGACAGCATGGTATGGGAAGACAGCACTGAACAGGAAGACAACACAGAACAGGAAGACAGTATGGAACATGAAGACAGCACAAAACAGGAAGACAGCATGGAACAGGAAGACAGCATGGAACAGGAAGACAGCTTGGAACAGGAAGACAGCACAGAACAGGAAGACAACATAGAACAGGAAGACAGCATGGAACAGGAAGACAGCATGGAACAGGAAGACAGCATGGAACAGGAAGACAGCATGGAACAGGAAGACGGCATGGGACAGGAAGACGGCACGGAACAGGAAGATGTCATGGAACAGGAAGATGGCATGGAACAGGAAGATGGCATGGAACAGGAAGACAGCATGGAACAGGAAGACGGCACGGAACAGGAAGATGTCATGGAACAGGAAGATGGCATGGAACAGGAAGACGGCATGGAACAGGAAGATGGCATGGAACAGGAAGATGGCACAGAACAGGAAGACAGCACGGAACAGGAAGACAGCATGGAACAGGAAGACAGCACAGAACAGGAAAACAGCACAGAACAGGAAAACAGCATGCAACAGGAAGACAGCATTAGTTTAATGAAGATCTGTGCTCCTCAGGGGGTGATGATAGTGATGATGGCAGCTTGGTCCCCAGAATTTCTGTAACCTCAGTCACGACAGATTTACTCCCAGAAATATTGTTCTTCAAAAATCTGCTTGATGATGAGCAATTTTTTAGTGAGAGATAAAAATCAACCCTTTATCACAGCTAGGACCTAGGAATTGGTTCCTTTTTATGTATAGAAGATCACTTTCATGATGTGAATATATGTAAATGTGAATAGATGTAAATGTGAATAGATGTAAATGTGAATATATGTAAATGTGAATAGATGTAAATGTGAATAGATGTAAATGTGAATATATGTAATGTGAATATATGTAAATGTGAATAGATGTAAATGTGAATAGATGTAAATGCAAATGAAAATTTTTGCTTGTTTTTCTGCGGCCCCCCCCCTTTTTTTTTTTTGCTAATGGCTGATGAAGAGTATTCCCAAAACAACCTATGTCACTGTTGTATTGTTCCATTGTAAAACTACTTTCCTTATTTTAATTAATTTTGCTGAAGATAGTGAACAATTTATGTACAATTATTAGAGATGGACTGTAAGAAGATAGTGAACAATTTATGTACAATTATTAGAGATGGACTGTAAGAAGTGAACAATTTATGTACAATTATCAGAGATTGACTGTAAGAAGTGAACAATGTAAGTACAATTATCAGAGATGGACTGTAAGAAGATAGTGAACAATTTATGTACAATTATCAGAGATGGACTGTAAGAAAATAGTGAACAATTTATGTACAATTATCAGATATGGACTGTAAGAAGTGAACAATTTATGTACAAGTATCATATATGGACTGTAAGAAGAAAATTAATTCAGCATGCTTACTGTGATGCTTGACACAATTTCTGGTTTTTTCTGTGATCTGTCAAATTTGTCGTACATAAGCTGTTTTTCCTCAAAGATCACCACTGATGGCATAATATTTATTGTATTTTCTTTTTCTGTCAACAGTCCACCAACTCCACTGCCAGTTCACAATGGCTTCAAAGACCATTCAAGTACACATTCCTTAGATATAGCTTCACTTCAGAACAGTCCACAAAACAGGAGGTATGGTTCTGTACAACTTTTTACTGACTTCATGTATCATGTTTTATTTACTGAATTACGTAAATAGAATAGCAATGAATATAAGCAGAGGATGGTAAGTTGTTTGCAGAAAGCTGGTTCATTATCAGTTAAGTGTGTGATCTTCTACCATCAGCCACAAACCTGGTGAAATAGAAGAAATCTGATGATGCTTAGTGCCCTTCTGCCAACAGAAACAGAGGTGGACCATGTACTTTCATCATCGAGTGGGTGATCTTTTACCATCAGCCACAAACCTGGTGAAATAGAATCTCTCATCATCCAGTGTGTTGCTAGAAAAAGCTGACAACTCAGTGAAGTACTAAAAGAGCCAGCTGCTAACAAGAAAAATAAAGAGTTGCAGACAAATATTAAAACGAGGCCACATGTTACAAATATAAACTTATTAATAGAGGACAGCCAAGGCCTGTCAGGGATAAATGAATTAACAAATAAAACCCCTACCTCCTTTTTGGGTGGGGGAGGTGGGGTGATGATTAGTTGGTTGTGTGTCCCTTCACAATTCACTGTTAGTGAGGTGATGATGCACTGTGGATTGTCACTGATTAGGTTTCCTGGTATCATTTATATTTTGTTTCTGTTGTCCTCTTCCTTTGAGTATTACGAGTGCCTACTATTTACCTATATTTGTGACATTCTTCCGGAGATGTAGGACAGCTCTATGACGTTCCCGGGGGTCTTTCATGGGACTGCTGCACCCTCAAGTGTGTCGTACGAGGAGATAAACGTGTCATATGAGGAGATAAATGTGTCGTACGAGGAGATAAACATAACAGATTTGACACTAACAAATATAGGACATTCAACAGATTTGACACAAACAAATATAAGACATTCAACAGATTTGACACTAACAAATATAAGACATTCAACAGATTTGACACAAACAAATATAAGACATTCAACAGATTTGACACTAACAAATATAGGACATTCAACAGATTTGACACAAACAAATATAGGACATTCAACAGATTTGACATTAACAAATATAGGACATTCAACAGATTTGACACAAACAAATATAAGACATTCAACAGATTTGACACTAACAAATATAGGACATTCAACAGATTTGACACAAACAAATATAAGACATTCAACAGATTTGACACTAACAAATATAGGACATTCAACAGATTTGACACAAACAAATATAGGACATTCAACAGATTTGACACTAACAAATATAGGACATTCAACAGATTTGACACAAACAAATATAAGACATTCAACAGATTTGACACTAACAAATATAGGACATTCAACAGATTTGACACAAACAAATATAAGACATTCAACAGATTTAACACTAACAAATATAGGACATTCAACAGATTTGACACAAACAAATATAGGACATTCAACAGATTTGACACTAACAAATATAGGACATTCAACAGATTTGACACAAACAAATATAAGACATTCAACAGATTTGACACTAACAAATATAGGACATTCAACAGATTTGACACAAACAAATATAAGACATTCAACAGATTTGACACTAACAAATATGACATTCTACAGATTTGACACAAACAAATATAAGACATTCAACAGATTTGACACTAACAAATATAGGACATTCAACAGATTTGACACAAACAAATATAGGACATTCAACAGATTTGACACTAACAAATATGGGACATTCAACAGATTTGACACAAACAAATATAAGACATTCAACAGATTTGACACTAACAAATATAGGACATTCAACAGATTTGACACAAACAAATATAGGACATTCAACAGATTTGACACTAACAAATATAAGACATTCAACAGATTTGACATTAACAAATATAGGACATTCAACAGATTTGACACTAACAAATATAGGACATTCAACAGATTTGACACAAACAAATATAAGACATTCAACAAATTTGACACTAACAAATATAGGACATTCAACAGATTTGACACAAACAAATATAAGACATTCAACAGATTTGACACAAACAAATATAGGACATTCAACAGATTTGACACTAACAAATATAGGACATTCAACAGATTTGACACTAACAAATATAGGACATTCAACAGATTTGACACAAACAAATATAAGACATTCAACAGATTTGACACTAACAAATATAGGACATTCAACAGATTTGACACAAACAAATATAAGACATTCAACAGATTTGACACAAACAAATATAGGACATTCAACAGATTTGACACTAACAAATATAGGACATTCAACAGATTTGACACTAACAAATCTTAGCTGACCAAATATTCATGATGTTACCGCTGACTCAGAAGTGGCAGCAGACCTACCTGGACGAGGAGCAGGCCTTGACATCATTAGAGAGTCTCAAAGATGACCAGATTGTGTGCTGCACTACCTGTCATCAAACTAAATTATAATACCTGAGCTGATAGCATCATTTGGATTCAGATTAGATAAGCAACAGTCTTTTCAAAATGGCCAGATTTAGTAGTCTGGTCACATACTTGAGTTCACATAGCTGTACAAGCAGATGGAGGGATGGGTATTAACAGGACAGTGACACTTGGAAGTTAAGACTAGGGGTCCCCCCCCTACCCCCACCCAGGGCCGGCCCTAGGAATTTTGCCGCCCCGTGCAATACCATACCTTGCCGCCCCAGCCCAACCTCAAATTAACGTTTGAAATTTTTAAAACCGTTACCTGTATGTTATTAAACAAGCTTCAACATTAATTTCATGACCATTAGCCTAATTTTAAATAGTACCATTAATAATAATGTATTGATAAATTGATGAAAATACTGTATAATCATAAAATAAAAGATTGACTTTATTAGAGACAATTATATGAAATAAATGTAGTTACATTACTTACATATAGGGCATGCTCTTCTCATGTGGAACGATGAACTGCTGAGTCACAAACACTTAAATGTAGTATGTACATGTTATAGTTTTTAGCACTATTTTCACATTATTTGAATTTATATTGTTTGAAGTATGTACTGCTTAAAAAGACACTTTTCTTGCTTTCATATTTGCAAAAGCAGAAATAAGGTCTGCGTAGTCTAATTTTTGACCGATTTCATGTTCAATTGAAATCATGGCAAGTCCTTCCAATCTAGTTTCGGCCATTGCTGAGCGTAAATAAGTTTCAATAAGCTTCAGTTTTGAAAAACTACGCTCACCACTTGCTACCGTTACCGGCAAAGTTAGTAATATTCTTAAGGCTATAGCGACATTAGGAGCAATGTTATTTTCAATAATGTAACGAAGAACTTCAATTGGTGGTGTATTTTCTGGTACTAATTTGGATACTACTTTCAGTTCATCACATAGCTCAATGTCATCAATGTCTCTATTTTCTTGATGTGTTAAAACGCTTTCTAGGTTTCTACATTTGTTTAAGAGCTCATTTGTCGTCTAAGATTTCAATTTAGGGAAGTTATATAAAATAGAAAAATGTGAACTGTGATGTTCCAATTGCTCGAACCTTTCTTCAATAGAATTAGTTGCAATATCAATAATAAAATAGAAAAATTCAATTTTGAATTTAGTTTTGGGATCTAAAATAGGATCATCTCTTGCTTGATAGTTGTGTTCCTTTTTCTGCCGACGCACTCTAGTACATTCAAACGTTGGTATCAAATCAGGATCAGCTTCAACTTTCTCAGCTAATGTTGTAGCATGAACAAGAAAATTTTGAAATGATTCATCATTTCTGAGATTCTTAAGGCTTTGGAGAACATTTCTCAAAGTTGTTATGGCACGAGAGAATTCCATTTTTATGCTTTGCAACAGTTTACTAGCAACATTAATTTCGTTTAAAACATAGTGCCATATAACCAGACAACATAAAAATTTAAAATCTCTGAGTTTTAGGGCAAGGGTTTCAGCTTCATGTCTCGCCATTTTGTCTACTGACTCGTCATCAGCAATTTCTATCAATGCATCATAAAATTCCTCAATATAATATCTTAAAGGACGAATGACCTCGATTCTAGATTCCCAGCGAGTTGTACTTAGTGGCTTGGGCGTTAGAGTTGTAATATGTTTCTTAAGGATTCCCCAACGCAGTGTTGACGCTGAGAAAAACACATGCAATTTCTGAACCGTTTCAAAAAATAAAACACCTTCTCTAGATGACATCGCGGCATCATTGACCACCAAGTTGAGAGAATGAGAACAGCAAGGGATATAAAAAGCTCTCGGGTTCAAGTCCCTAATACGTTGTTGAACTCCTGAATGATTTCCTTTCATATTTGATCCATTGTCATACCCCTGGCCACGCATGTTTGCGATTGGAATATCCATGTCTGACAATTTTCTTAGAATGCATTCGGTTAACGCTGAGCCTGTAGTGGCTTCTACAGCAATTAAACCAAGAAAATGCTCATGAATGTTGATATCATCTGGATTCGTATTAACAAATCTTACAATTAATGTTAATTGTTCAATGTGACTTACATCGGGAGTACAGTCTGCAACTATGCTATAATATTTAGCTTTCTCCACCATAGAAATTATTTCTTTTTTTATGGTTCCAGAGAGAAGAGCAATTAATTCATTTTGAATGTTTTTCCCAAGGTAATGTTGGGTCGATCCACGAGCTACTCTCATTAAATGTTCACACATAACACTATCAAATCTGGCAATCAGTTCAAGAAGCTTTAAAAAATTTCCATTGTTAGGGTCACATAATTTTTCAGATGTTCCACGAAATGGCAAGCATTGTTGGCTTAAGAACTGGACAATAGCAATTAGGCGTTCTATTATGCTCCTCCAGTGTCGAACTTCTGAATTTAATAACTTTTGTTGCATTGAATCAATTGTCTGTACTGATTTAAGCCTGGACGATAATTCAATCCACTTTGTATGGGATTCCAAGTGGTTTTTAGATTTTTCGTGTTCATTAAAGATACACATACAAATGACCCCAATCATTATAGCCATTAGTAGTGAGTGACATTTTATTACAGGAAAACAACTTACAGCAGAAACAAAATACAGAATCTTTTTCTTTTGAATACACTAACCATGATCGATTAATATGTTCTCCATTGCTTAGCTCCCTAGTGTAAAAATTTAGTGAAAATTTCCGACCATTAGAGCTGCGCGGAAAAACGAACTCATTTTTTGGTCTCTCTGGCAGGCCTTTTTTTTACGATTTCCAGTCTTTCGGTATCGCTTAAAGAAGGACTCCATCTTGCCGGATCAGTGTACTTCTTAAGTTCATCACTTAAATCTCTGGAATTGGAAACAGTCAAATCAGTCTCATTTTCGACATTGTTAGTAATATCTACGTTGCTGGGGTCCGAGTTAGAAGTACTTGCCATGAGCTCAGAATAATTTGTTTCGGTAAATTTGCTTATTTTCTTCTGTCCTGCATCAGCTGTTTCAGTTTTTAGATATTTATGTAAAGCCCCGCTATGTTTTTGAATATCGCGTTCTTTTTCCAGTTTCCGTTTCCGATATTCAGCACCTGATAGTTTTTTTCTTTTATCGGACATTATATCTATTTGAGTACCTCAGAACAAATCTTCAACATTAGATTACTTATCGAAAAACATCTCCAACATCAACACGATTTATACCATAACTTCATCGATTTCACAAAAGCCTTCGATCGAGTCTGGCATGAAGGCTTATGGCAAGTAATGAGAAAATTCAATTTTGATACCAACATCATAGATATCATTGAAGCACTATACAAGGACGCAAGCAGTGCTGTTTTTGCAAGCAATGACATTGGAGAATTTTTCAAAACAACTGTAGGAGTTCGCCAGGGATGTATCCTGTCACCAGTGCTCTTTAATATATATCTAGAACATATTATGCAGGAGGCTCTCTACGATTATAAATCAACCATATCGATTGGAGGCCGACCTCTGTGCAACCTACGTTTTGCTGATGATATTGATCTGATAGCTGGATCAGAATCAGAACTTCAAGACCTTACCTCTAGACTGGAGAAAGTAACAAGAACGTATGGGATGGAAATTAATATAGAAAAAAAAGCAAGATATTGGTGAATAGCCATAAGAAACATGTTCCGACCAACATTACGTTAAATGGGCAAACGTTAGAAGAAGTTAACACCTTTAAATATCTCGGGTCCACTATATGTAGTGATGGAAGATCAAGTAAAGAAATCAAGACAAGACTTGAGATGGCCTCAGCTGCCATGACAAGGTTGAATGTGATCTGGAAAAGTAACATCAGTTTTCCTGTGAAGATCAAATTATACAAATCACTTGTATTATCTATTTTCTTGTATGGGTGTGAGAGCTGGACACTCACTGCAGATACGGAGCGAAGGATTCAGGCTTTCGAGCATAAATGTTATAGAAGAATTTTGCGCATTTGCTATAAAGAGCACAAAACAAATGTCTATGTTAGAGAGAAGATAAACACCTATGCAGGCCACCAAGAACCACTTTTGTCAATAGTGAAACGTCGAAAGCTTGCCTGGTTTGGGCATGTAACTCGTCATGACTCCCTTTCGAAAACGATCCTTCAGGGAACAGTCGAAGGTAAACGGAGAAGAGGAAGGCAGAGAAAATCCTTGGCTGATAACATCAAAGAATGGGCAGGACACGGTTTTTCCACACTTGTACGCATTGCTGAGGATAGAGAGCAGTGGAGGACCCTTCTGCTGATGCTTCCACCATGGCACCCCTACGACCCATGACGGGTTACGGGCTGAGATGATGATATCTATTTGAATATTAAAACTGTTTTAATAAACCCTACAATAAAATGTACTCGAATTATTTAGTAATGAATGGAGGCTGAAGCACTGTACTAATTTCCATAAAACGTTTAAAAAACGTATTTATCACTGTAACTTCCTTGAATGCACACTCCAAAACAACTGAAACATTCGAACCGCCAACATAGAACAGTCGATAACAAAATAAATTCCTGATTCCCACGCCAAGTTAATTAATTCCCGTCTCCCGTTCAGCCATGCCGGAAGATTTATCGTGGCGGTCTTCAGTTGACCACTGAACACGGAAATATAATCCTCTTGGAACAACTATGGTTTCGACCAAGCCAATAAATTGTACTGACGTCTCTAAAGAAATATCTTTTACTGCCTTTGTAGGAGGAGAAGCTATCATTAGGATCGTATGGCAGAACTATTAGTGAAGACTTGAAAAACAGCTAAAGAACAGATGGCAGGTGCAAATATTTCGTAGAGAAAACAGACAAAATGTGAAGGAATAGAGAAGTAAGGAATTTAAAAATAATCTAGACGAAACCTTCGAGCACTCCGCGACACCATCCACAGAGGGTTTATTTCAGGGGCCATTCAGTCAAAATCCCTGTCGATGACACACTTACAAATGCCTGAGCCCGGGCTTGAACACATGATCGCTAGCGCAGTGTGGTAACCATTACACCAGCACGGCTCCCAGGGGGAATATTTTGGCGGGATTGTAAAAATAAGTAAAAAGATTTTTTGCCGCCCCCCAAAGCTTGCCGCCCCGTGCAAATGCACGTGTTGCGCCGTCGGTAGAGCCGGCCCTGCCCCCACCCCTCATTTTTACAAGCGTACATAGGAGAAAATGTGCTGAGACACTTGTCTGAAGAAGGCCCCATCTGATGATCAGATGAACTCATGTATTAATGCTGTGCATAGACTATCCTAACATGAACATATAAAATAACTTGTAACTAACAAACAAAAGTTTGTAACATGAAGGTTGCAACTTGAAAAGGTTGGATGGACACGGCTAAACTGAGAGGTGTGCAGTCAATAAATTATGTTTTATCTTACTGTGTCAGTATACCAGTTCACGGCCTTCCTGCTTGCAGGATACTGGGAGTCATGCCTCCGGTGAGAGGCCACCTGTGGTATCACAAGGAGATATGCCACAAATAGACCTACCCAGAGAGCTATGTAACAGTCAATAAAACATGATATTACCGAAACAAGTATAAGCATTTAACAACTCTATGAGCTAATGAGGATGATTAAGGATAAATGTTTTGTAGGTCCAGGCTTTCTGTAACGAGCTAAGCTGTAGTTGTGCCTCCATGCTTTACAGGGAGCGAACATGGAAATGAAGGAATACCAAAACATCATCTATTAAAAACAATGTTGGTACATTCAATTAAATAGTCAATGAAACAGTGAACCACACCATAGCAAGTAATTAAAACCGGCAAGTCCCCCAAACACTAACACGTCAAGACAGATATACAAAATATTAGAAGAATGGAAATGAGTAATCCATATACACCATAAACATTATGAAACAACACAATAACCAGAACCAGAAATTACAGCCTGGAAGAAAAAAAAATAAAAAATCTAATATACTATATAGATACATACATAAATTATAACCCAGATGGGGCTGAACTGTGTTTTCCATGTATGAGAATTATGCAATATTTGTTGTACATCTGCTAAAAATAACATCAACTGTGACATAAAAGTGTATAAATCTCCCAACAAAGAAGAAAATAAGTTGGACTTTTTATGTGCAGTCATAAGTAAAACGATATTCCCGATTAGAACAGTTGACATATTTGTATGTTCAGTATTCTAATCTGGGTTTCAGTATCCGAAAACTGACGACAAGTTCCGAATCCTGCCGAGTTGATGACGAACACAGATTGATAGCCAGATATGCCGCCAGGCTGGCTGCAGATGAGAACAAAGCCGTGAGTATCTGAGTAGACTGAACAGAATCTGTGTAGCTAGTAGTCATCATCATAATCCTCATTTCCTTATTGAGCGCATTACACTTGACATCTGCAAAGGAAGTCTGTTCTAAAGCACATTATCAGCTCTTCTAGTAGTGGTTGCTGTAGCAATGTGTTGTACATGATGAGGTTGACCATCCTATGCAGATGTTTTTAATCCTGTTAGAATGTGACTGCTATCACTTGCACCTGTTAACCAAGTACTTGCGAGCAACACTTTTTTTTTTTTTCTTCAACACGCACATTTCTGTTGCTGTAGCCTCCTGTGTGTCGTGTAGTTATTATTCCAATGCCAGGCTACCTGGCGTAGTGAGTTCCGTTGTAGATGTGTTTCCATACCGTCAAGTGGCTACCTGGCGTAGTGAGTTCCGTTGTTGATGTGTTTCCATACCATCAAGTGCCTACCTGGCGTAGTGAGTTCCGT
Source organism: Oreohelix idahoensis (assembly GCA_024509875.1). NCBI lineage: Eukaryota > Metazoa > Mollusca > Gastropoda > Stylommatophora > Oreohelicidae > Oreohelix > Oreohelix idahoensis. The sequence continues at coordinate 74,313 of JAMPIV010003425.1, read as the reverse complement.
TGTAGATGTGTTTCCATACCGTCAAGTGGTTACCTGGCGTAGTGAGTTACGTTGTAGATGTGTTTCCATACCGTCAAGTGGCTACCTGGCGTAGTGAGTTCCGTTGTTGATGTGTTTTCATACCGTCAAGTGGCTACCTGGCGTAGTGAGTTCCTTTGTTGATGTGTTTCCATACCATCAAGTGGCTACCTGGCGTAGTGAGTTCCTTTGTTGATGTGTTTCCATACCATCAAGTGGCTACCTGGCGTAGTGAGTTCCTTTGTTGATGTGTTTCCATACCATCAAGTGGCTACCTGGCGTAGTGAGTTCCGTTGTTGATGTGTTTTCATACCGTCAAGTGGCTACCTGGCGTAGTGAGTTCCTTTGTTGATGTGTTTCCATACCATCAAGTGGCTACCTGGCGTAGTGAGTTCCGTTGTAGATGTGTTTCCATACCGTCAAGTGGTTACCTGGCGTAGTGAGTTACGTTGTAGATGTGTTTCCATACCGTCAAGTGGCTACCTGGCGTAGTGAGTTCCGTTGTTGATGTGTTTCCATACCGTCAAGTGCCTACCTGGCGTAGTGAGTTCCGTTGTAGATGTGTTTCCATACCGTCAAGTGGTTACCTGGCGTAGTGAGTTACGTTGTTGATGTGTTTCAATACCGTCAAGTGCCTACCTGGCGTAGTGAGTTCCGTTGTTGATGTGTTTCCATACCATCAAGTGGTTACCTGGCGTAGTGAGTTCCGTTGTTGATGTGTTTCCATACCATCAAGTGGCTACCTGGCGTAGTGAGTTCCTTTGTTGATGTGTTTCCATACCATCAAGTGGCTACCTGGCGTAGTGAGTTCCGTTGTAGATGTGTTTCCATACCGTCAAGTGGTTACCTGGCGTAGTGAGTTACGTTGTAGATGTGTTTCCATACCGTCAAGTGGCTACCTGGCGTAGTGAGTTCCGTTGTTGATGTGTTTCCATACCGTCAAGTGCCTACCTGGCGTAGTGAGTTCCGTTGTAGATGTGTTTCCATACCGTCAAGTGGTTACCTGGCGTAGTGAGTTCCGTTGTTGATGTGTTTCCATACCGTCAAGTGGTTACCTGGCGTAGTGAGTTCCGTTGTTGATGTGTTTCCATACCGTCAAGTGCCTACCTGGCGTAGTGAGTTCCGTTGTAGATGTGTTTCCATACCGTCAAGTGGTTACCTGGCGTAGTGAGTTCCGTTGTTGATGTGTTTCCATACCGTCAAGTGGTTACCTGGCGTAGTGAGTTCCGTTGTTGATGTGTTTCCATACCGTCAAGTGGTTACCTGGCGTAGTGAGTTCCGTTGTTGATGTGTTTCCATACCGTCAAGTGGTTACCTGGCGTAGTGAGTTCCGTTGTTGATGTGTTTCCATACCGTCAAGTGGTTACCTGGCGTAGTGAGTTCCGTTGTTGATGTGTTTCCATACCGTCAAGTGGTTACCTGGCGTAGTGAGTTACGTTGTTGATGTGTTTCCATACCGTCAAGTGGCTACCTGGCGTAGTGAGTTACGTTGTTGATGTGTTTCCATACCGTCAAGTTAAACTGTCTAGGATCTTCCCTCTAATTTATTCTTCTGACCATCTGTGTGTCTGCCCAAATTTTAATTAATTGAACAGATATTTGAATTGACATTGGCTGGTTTTCAGTCTGAAAATGATCTTTTGATTTGCTCCTGTCTTGTATATCTGGTCCCTTCAGCTTTTCCTGGTTTCATATTCATATTATAATATCAAGTGTCATCTTTGTCCTGTTTTCTTGTGCTTGTTCAGTTATTACATCATCTTGTTTATTTACTGCAGGCATGCGCTGTGTAAAGATAGGGTAGTTGGTACTGCTGCTTACACTTCCGGCGTGTTGCAGCGTGGGATATTATCAGCGTTGCCACTTCTTGTGAATTCACCTAGATCTAGGTTTGTTTTTTTTTGGTTCCTTCTAGGTGTCATTTACCTTCATTACTTGAAGAACACCACCTAGATTTCGCCCAAAATCGCCTTAAATAGCCAAAGTCGCCGATATCTAGGTTTTTTGTTTTCTTCAAAATTCAGAGTGGTAACGCTGGATATTATGTGGGATTGTTGTACTTGCAGTCAAGAGAATTTGGTGAGCGTAAGAAAACATGAATGATGAATTGATGTTGACACTAGTTGTAGATGTTGACACTAGTTGTAGATGTTGACACTAGTTGTAGATGTTGACACTAGTTGTATCTTACAATAACCTCCGGAAATACTTTAAAGGTTCATGCATTACGTCAAAGGTTTGGTTCCGATGTGACATGGTCAGGTAGTAGAGTCAATGAAGTTAAGTTTGAAGCTGAGAAGAAGTTAGGACGCAGGTGAGACAGACTTCTGGCATGGATGCTCGCACGCGTTTTTCTGGTTGTGGTCGTCAAAGTCTATTTTTAAGTTTAATCGCCAGTGCATGATAGAAATTTGACCGTGACCTCAGTAGAGTATCATATCTACGAGTGTATCATTGCACTGTTAAAATGCCAAGTAAGAGATTCATGAGCTGTAATTTTAAAAATTAACGGGTATGGCGACATTATTGTACAATGGGTGGGTTTGAAAAAAAATCGAAAAAAGGTGATTCGTCTTACGAGGACAAAAGACAAAGAAAGTAGTCTACGTTACGGCCACAAGGCCTTCGTCAGGAAAAGAAAGAAAGTGAAGGCTAGATAGGAGACATAAGAACTTAAAGAAATTGTACTCCACGTCTTACCGCAGTTCCCCTCAACTTCCTCGACATTATTGTAGAATATTGTTTACAATGTGCAGATTTCAGAGACCTGTCTAATGTAAAGTTGATTCCACCTGGTCTTGTGTGGTCACTAAACAACACAGAGATTCATCCAAGTTATATATGGTTATACTTCAAACACGTGGATGATATGAAGAGGGAGGGAGAGAAGAGAGAGAATTAGCGCCTATTGCAAATATATGTAATTTTAACGATAATCGCGCCTTCAACACCTCATCAAATTCACATTAAACTCTATTTATTGTTATCTTTTATAATGGAACTCTGGGTGAGTGAGAGTCTACAATGAAAACAATTCTCTGTCAGCTGTCGAGTGTGTCTGTTGTTGCGCACATCACGCGCCCATTGTCTCACCAACCAATCATCAGCTAACTTACCACAACCAATCATGTGCTGTATTTCTTCATTACCTTTGACCTTCGCGTGGTGCACACGTCTTCAGCAGTTACGAGCCAAACCTTCCTGTCCTGTGCCACCCGTTCAAGGCCCTTCTTTATCCCCTTCATGTTTATATCACGTGACCTTCTCTTTCGATACTTTCTTCCCTTTTGTTTGCCGTTTGTCTCCTGCGAAGGTCTTTTGACCGTAATATAGGCATTTTCTTTGACCTTTGTTCTGGTATAGACTCATGACCTATTTTCGTTTATCCCAGCGTCCCATGATTTGTTGTACATATTCATGTCAATTTTGTTATTGCTGTTGTATGTGAGAGTATATTATATTCGCAGTATTGATAACGGCTTGCGAGAGACAGAACGAACTTTATTTTCAAAGTGTTTATAATTGGGCACTCAGGCCCGTCTAACATTCTGCCCTTCCAGAGAGAGAGAGAGAGAGAGAGAGAGAGAGAGAGAGAGAGAGCATTCCAGTAATCTAACTGCAGCTGAGTCTCGATTCTTTTGACTATTGCCAGCTGGGAAAACACGTATTTAGCGATCACATCCAGTGACAGACGCACGGGTCCCATGGTTTGCTGATAAATCCCAAATTGTGTCCATCGTGCCAGATTGGCGTGTTGTTACGCTCTGGGACTCGGCCCTTAGATATTATGCAGGCCAAATCATTGAATGTTGGCTATCATTGATGCTCACATAAATGGTAGAGTTGTGGAGTTGGCGCCAGATTTAATTGAAGCGCAGACGCTATGTACTTGAACGAAGTGCTATATGTTTGTCTATTGTCTGTCTCTGTACGCTGTTTTTGGCAGTCTCTAATTTTTTATTCAGTGTCCTGCGCTCTTATTAAAGTAAGTGTAAAGAAAAGTATTTTTTCCCTTGGTTTTCTTTAGTATGCTGTCATCTATTACTCTTGTGTTAAAAACTCGCCTCTCTGTAGTTCTTGACCCCAGTCTCGCTGTATTCTCCAGGATGCATAGCCAATGAGTGAGTGCATTGTTCCCGCGCAAAGACCGGCGCTAGACAAAGCCTCTAAGGAAATTAAGGTCTGACAGACGCGCCCTTATTTTTGTTTGGCAGACGTGACGGCACATTGGAGTCTGCAAGGTTTTCTAAGACTTTGTTAGCTACCGGGCGAGAACTCAACCAGGGGAAATTATTAAGGAAGACGGTTAATATACGATTTAGTGTTTTTACGTGTATGTATAAATATGTGTGTGCCTTTGAGGTGAAGAGACTAAATCATTGGACAAATAGAAGTAAAGAAAGAATGGAACTATAAGAATGGCTTGTATGTGTTGCAGAAACGCAACACCACTTTCAGTGAAAAAAAAAAATAATAATAAATAATTACACTAATTATTTCCCTTAATGTAATTTGCTCTCTGCTATTCTGATACGCGTTCGTCCACTTGTTTTCTTACTAAATATAGAGTCATTATGTTGTACAGCTTCTATTTATATATCTGCTCCTAGTTGCGCCATTAGCTAATGTCTTGTGAGCGTTTCTCGCAATCCTGTTTTTCATGTAATGTAGTTAGGGACTCCGTGACTAATTAGAAGCAGACTATTTCAACGTTGTCATTCCGGATTTCAATATTACGAGCGTTTTTTTTTTTTTTTTTGGTTGTTGTTGTTAATTAACAGAGAAACAATATTATGGTAAACACATATGGGGTTATGCAATAGCGGTTTTAATGCTTTTTTTGGGCTTGTATAGTTATATATAATGTGGGAGCAGGATAACATTTAACACTACAAGGATTTAAGAAGACAAAATCATACACAGAAAAAGCAGTCACTCATCGTCAAAGATCACACTAACAAGACACAATAGTTAATTGTTATACGCTAAAAATGGGGGGAAAAAAATAAATTACAATTTATAAGAACTTTATAATTACTCGAAACTATTAGCACAGACATGTCAGTCTGCTTTAGGTTTGTTACATTTGCCGTTATTGCTGATAAGAGCACAGTCATTAGGCTGATCATATATGTGTTGCATGCAAGTTTTAATTGAAAATTATTGCGCAGTACGTGTTTTTTTTATTTTTTGTAATAGTTAAAATGAATCTACTTTGTTTATTGTAAAAGTGAGGGTTACATCAAAGAGTTGTGTTGTTAACAATGGCGAGATCACAAGGCAGCAGCGCCAGTAATAACCACCGTATATGGTCAAGAAAAAAAACAACTGGTTATCTTAGGGACCGCATCAATTATCACCTTTTAGATATTTTGTGTATTTAAGCTAAAATATTTCTATCGTTGTAACGTTAAGATTCATGGATCATAAGCTTCGTCTAACATTTCAGTGACTTTCTTGGGGATGGATTATGTTATCCCCCGAGTTTAAGAAAGACGTGGAAGACGAGGCACGCGCATTTAGGAAGAGAATATGTGACAAAATAGTGTGTGAACGGTGGTTTGGGTTTTGGGAAGGAAAGTGAGTGCAGAAAAATGGTTTGAGAAAGTTGAATAGAGTTGTTAAAAGACTATTCGTCTTTGAAGGGAAGTGATGTGAGCGGAGGAGTGTTTTGGGCGAAGGGAGGAAACTCAGTGGATCCCTTTTGGGAGATGTAGTGGTTGTTTTAAGGTTAAGCACATCATGTGAGTTCTAAATTATAGTGGGACTAATTTGCATTTAATGATTTTGTAATAGGGATTAAAGAAGATTGTATGGGGTTTGAGTGTACTCAGCAAAGGGAGTTAACTTGAAATTACGTCCCTTGATAGGTTTGGTGAGCGAGCAAAAGTAAAAACGCACGAGAAAAGTTTTGGTAGGTGAACACATTTTAGGAGAGAACGAGAAAAATGTTAAATCGGGGGATTGATCAGTCTGATTTTTGAACGCGCTCAGCGTAGGTTAGCAAGTTTGCTAAGAAGGAAGAATTGTACAGTGGCGAGCTAGGTTCTTGATGCTCGAGGGCCACTTTTAAAATAGAAATAGTTGAAAGCAAAACTCCGCCAAGGCCGGTCCCAAGCCCGGCTGAAAAAGGAGGAAGGCGGCCTGCATGGAAGCCGTAAGGAGGCAGCCCCTCCACCATGCAAAGGCACAACAGGCCAATCGCCTGTTTGCTTTAAACTATGATTACGAGTAATATAAGAGAGAAAACCGGACGGATTCTAAAGGCGACGAACTGGAACGGACTACGACTTATGGAACTTGGAACACAAGAAGTATAAATGGGAAAGAAGAGGAGCTGGTGGAAGAGATGAGGAAAGCAGAACTAGAAATCCTGGCTATTACGGAAACAAAGAAAAAGGACAAGGAGTCATGGATCTCGATGGCAGCACGCTGCTATACAGTGGTGTACCCACATTTGAAAGAGCTAAAGGGGGCGTGGGTTGCATTGTGGCCAAAAACCAGAAAGATAGTATCAAGGGATGGAACTTTGTCTCGGAGCGCATTATGGTTGTAAAACTAAAAGAAGGAGAAACCATAGTCAACCTGGTCATAGTATATGGGCTAAATGAGGATGAGAGAGCAGAGGTCAAGGAGGAATTCTTCGAGCTGCTTCAAAGGACAGTGGATGACTGCCTATATGAAATTATCATGCTCGGAGATTTCAATGCCAGAGTTGGAAATGACCATGCTAGATGGGGTGGAGTTATCGGAAGATATGGAGAAGATACTCTCAATGACAATGGAAAACGACTCCTTAGATTCTGCAGTGAGCAGAATCTGATCATTACCAACACAAAGTTCCCCCATAAGCGCATACATGCATACACTAGGTGTGAACCAACAAAGAATGAGAGGTCAGTGATCGACTATGCCATTGTTAGGAGGAGCTCATTCAAATATGTCCGGGATGCTAGAGTCTGGAGGGGCCCAGAGATTGGACGTGATCACTACCTGCTTACAATCAAAAGAACAACTGAAAGAGTTGCTCAGCCTAGGAACTGCCCAACATCACGCAAGAAACCAAGTAAACGAACGGAAGAAATGAGAATTAAGACCTACAAGCTGAGAGAGCCAGAAATTAAGACCAGATATCAGGGGCTTATTGCTACAGCGGTGAGAAACACAGAAGAACAATCTGATGACTTGGAAACCCTGTGGCTTAAATTCAAGGACATCATAAAGACAGCTGCTGCAGAAGCATGTGGTGAAGCCCGACTTGGGAACAAGAGAAAGAGGACACCTTGGTGGACAGAGGAAATCAAAGAGAAAATAAGAGAGAAGAAAATGGCATGGAAACAATACTTAGGAGCTAAAAACACAGCAGGACAAATAGAGAAATATAGAGAATATGTGATACTCAGAGCAGAAGCAAAGAACAAGGTGCTAGCAACTAAACAGAAGTCCTGGGAAGAATTTGGAGAAAAGCTAGAAAAAGATGGGCAAGAAAACCAGACATTGTTCTATAAGACCCTAAAGAACATGAGGAAGGAAAAACAATGCCCTCTCAAATTTATAAAGGACAAGCAAGGCAAATTGCTTACTGCCCCGAAGGAAGTAATGGAAAGAATATTTCTCAGAACTCCTTGATGGTGAGCAAGGTCAAGCATCAGAAATGATAGTCACTAGCACAGAAGAGGAAACAAATGGTGATGAAGATGACATAAAGATGGAAGAACTGAAGGCAGCACTGGAGAAAATCAAGATGGGCAAAGTAGCAGGGCATGATGGTATAACACCAGAAATGGTTAAGTACATGGGAGCATCAGAAGACTGCTACGTGCACTCTTTGATATCCTGCAATATAATACATTTGTATGCTTGTTATATTCGCAAATATTTTGTAAACAAAATAGATACTTTTTAGTGCTTAAGGAAAAGTCATTATTGAGTTACTTCCCTTGAAAGGAGTTTCAGATCGAACTCCGCGGATGAATCCAGTTTTACTGCGATTTATTCGTTGTTTGGGTAATAATAGATTGTTCTTGCTTCAGAATATCTATGCCCTGAATTTATGTGTATTGTTTGTCTGAGTAGGACGAGTCTGTCTTATATCTGTATATCTTTACATATCTAAGTCGAACTATATGTTCTGTTGTCTCTAGAGAGGTCAAAGGCTATTCGGCGGATGTGTGGCTAGAGGGGTGTGATTTGGCTTCGCCCTGATGATGGGGGGGCTGTCTTGTTTTTCTGTATCGGCTTGTCGCCGGAAAAAGTGATCGATATATGTGTAGGGGAAAGTGATAGTCATCTAGACCTATCGTGTATGCTTTACCCCAGTGTTTATTCTTATTGCCAAGGAATGGCAGAATCATATTTCTGATACCAAGGTAACAAAAGCACTTCTTATGAACTCTCTTACGAAGCCATCGTTTTTCGATAAGCAGACGCACGATTTGTACGTCTGAGGGAATATTTAACTAGATGAAGATGACATTCATTTCTAGCAGCACCATATTGTATGATGAAGTCAATTGCATCATGATAGAATCTACAGAGCAATGAGAACATTTAATGTAGGATTAACTTTGATACAGATTCCAGTTTGTATCCTAAAGTGAGTGACAGCTCACGACAGCAGCCATCTTGTATCCAAATATTTTGTGACTTTCAAGAAGAGAAAAGGGATGCCCCGTACTATCGCTTGATGAGTCCAGAGATCACTGCTACAGATGAGAACCCATTACTAGCGGTTCAATATGATTACATGAAAAATATGTGCTGAACATCAAAGACTGAGAAAAAGAACATTTATCAACTCTTCGCTATCATGTGATGGGGCCGTAAAGACACCCCAGCTTCCCCCTTCCGCCCATATATTTTCGATGTGCGCGCAACCCACGTGACTGTCAGCCCACGTGACGGCGCGAGCAAGCATTGCTGGGATGTGAAAAGTTTAACGAGATAGAAGATATATTAGTTTAGGCCACAATAAAGCCTAAACTATAGTTGTGGTGTGTTATTTGATAGTCGTGTGTTATATTTGATATTTGTGGGCCATATTTGTGTTTTCATGCCTAATAGAGCAATAAAGGCGAGTGTTATTTGCGGGGCGCAATTACTACGCACCGCGCAGTAAGTTGAGTGATTCGCTCGAGGGCTTATATAAAGAGATAGCGAGCTGCAAACAGGCCATTTTGAAGATTCAGATGAGACGAGAGAGAAACGAAGTTAGGCTAGCCCTGTGTCGGTAGAAGAGGAACAGAGACATGACACATTAGCAATCGAGCATTAGCTGGGTGTTTGTTTGGTGTTTGGTTTGTTGGTTTATTTGTTTAATGTTTGCTTCAGTGTGCTCTTAGTCACTGAATGGGTTGTAAAAATAAATACAGCCCCTGCCTTAAGAATCAGAGTTTTCTTGTTGAATCGGGTCGGTTGCGAGTGTGAAAAGAGAGTGATCACATATCACAACATCATCATCATCATCTCGCTCCACCCTATCACAATCATAACACCAATTTTCAAAAAAGGTGACAATCGACAATGGGGAAACCATAGAGGCATATCCCTTCTCAGTGTCCCTGGTAAAGTCTACTCTAGAATCCTAGAGCAGAGACTCCGACGCCTAGCTGAGCCACAATTGGATGAGGTCCAGTGCGGATTCCGAGCAAACCAAAGTACTCTAGACCTAATCTTCACACTCAGACAGCTGAGTGAAAAGGCCCTTGAGTATAAGAGTGAGATCCATCTTTGTTTCATAGATCTGGAAAAGGCATTTGACAGGGTCTCCTGGAGCAAACTTTGGGACTGTTTGGCAAGGAAGAACATTCCAGCACCTCTGATTCATGCTATTCAGAGCTTCTACAAGTCTTGCAGAAATTATGTGAGGACAGCAAACCATAAGTCAGAAGAGTTCAGGACCACCAATTATGTAAGACAAGGTGATATCCTGTCACCTTATCTTTTCATACTCCTCATGGACGATGTCATCAAGGCATGTAAGGAGAGAACAAGAAAGTATTCAGTGGGGTACTGGAAGATGAGACAGGTTTGTATTTTAGAGCTGGCATTTGCTGATGATGTTGCCCTGATTGCTAAATCAGAGGCACATCTCCAATCCAACCTGCAAGTCTGGAAGGAAGAGCTGGAGAAGAGAGGGATGGTCATAAGCAGCTTTAAAACAAAATCCATGGTGATATCACGAGAAGAAAGAAGACATCAGATTAAGCTGGGAGAACAGGTCCTGGAGCAGGTCGACCACTTTAAATATCTCGGAGCTATTATAGACCGAAAGGGAGGCATCAAAGAAGAGTTGGCCACTCGAAAGGCAGCAGCTGAGAGACTTTTTCAGGCCACAAATCGAGGATTCCTCAGCAAGAGAGAGGTTGGTAAGAAAACGAAGATGGCTGTATACCGCTCCACCTATGTCCCAGTCTTGACATATGGATGCGAATCATGGGCAATGACTACAACCCATAAAAGCCAGATCCAAACCTCAGAAATGAGGTATCTGAGGAAGGTGGTTGAAGTAACAAGAAGAGACATGGTCCGCAACCAGACGATACGCCAAGGCCTAAAATCCCACCCCCTGCAGATCCAATTAGAACAGTCCCAACTAAGATGGTTTGGCCATGTCTGCAGAATGGGAGAAGATCGGCTACCACGACAAGCATGGGAAACAAAGAGCCAGGGATCCAGTCCACCAGGACGACCCAGAGTCAGCTGGGAGGACAACATTAGACAATATTTGAAGGACCGAGGACTAGAATGGAACCAGGCCAGGAGGAAGACAGCCGATAGGATAGTCTGGCGCTCTCTCTTCCAAACCTCTATACCTCACGGTAGAAGGGGAACGACTAAGTAAGTAAGAAAGCAAGAAAGATGAAGTCGCCATAACAAGATTTATATTAACAAGGCATCAAGACATTATTCAAGACAAACAGGTATGTTGAATAAGATAGCAGAGAAGATAGACAGTAGATAGGGCAGCGTGGAACAATGTTTAATGGATATAAATAAACAGCCCTGGTAGTTAGACCAGTTTATACAGTAAATACCTCAAAACTAGTTCCACCAGACCTAACGTGCCTCATCATGAGTAGTAAACAAAACCAGAGAACATAAATTCTTCTTCGAGCTAGTAAGGCTGTGTCAGACTATAAAGGAGGGAATTTGATGGAATGAGAAGAAACTTATTTTTCAAAAGTTTTCTAAATGAATATAATTTTTGTACATTGTGGAAGAAGACCCGCCTCGATGGAAGGTTGGGCATGAGTATATTTTTCGACGGATTATGTTTTTTTGTTGGATGACTACTGTAAATAAACACCATATGTTATTCACTGCTTGGTTGAATGCAGTGCTTTACGATAGAGGTTCTCCATCCATCAATTGTATCTTCGTGTGATGTACCATCATCTAGAGTTAAAGTACCATAACATCATCAACACCTAGCTGTCTACTGTTTGGGTAGTGAGACGAGTCCACCCTATACAACACTGTAAATACAAACATCAACCACACTGTTGAGTACTATTTCAGACTGGTATCAATAAGTCATACTGGCCATCAGACATGTTACCGCATGTTTTCTCAGTAATACTTTCAGTAGTAGGTATTAGATCCAACTTGACTTGAAACCACCAATTTAGAGGATCATAGTTTTTTAATGCATATACACTGCAAAAGTCGAGAGTCTCTTTTGATACATATACGCCACACAGGCTAATTATAAATAGGTGACTGCCCGTAGGCAGAGAGGCCGGCCATCACTGGTAAAGACGAAACACTGTTCTATATTACAAGCCACGCGAACACAGGGCTATTTATAAATATGCGTACTGCTACTCTGTTACCGTGTTTGGAATGTTGAAGTGGGTGTGTTGGTACAATCATACACACCAGTAACGTACATCAGAGTCAAGGAGCGTTGAAACGACTGGTGACATTTAATAATGGTTTATTAAGTCACAGCACAATCACGTCACAGCACAATCACGTCGACATCAAGTACAGTTTACAGCAAGATACACGAAACGCGAATTATCTCTCAGCATACTCATAAACATGGCCTATAAATCTCTACATTTCTCAGTATACTCACAGACTGCATCCACGGCAGTTATGATAATCCCATAAATCTCTACTTCACAGAAAAGACTGCTCACACGGCAGCTACATAAATCTTGGTCTATAAAGTACTCCACTTCTCAGAAAAGACTGCTAACACGGCAGCTACATAAATCGTGGCCTATAAAGTACTCCACTTCTCAGAAAAGACTGCTCACACGGCAGCTACATAAATCATGGCCTATAAACGGCAGCTACATAAATCATGGCCTATAAAGTACTCAACTTCTCAGAAAAGACTGCTCACACGGCAGCTACATAAATCATCATGGCCTATAAATCATGGCCTCCAAAAATCTTCACCAAACATATTCTTCATCCACACACAGCGAAAACACTAGTCGACATCTTATCTTCAGCACTGCGCAGGCACACACTTCGAAAAACCCAGGGCTGACTATCTCGGTCACCGCCCAGAACAGACTGCCCGGGATCACACACCAGTCCCGCCCGAACAGTCACGAGACTCCGCTGTTCAACACAGCACAGTCAACAAAAACATGCGCGACCTAGTCGCGAGAGCTAATCACACACAGCTCAAAACAATTCAGAACAAGTACATCTCAACACTTGAGATGATCAGCGTTCATCACGCTTTCTGTTCTCTCTGTCTTCTATCATATATTTGTTTAGACAATTCACAGCTAATCAAGCATCCAAGCGACGCAACCCAAAATTCACTTGTACAACAAGCATTTAAAAGATTTACTTCCCCTACATAAGATCTGTTCTTAACACACACCATCATGGCCACAAGTGCAAGAGAGAGCTTTTGAGTAGGGTTCAATGTAATACCATTCTTTTTCTTCTTCGATATTTACTCACCGACTGGCAAAGCAATCAGTGGCCATCACGCCTGGCGGCGTCTTGTAGGACAGCAATAGTCTCCACTTTGCTTGGTCAGTGGCCATCCTTCGTGCAGTGCCCTACCTCTAATGTAGAACCATAGCTGTTGTAAGATGTCAACCATAGCTGTTGTAAGATGTCAACCATAGCTGTTGTAAGATGTCAACCATAGCTGTTGTAAGATGTCTACGAAGACACGTGACATGTCATTATTAAAACATGGAGAGTTTTTTTTTTTAAAGTTCAGGTAGCGATGGACATCGCGAGAACGAGCCGCCGCTGGTTTTATAACCAGTATGTGCCTGTATAAACATAAATAACACATAAGGAAGGGAAACCCGAGGCCTGTAAACAGTAAATTAATATTAGACAAATATAAAGGTATGTTTTCAGGCACTCGTAAGAAATAAAGAAGTAGAACACTTGGACAACAGAAAAACAACAGACGTGAGTGGCTTACCCAGGGTTCGAACCCCGTACCTTCCGTACGACAACTCCGCCTAGCTATCAAGCGAATCACACTGACCCCACGGCCAGCTAGGCATCCCCATTAAAAGATGCTTTGCTGGCTATTTATCAGTACGAAACACACAAGATAACACCGGAAGTATACAGTGGGCATCTCAGCCCTTAAATGACGCAATCAGCCACTCACGTCTGTTGTTTTTCTGTTGTCCAAGTGTTCTACTTCTTTATTTCTTACGAGTGCCTGAAAACATACCTTTATGTTTGTCTAATATTAATTTACTGTTTACAGGCCTCGGGTTTCCCTTCCTTATGTGTTATTTATGTTTATACAATACCAGAAACCTACCCTCTGTTCTATACTAATGTCCTTAAGTCTTCTACTATTTACTGGACCCAGTATCAAGGTCTTTGTCTTGTTTGGACTGACACATACTGTTAATAGGAGAACAACAGAAGTGATTGCGTCATTTAAGGGCTGAGTTGCCCACTGTATACTTCCGGTGTTATCTTGTGTGTTTCGTACTGATAAATAGTCAGCAAAGCATCTTTTAATGGGGATGCCTAGCTGGCCGTGGGGTCAGTGTGATTCGCTTGATAGCTAGGCGGAGTTGTCGTACGGAAGGTACGGGGTTCGAACCCTGGGTAAGCCACTCACGTCTGTGGTTTTTCTGTTGTCCAAGTGTTCTACTTCTTTATTTCTTACGAGTGCCTGAAAACATACCTTTATGTTTGTCTAATATTAATGTGCCTGTATGCTGCCTTTTGGTTTAGATAGTACATCCAGTTGTTGCAATTAGTCTTCACCAACATCTTTGAAAGAGACAATGTTAGGCGATGAGGGAGACCTGAGACAGACAGCCAACTTTGTGATGTTAATAGATATGATGGTATGAGAGCGACGAGAGACGCATGAGACATAACGCAAGTATAAAACTGATAGAAGGCAGTCCTAGTTCTGACAAGTTAAGAGAAATAGAGGGAGATCAAAAACACACAGAGAAGAGCGTTGATGATAGATTTCAAAGGGATATTTTATGTTTCCTTCATGTGGCGAGGCACGTTTCTTTCAGCCTAGACTTAAGTCATTTGGTTATAACAGAGCGCAATTTGCCATTCAAAAATAAATTAACTCTGTTAACTGAAGCGATGTGCTGATAAACTCTAAGCCCTGAAAAGGACTACTAGCATCTATCGGCTGGCATGACTCCTAGCCCGACCAGCGTTGATATACTAAGTCCTGAAAAGGACTAACATTATCCATCTGTTAGCATGAAGCCTTGAAAATGACTTGCCCTAAAAACGACTCGCCAGCCACGACAATGCTGCCTGTACTTCCTCAGGGTTCAGCGAACACCGGTTGTAGTGAACTCTATAGTTATAAAAAGAGGACACGTAAAGACCTTTAATGGATGGCACAAGATAGAAGGGCTTACGTGAACATGTTCAAGGCTTATAGTTTACAGGGAGCTGGAAGGTAATGAAAACTATGCATTGTCGGAAGTCTACAAGTGAACATGAAAAACACAAGAAGATTGAAAAGTCACTGCCTAGTTTAAAATTGTTATTTCCTATCCAAAATTTTTATGAAACAAACGTCACTATAAAGACAACTACAATTTTATTATATAAATGCTATCATACTGTTGCGTGCATATTTTGACGCACATATTACAAAAATCGATATGGCTATTTAATATGGAAAAGATATAGACATTCATTCATTTGTGTATGAAAATGCTGTCTATGGTAAAGCGAGATAACTCATGATTGATTTACACTTTTGATCATAGGAGTAATCGTTCTTGATATTGATTCGGCGCATGGATATGACACCCATGTCCGTACTTATTTGTTAGGGCCAGAAAATATATTAATTTGCTTATTATGTTTATGGCCTGAATTCATATGTATTACATATTATTAGTACAAGTAGAATCAGTCCTGTATTGTATATTTTTGATGGGTAGGCAGGACTATATTCTGTTATGCCGCTCTAGCGGAAGTAGGAGTTGTCTTGACAAGTCGTGATGAGTTCCGAGGTACTGTTTACAATGGCGGTTACGCATTTTTTCAGGGCTGGTAGATTCTTCAATAAAAACGATTCATGAAGTGGTTTTCTTCTGTAGGAGATTGTGTCTCTACTAGAGTTGATGTTAGAGACTCTCCTAATGTACGGTACCAGGTATGATTCGGACTCCAGGTAATTCCAGACCCTATTTTTGATGATCTCATGTCGGTTAGACCTAGCTGGAATTTTGTGCTTCACAACGCTAGGGTCACGTTTGTATCGACGAAGATGACGGGCTTCCATATAGCAGTTAGGTCTACGTGAAGTAACTGGATTACTGTAGAACTGTTTGGAGGAACTTTAAGAAATTATTCTTATATATTTCAAATTAACTTTGGCTTAGATATACCCTCGTGTGAGTGAGGGACAACTCAGGAAGGCGGCCATGTTACATTCCTGTCATCGTATTTTGAATCACTGTCCAAAGAACGGGGCATGTATCTTACTATTCGGACAGTGGCAAGGAGATCTCAATGTTGATAGAAACCCCTTCCATGGTTTCATATATGATATAAACTGTGAACATAAAGCAACTTTAGTTACTTACCGATCCGCCTTTTTTTTTTTTTTTTCCTTAACCAGCGGCACTTGGGCTTTCAGCCCTTCGGCCCAATGACATGTCATTGCGAGGCTGGGGAACCTGAGGACTTTCCTTCCAACCCGGTCAGGAGCTTCGCTCCTTCCCATCCACAACTTTATCACAGGAGTTAGGCTTACCCGGCCGTAAACCTTCACGCCCGGGTTTGAACCATGAACACCTGGTCGCCAGTACAACGCCGAAGCCATTACACCAGCGCGGCTCCCACCGATCCGCCTTCACTGACGCGCTTAGTCAGATAGGGGATGCGGCCATTATGTATCATGACATTGGAAGCTATTGATGTACTACCCATTATTTATGAACGTGTCATGACTTGTGATCTGCTATGTATGCCTGCAAATTGATGTGTCAAACTGTACCCATGATTTACTCGTGATGTCCCAGTGTGTGCGTCTAAATAAACTGTGTAAACAAAGATTCCAGCAGTCTGCATTGGTGCCTTGTAGACACAAGTGTATGAGTGATTAGATTGGTCAGAACACGAACAGTACACCATTCGCGTTAATCACACTCTACACTTCTACTCCATATCTACACCATCCTGCGTCGGTTGAATTGACCAAGTTTAGGGCCTGCTTCCCCTGGAGCCTTAGAGGGAAACTACTGCTTACAGCTGCCTTTGCCTTCCCTAACTCAGGACTAGGGTGAGTTACCCATTTACAGCTGGGTAGACTGGAGCATGCCTGATCTCCACAACTCTGTACACTACAATGGACATATACAGTAGTGACACCACAAACAACATGTTACAGTGATTGATAGTGGAGCTTTACAGAACAATATACACAGCACTTTACAGTGTGAGAGAACTTTACAGTGGTGAGCCAGATTCCTGGGTCCAGCCTACGCAGTTTTGTTGTGTTGAGAATCACATTTTACAGTTTCAAGAACATTTGTTTGACCACATCAACACCAGTAGGACAGCTATACAATCAATGTCAGCTTGACCTGTTCTGACAAGTGTAGCAATATCTGGGTCAGCACTTGTTGACATTTGACACAGTACAGTCAGGATGCTAAACTAGTGATTGTTTATCCTGCTGAAATAGAAGAGCAATGTTGAACTTAAAGTGCAAATTTCATCGTTGGATCTTCTTATGTGCTCAAAAAAATTGAACAGTGTAACAGTTAGAATACAAATCTATTACTCAATAAAGTGGTAGTCTAATTTGTTAAAACTGAGCATACAGTACAATACATTACAACTGCAACACATTGCATGATATGATACACACATTGATGATTTATATGTATTTATGTTTATATATTATTTGTTTATATGTGTGATTGTTATGTGTTTGCGGGCCTGGATGGGAGGTGACTAGAACAGGAAATACCAAGTGATATTGGTCTTGTTCTGGCGTTCTATAGGGAGCAATTTCTTAATTGAAATTTGCATGCAACATAGTTTGCAAATATTTGGTTAGTTGTGACGACTGTTTCATATTTGTATTTGTAACATTTTTCTGTTCTTTATTTTTGTTTGATTTGTTTGTATAATTGTAGGTCTCATCTTTCCTTTCATTTCAGTTCTTTACACCCTTATGTTTATACACTGTGGCGTTATTTGTCTTGTTATCTTATTGCAGTTATCATCACGGTTTCTGTGATCATTTTTTTCATTTCTCCTATTTAATTTAATTTGATCTCTGCAAATGTTTTCAGATTGTCTTTTCTTGTTTGTCCTTTGTAATGTCTTTAGTTGACATATGACATAGGAGGTATAGTTGAATACACTTATATTATAGTACAGATCAGTACTTTATGATTATTATTGTTATAAAACAAAGTGTACAAGACCTTTGTAAGGCTTGTCTCCCAAAGTGATTGGGATAGGAAATATTATTTTCCACAGGTACTCAAGTGATCATTGATTACATTAAGTTATACAAGACCTTTGTAAGGCTTGTCTCCCAAAGTGATTGACATAGGAAATATTATTTTCCACAGGTACTCAAGTGATCATTGATTACATTAAGGTATACAAGACCTTTATAAGGCTTGTCTCCCACAGTATTTAAGATATACAGTTATTGTTTTCCACAGGTACTCAAGTTATCATTGGTTATATGATAAACAAAATAACCATACAAGTTTTTCACTAAGACTAAGTCTATGGTATAGACTTGTCTCCCATTAAAGTGAAATAGGGTAATTTATTTACTTTTTCAGGTTTCTGATTTAAGAAGACAGGATGTCTACATTAGATTACTTTATTGCACAAGGAAAATCCCTTGATAAGACTGGGAAAGACTTAGAACAATGGGCTGTTGCTCAATATGACAAAGCATTAGCTGCAGAGGAGAGAAAAGCTGCTGCTGAAGAGAAAAAAGCTGCTGCTGAAGAGAGAAAAGCTCTGGCTGAAGAAAAAAGATTAGAAAAAAGAAGCTGATACTGCTGCTGAACTAAAGAAATTGCAGATGCAAGTGGAGGAAAGGAGATTTGATGCAGAACAGAAAAAAATTAGAAGCTGCTGCTGCAGCTGAACAGAAAAAATTAGAAGCTACTGCTGCTGCTGAACAAAGAAAATTAGATAGAGAAGCTGAAGAGAGAAAAGCAATAAGAGAACATGAGTTTGAATTAGAGAAATTAAGATTGACTAGTATGAGTAACATTAATCAGGCATCTGGTGGTAATGGTAAACCTTTTAATTATAAGGTCAAGGTGCCAGCGTTCAACTCTGCCAGTGATGATATAACATTCTGGCTTGATAGATTTGAACGTGCCTGTCGAGCTCATAATGTTGACAAATCACAGTATGTGCATCAGTTGTCTGAAAATTTAAAAGGGGAGTCTCTGACTAAGTTATCTTTGGTTGAAGAGGCCGACAAGGATAATTATGATGCTATTAGGGCAGCTTTGATAAAGAGATATCAGCTGTCAGAAGAAGGTTATCGTCTTTTGTTTAAAACAATGAGACCTGAGGTAGGTTTAGAATTCTCAGATTTCATTTCAAAAGCACGACTTACACTCTCACGATGGATTGAATTATCCAAAATAGAGAAAACATTTGATGGTCTTACGGATTTATTGCTAAGAGACAAGGTCATGTCTTCGGTAAATAAACCATTCCTAGAGTTCTTACATGAGCGTAAACCTAGTACATCAAAGCAAATGGAAGAATATTGTGACCAGTATGCCACGGCACACCCTGACATGATTCTTAGTAACTCTAACATCAAAGAGAGTATGCCAGTTGCTTCGGCAACAGAATATAATCAGAATTACTCACACAAATTCCAAGGAGCTAAAAATAAATTTGATAAAAAGGTTAATTGGAATAAATATCAAAACCAAGATAACCACTCAAATCAGGGTTCTTCTTCGAAGAACTGGAATCGGGCTGATAGTCCTCGACACGCGAGGGGTACCCATAATTTTAGACATTCTCGAAAGGGGAGTAGCTATAGGAACTACCCAAGTGCTTCATGGAGAGAAAAGAACCAATATTACAGGGATACTCAGTATAATGAGCGTGATGATTATGATCATGAATATTATGATTCAAACCCAAATAGGGGTTATAAAAGGGGAAATAATAATTATAGAGACAATTATAACCGAGGTAGATCACAACACAAAAGACATGGTAAATCTTATTACCAGGCTAACTTTGCACAACAGGAGTTCCACGACGCCGGTAATCAGAATAATGATAAAAAAGACTCCAATAGTGTAGCAAATTCCGCTTTCGATTTTGCTAGGGCATCTGAGTGTTCGCAATGCAAAACATTATTCGATCCAACCACAGTTTCTACTTTAAGCTGCGGTCACCCGCTTCCCGCTCTCCCTGCGTCAATCGCGCATAATGGAAGGGGTGCTCTCGTCTTCAATAGAGGCCTAATAGATGGTACTCCGGTATCAATTCTTTTCGATTCGGGGTGCACTACCATCGGAGTGAGGCAATCACTCGTAAACCCTTCTCGAGCTACAGGCGATGTAGTCAAATGTGTAACATTTGGTGGCACATTGGAGAAGTACTCCACTGCCATTATCAATATTGCTACGCCTTTCTTTACAGGAGAGGTGCAAGCATGTCTCTTGCCGAATCCGATCGCTGATCTTATCATCGGTCGCATTCATGGAGTGAAAGAATGCACTCCACAGCAAATTTCTAATTGGGAAAATGTTAATATGCAATCTGCCAATGCAGTAATCACTAGGGCTCAAGCTCTTAATATGCCACAATCTTCACATTCTGAAGATAATGATGCGCAGATCCAAGATGATCCCTTGGAGATTTCCCATGATTCCTTTATAAAACAGCAGGAAGATGATCCTACTCTAAAGAAATTCTTTACTCTGGCAACAAAAGGTGATCCGAATAAGGATACAAATCGTAAATCTTGGGTTACGATGAAGAATGGCGTACTTGTACGTATGGTACAAGACTCCGCTAAGTCCATTCATTCTCAAATCCTTGTGCCTAAAAATATGAGAGTTAAAATCTTACAGCACGCTCATGATTCGCAGTGTGCTGGACATATGGGTTTTTCCCGTACTAAAGCTAGAGTTCTTGAATCTTTCTTTTGGCCTGCTGTGAATAAGGACATACGAATCTATTGTCGATCTTGTAAAGTATGTCAAGAGATTAAATCCAGAGGTCCACGCCATGATGCACCTATTCAGGCTGCAGACATTCCCATTCGACCATTTCAAAAAATGGCGATAGACATCATTGGTCCATTTAAGATAAAGTCTGCTAGAGGACACCAATTTATTTTGACGTGTGTTGATATGTGCACACGTTGGCCGGAGGCTGTTCCTCTAAAGAGCATAACTACTGCTGATGTCGCAGATGCTCTTTGGTTAATATTTTCTCGTCTGGGGTTTCCAGCAGAAATATTATCCGACCATGGTACCCAACTCATATCGGATACCATGTCTCAAGTAATGTCGACTCTTAAGATAGAGAGATCGCTGAGTAGTATTTATCATCCTATGTCCAATGGGATGGTGGAACGTCTGAATAGAACTCTGAAAAACCTACTAGGTAAGATAACAGAAGATCATCCTCAGGATTGGGATAGGGTTTTACCCGCGGCTCTCTTTGCATATAGAGAGGTCGCCAACGAACATACAGGATTTTCTCCCTTTGAACTTGTCTTTGGCGCGAAACCGCGAGGTCCTATGTCCTTACTTCATGATCTTATAACTGCTGATAATATTGTCGATGACACAAAATCCTCTTATGAATATGTCATCGCACTTAGACACAAGATTATTGAAGCATGCAAATTGGCAACTGCTTCTTCTGAATTTGCGAAACAGAAGGCAAGGGATTTTGCCAATAAAAAGAGATGCTTGCGACAACTTTGTCCAGGTGACAAAGCATTCGTCTTGCTACCTTGTAGGGAAAATAGACTTCTTATTTCTTGGAAAGGTCCGTACGATATAATATCAAAAGTTTCCGATGTTGACTATATCGTCGATATTGACGGGAAGCGTAAAACCTTCCACATCAACATGCTCACGGAATTCCATGAACGTCCGGATTATTTACAACCTGTTTTCCAGGCAACGGACGATTTTCCAGTCCAACATGGACAGTACTCATCTCTGTCAGTAATACAGGATGAGGAAACGAGTTTCTCGGATGTAAATCTACCTTTTCCAATGATTCCTCTTCACTCTAATGAATCATGGAAAGATGTTGCAATTTCTCCCGAATTATCTCCAGGAGAGCAGAAACAAGTTTCTACTATGTTAGAACAATTTCAGGATGTCCTTACTGACATTCCTGGTCAAACTGATGTCATTCAACATGACATTATTCTTACTGACCATAGTCCTATAAGAGTCAGACCGTATCCTATCCCGATACATTTTCAAGCACAGGTAGAGAAAGAGTTGGATGAGATGATAGAGTTAAAAATTATTGAACCATCCACATCAGCATATTCTTCGCCGATGGTTATTGTACGAAAAAAAGACAATAACATACGTCTTTGCGTGGATTATCGCAAATTGAACCAAGTGACGAAATTTGATGCTGAACCTATGCCTTTACTAGAAGAGCTACTTACGAGACTATCGAATTCTCATTTCTTTACTAAACTCGATTTGTCTAAGGGATATTGGCAAGTTCCATTATCCGAACACGCCAAACCGTTTACT
This sequence comes from Oreohelix idahoensis, assembly GCA_024509875.1. Lineage (NCBI taxonomy): Eukaryota > Metazoa > Mollusca > Gastropoda > Stylommatophora > Oreohelicidae > Oreohelix > Oreohelix idahoensis. Next base: position 52,087 of record JAMPIV010003425.1, on the reverse strand, counting down.
GCTTTTTCGACGCCTAGGGGTCTATTCCAATGGAATTTCATGCCTTTCGGTCTTATGAACGCCCCTGCAACATTCGTACGCATGATGCGTCGAATCCTATCTCATCGCTCAGATGTCATTGCGTATCTTGATGACATCTGCCTTTTCAGTGATACTTGGAACGATCACTATAATGGGATAAATGAACTATTGTCTATCTTACGCGAGCATAACCTGACAGCGAAACCATCGAAAGCATGTATTGGTTTTAGCGAAATATCTTTCTTAGGACACCGTGTTGGTCATGGGTTCCTAAAAACAGAAGACCATAATACAAGTAAGATACTTAACATTTCTATTCCTAAGACTAAAAAGCAAGTGCGAAGTCTCTTAGGTCTAATACAATTTTATGGACGATTCATTCCGAATCTGTCCTCCATTATGTCACCTCTTTCTTCCTTGCTAAAGAAAGGGTCTCCTAATGTAGTCCATTGGACTCAAGAATGTCAATCCTCTTTGGATAAGGTTAAAACTATGTTTTCTACTTCACCTATCCTAGTATTGCCTTCTAAGGATAAGACATTTATTATTCGTAGTGACGCTTCATCCACCGGGATTGGAGCAGCACTAATGCAAGAGTACTCTGGAACTCTGCATCCTGTGATGTATATTTCTCGTAAATTAAATGCCGCAGAGAAGAACTACTCGGTCCTAGACCGTGAATTATTGGCTATGGTTTGGTCAATCCTTAAACTGCAAAGATTTCTTCTTGGCGCGCATTTCATCGTGGAAACTGACCAGAAAGCTCTTACGGCTATTCAGAGTAAAAATCTGAAGAGCGCGAGATCAACGCGTTACGCGATTGCTCTGCAGCCATTTCATTTTTCGGTGCGAGCTATCCGTGGGTCAGAAAATGTGATGGCAGATATTTTGTCTAGATGCCCACATGATTCATAACTGTTAAATTATATACAACTTTGATACAGTTGTTCCTATGTTGAAATGTGTACACATATGTAATATCATATATTGATTGTAACACTACTTAGCGGTTCATTGATATTTATTCACCGCTGATCTTTCAATGTTTTTTTTCGTCTTTGATGATCATGATGTTAAGATATCTTAGATGAAATTTATGTATAAACTAATGTAGAAATTGTGTCATTGCTAATATTGTAGTATGCGTTGGTGACACCTCTCTGGAAATATTTATACTTAGAGAAGTACTTTCTCTAAGGTCATAAAACTTATGCTTATCATCTGCGCATTGTTATTGGTGCGTTGTGAGCCTATTGTATGTTGCTCCTAGATGTATTTCAAAAAAAAAATGTATCATTTTTTTTTCCCGAGGGGTGTGGTAATCTGTTGCGTGCATATTTTGACGCACATATTACAAAAATCGATATGGCTATTTAATATGGAAAAGATATAGACATTCATTCATTTGTGTATGAAAATGCTGTCTATGGTAAAGCGAGATAACTCATGATTGATTTACACTTTTGATCATAGGAGTAATCGTTCTTGATATTGATTCGGCGCATGGATATGACACCCATGTCCGTACTTATTTGTTAGGGCCAGAAAATATATTAATTTGCTTATTATGTTTATGGCCTGAATTCATATGTATTACATATTATTAGTACAAGTAGAATCAGTCCTGTATTGTATATTTTTGATGGGTAGGCAGGACTATATTCTGTTATGCCGCTCTAGCGGAAGTAGGAGTTGTCTTGACAAGTCGTGATGAGTTCCGAGGTACTGTTTACAATGGCGGTTACGCATTTTTTCAGGGCTGGTAGATTCTTCAATAAAAACGATTCATGAAGTGGTTTTCTTCTGTAGGAGATTGTGTCTTTACTAGAGCTTGTGTTAGAGACTCTCCTAATGTACGGTACCAGGTATGATTCGGACTCCAGGTAATTCCAGACCCTATTTTTGATGATCTCATGTCGGTTAGACCTAGCTGGAATTTTGTGCTTCACAACGCTAGGGTCACGTTTGTATCGACGAAGATGACGGGCTTCCATATAGCAGTTAGGTCTACGTGAAGTAACTGGATTACTGTAGAACTGTTTGGAGGAACTTTAAGAAATTATTCTTATATATTTCAAATTAACTTTGGCTTAGATATACCCTCCTGTGAGTGAGTGACAACTCAGGAAGGCGGCCATGTTACATTCCTGTCATCGTATTTTGAATCACTGTCCAAAGAACGGGGCATGTATCTTACTATTCGGACAGTGGCAAGGAGATCTCAATGTTGATAGAAACCCCTTCCATGGTTTCATATATGATATAAACTGTGAACATAAAGCAACTTTAGTTACTTACCGATCCGCCTTCACTGACGCGCTTAGTCAGATAGGGGATGCGGCCATTATGTATCATGACATTGGAAGCTATTGATGTACTACCCATTATTTATGAACGTGTCATGACTTGTGATCTGCTATGTATGCCTGCAAATTGATGTGTCAAACTGTACCCATGATTTACTCGTGATGTCCCAGTGTGTGCGTCTAAATAAACTGTGTAAACAAAGATTCCAGCAGTCTGCATTGGTGCCTTGTAGACACAAGTGTATGAGTGATTAGATTGGTCAGAACACGAACAGTACACCATTCGCGTTAATCACACTCTACACTTCTACTCCATATCTACACCATCCTCCTGCGTCGGTTGAATTGACCAAGTTTAGGGCCTGCTTCCCCTGGAGCCTTAGAGGGAAACTACTGCTTACAGCTGCCTTTGCCTTCCCTAACTCAGGACTAGGGTGAGTTACCCATTTACAGCTGGGTAGACTGGAGCATGCCTGATCTCCACAACTCTGTACACTACAATGGACATATACAGTAGTGACACCACAAACAACATGTTACAGTGATTGATAGTGGAGCTTTACAGAACAATATACACAGCACTTTACAGTGTGAGAGAAAAGAGGAAATACGGTACCCATTAAAAAAAATAACTGATTGTCAACCACCCTGTACAAAACGAAGTGTATACAAACCTAAACACATATGTCGACTTGTTCGAATATTTTGTTGCGTTATGAATTAAAGATATCCGTGCCAGTTTTGTGAACCCGCAAATTTGCTCAGTTATCTCGCATTTGATTTACCGGAGCACCATACACATATGAGTAACGATATCTTTTGTTAACCAATGTTTGTAAACACAGCTTGGTGTCATCATGTATTCACTGTCTTATCGCTCACTATGGAACAGAAAGGCATCTCTATAACTGGTCCCCTGGCAGGAAGCCAGTACTAAAGTATGCACGTGCTCTTTCAAAGATGGTTTCTGTAACAAGTTGTTTTACATGGTAAGGTTGATAGTCACATCCTCCTACTAGTCGCATTTTATGACTTACCTAAGGGAGCAGTGCTCATATTCTTTCATTTTCTTCTCAGCGACCCCTGGAATCTATATGTGGCGAACATTTACCAAGTTATATTTTAGAAATAAGTACAAGGAATTAAAGAAGTGAAGAAAAGTAAAAAAAAACCATGTCTATAAATTACACATGTGTTACTCATGCACTCTTGAATCTGCGCTGGCAGCATTCGCCATTTCAAATAGAACATAGCGGTAGGCAAGCGTCAACTTGCGGGGCTCCTGTTCAATAAATTCTGTTTAAAAAAAAATAAAAATTTAATGTTTGATAATTTTCTTTGTAGCACGCTCTTTCAACAATTTACCATATACATGGAACTGTTGGTTATATCAGAACGTTTTTTTCATTAAGTGTGACATTTTCTTGATTGTGTTTATTATACGTTCTATACTGTATTATTCCTCACGATGGTGTTTTTACTTGTTGGTTAATAGTTGAGTTTTGTTGTGTTGTTCTGAAGCCTGAATGTGTTTATAAAAAAAAAAGGATACCGTTACACGTCCATTGAGGTATATTGGGAATATGGTGTTGGGCCCATATTTTCTTGACCATCGGCACACTAGGGGTGATGTGGTCAGCATCACGCCGGCCGCCTTAACCTTCCCAGAGTTGCTCTGGTACCCAATTCATGAGGCTGGGTCGACCCCGGAGCCGTTTGCAGTCTAAAAAAAAAAATCGAACCATGGACCACCGAGCTAGGAAGCCAGTGCACTAACCACTGTGCCACCGCGGCTCCTATTGTGTTTATACGGGCATGAATTGAATATTGGTAGGCAGGTTTATTTATGTACTTTTTATACTGTGTTGTATTAATCCTTTATGATGACATTGCTGTCTTATTGCTGTTGGTGTTTAAGATAACAAGGAGTTTACACTTTCCACATATTTTTTTTTTCATTCATCCAGTCGTCTTTTAGATTGTTTCGTTTGTTTTTGTGCTATATTGTGTTACAAGTGTTTGTAGTGCTTGTAGGCACTGGTGCCAATTACATTTTCTACACTTAGTTCTATTTTACAGTTTGTACAGTAATCTTTGATATTTTGTCTGTGTTGGTCGTATTTCTTGCATTCTCGCAAGAAGTGTTTAATGTTATTAGGTTCATAACATTCTTCACAGATGGGTTACTATATTCTAATTCATAGATGGGCTACTATATTCTAATTCACAGATGGGTTACTATATTCTAATTCACAGATGGGTTACTATATTCTAATTCACAGATGGGTTACTCTATTCTAATTCACAGATGGGTTACTATATTCTAATTCACAGATGGGTTACTATATTCTAATTCACATATATGGTTACTATATTCTAATTCACATATATGGTTACTATATTCTAATTCACATATATGGTTACTATATTCTAATTCACAGATGGGTTACTATATTCTAATTCACAGATGGGTTACTCTATTCTAATTCACAGATGGGTTACTATATTCTAATTCACAGATGGGTTACTATATTCTAATTCACATATATGGTTACTATATTCTAATTCACATATATGGTTACTATATTCTAATTCACATATATGGTTACTATATTCTAAAATAGCCGGTTCCCAATTTGAGCCGGAGTAGATTTTTTTTTAAACTGGCATTTTTAGTTGGTCTTGTATTTGGCATTTTTTATTGTATTTTTGTATTGAAGAAAAAGTTGATAAACATACCTTCCTTTTGTGCTCTGGTCCCATGCTTTTCTTCATTCATTGGTTATTGCCCTTGCTAGTAGACTCTTTATTTCTAATTTCCCTAACCCTGTTCCAATTTTATTTTCGCTGTTTCTTCCCCGATTGGCTTCCCTGTTAGCGAGTTCGTGTCCTGTTATGCCAATATGTGCTGGAATCCATGCTAACGTGACTATACATCCAACAGTATTTAGGTATGTATTTTGCTGCTGTCATTTCTATTATTGATTCCTTGTATTGACGAGAGTGAGTCCGTGAAAATTGCTACTGTCTGTGGTGGGTTCTCTGTAACTACTTCTAAAGCCTTGAGTATTGCTATTAGTTCGGCCGTAAAGAAACATGTGTTTCTTGTTACTTTATATATTTTTCTAATTTTTCATTTTGGTATCACTATTCCTACCCCTAGTTGTTTACCGTAATCTTTTGACCGATCTGTATATATAGTTTAGCTGTTTTCAATGTACTGTTTGATATGTTCTATAGCTTTCTCTTTTATGAAGCTAGGGTCTTTAGATTTGTTTATTACCTCTCTGAGGTGGGAGTCGGTTTGTTTGTACTTTTAATTCCCATGTTGAGATTTTTCCCGGTTATATTGACTACTACTGTTTATTATATTTGATATGTCTGGGTAATGATCTAATTCTTCTATTTTTTTTCCACCCAGCAGGATATTTATTGTTGTGAAGTGCTATGTGCCCAATGTTTTGATTATTTTTGTCATAGGTTTTGTGCGTTGGGTGTGTAGTGTCTTTTACCACTGTTGCCCAGTAGTTTAGTCTCAGCTCCTTTCTTCGTAGTTGTATCAAGAAGCATATATTTGTGCGCAAGGTCTTAGGCAAAAGGTCTTAGGAAAAAGCCTAGGTTGCCAGTGCCTAAAACCGCCACTACCCTGACAGAACTGAACCCGACCCGGTACAAAGTTGTCTTAGGAGAACCTAGGAGAGAGCAGTAGAAAAAAAGCCAAGGCAAAAGGGATCTATCTGACGGGAGAAGGTAAAGTCACGATCCAAAATGGAAATTACTGACGGCAACACCTGCAACCCAGTATTCCACAGGGAACGAATGGAAGTGATACATGATGGAGACATTTTGATATCACGCGATAGCTTTTCTCCAACTGTTGTGCAGGTTTTCTGTTTTAGTAGCAGGAAAAGAGATTTGAACCATGTGTGAATTACCATCACAGCGGTGAGAATTCTCAGAGCTCGTAGATACAATAACCTCATGTTTCTCCCAGGGCTGTGGTACCACACGATACAAACCACTGGCAGAAAACGTGATGGGAGATAACCTCGTCGTGATCCCAGCAAAACAAATGCAGATCTCAGTATCACAGACTGTTCAGACCTCAGCATAACATGGAGAACGAAGGTAGAAATCACATTTTTGTTGGTTAGCTAAATGTTGTTTCTCCAGTCAACTTCAGGAATAAATGTATTATTCATAACGTCCTGTCCCTTCATTAGACGGGTTCAGCTTTCGTATAGCCACATTGGATCATGCAAATATGGCATGGTCGGGTTTTGATGCGGCCAACTAACTAGACAGAAAGATGCCTGCAAAGTTGGGGAATATTTGTCTGAAACAATTGTTCATTTTTACTACGAAAAAAAAAAAGAAAAGAAAGTAAGCAAGACAGTAAGGTGAAATTTTACTTACTTACTTACTGAGTCGTTCCCGTTCTACCGAGAGATGTAGAGGTTTGGAAGAGAGAGCGCCAGACTATCCTATCGGCTGTCTTCCTCCTGGCCTGGTTCCATTCTAGTCCTCGGTCCTTCAAAGATTGTCTAATGTTGTTCTCCCAGCGGACTCTGGGTCGTCCTGGGGGTCTGGATCCCTGGCTCTTTGTTTCCCATGCTTGTCGTGGTAGCCGATCTTCTCCCATTCTGCAGACATGGCCAAACCATCTTAGTTGGGACTGTTCTACTTGGGTCTGCATAGGGTGGGATTTTAGGCCTTGACGTATCGTCTGGTTGCGGACCATGTCTCTTGTTATTTCAACCACCTTCCTCAGATACCTCATTTCTGAGGTTTGGATCTGGCTTTTGTGGGTTGTAGTCATTGCCCATGACTCGCATCCATTCTAAAAATTATAGCACGATGATCTACCGCATGTAAAACAGGGTTGTATAACAGAAAACCAATTATTTACTGCAAGAAATTACTTTTTGACTAAAGTTCCAAGGTCAGGTTGACTCTCTTCTTCTTCTTTGATCCTTAGCCGTTGACCGTCAAAGCAGTCAGTGGCCATCACGCCTAGTGGCGTCTTGTAGGGCAACAACAAATTGATTCCACTTTGCTCGGTCGGCGGCCATCCTTCGTACAGTGCCCCAACTCTGATTCATTCTTTGCATCTCAGCCTCCACAGTTCTCCGCCAGGTTGTTTTTGGTCGGCCTCTCTTTCATTTTCCTTCAGGGGTCCAAAGCATAGCTGTTCTTGTGATGGCATCGGGGTCACTTCTGAGGACATGACTCTCAACGCAACAATAATGATTATTGTTGGGATAAACATTGGCTGTGATGGTGACGTCATGCACGATTATTTGTGACGGCACATCAAGCTGCCATACTGGATCGAAAACAATAATTAAACACACGCGCGAAGCTTGACACCATAGGTAGCCATGAAATAAATAAATACAAATAGTCGACAAGAGGTTTAATTGTTAAGGAGTTTTACTTCGTTCTGGGGGAGGTGCACTTCGCTCAACCTAGACACCAGGTCCGTCGGTTATATTAGAGCGCATGTCCAAATATAAAAGAACTTGTGTTGTGGAAAGCTAATTTTCTGACAGAACAGCGAGGTTATGGTTGTACGTAAGACCTTATTGGCGCTCTTATACATAAATGTTATGGTTGTACGTAAGACCTTAGTGATGCTCCTATACATAAATGTTATGGTTGTACATAAGACCTTAGTGATGCTCCTATACATAAATGTTATGGTTGTACGTAAGACCTTATTGGCGCTCTTATACATAAATGTTATGGTTGTACGTAAGACCTTAGTGATGCTCCTATACATAAATGTTATGGTTGTACGTAAGACCTTAACGATGCTCCTATACATAAATGTTATGGTTGTACGTAAGACCTTAGTGGTGCTCCTATACATAAATGTTATGGTTGTACATAAGACCTTAGTGGTGCTTCTATACATAAATGTTATGGTTGTACGTAAGACCTTAGTGATGCTCCTATACATAAATGTTATGGTTGTACATAAGACCTTAGTGGTGCTCCTATACATAAATGTTATGGTTGTACATAAGACCTTAGTGGTGCTCCTGTACATAAATGTTATTGTTGTACGTAAGACCTTATAATAATAATAATAGCCCCTTCAGTCATAACTGACTATGGGAATGCGCCCCTGAGGTGACAGCCCTCAGCTGCTTATTTTCCTGGTGCTCCTTTCGACGTTTTCTCTCTCCTCTGCTTGTTGTGTGAGCCTCTCTTCGCCCAATCTGAGGTGGCGCCGTAAATAGCATCGCCACTTAGTGCGATCGGCAGCTTCATCCTCCCATGTTGCTGGATCCATGTCCAGTGCCCTCATATCTCTCTTGCAGACATCTTTGAACCTCAGCTGTGGTCGCCCAACTGTTCTCTTGCTATCTGCTAATTTTCCGTAGAAGATATATTTTGGGATGCGACCATCTTCCATGCGGCGAACATGGCCAAGCCAGCGAAGTCTGCGCTGTCTAAGCAGTGTATACATACTGTCGTAGATTTTTGATAGGTATTTAAGATCTATTTAGGTCCCGTCTGAATAGAATTAGAACAGGTGGCAACTCAGTGAGAGATAAGGTAAAGAAATAGATTTCACGAGTGAAATGGTGAAAATAGAGTCTGTCCATGGATTTGAGAAGGTACACTAGTCCAGCCTATCTCTACAACAGCAATTTGTGGATCGGACAGTATACTGTTCTAGATATATTAATATATATCAACCACTCACATGCACACACACACACACACAGATAAGTGACGACAATTAGACGCACAAACGTGAAACTATCTTAATGGAGTAGGGATATTTGGGACGAGCTGACCAACACAGTTAATACAGTTTAGGTAAATTTTATTTACCATAAGAAATAAAAAAAACTTCACGACATGTAGTATCCAAATATCAGACAATATAAAAATAATCAAAGGTTACAGAATTTATAAAGAGAATTAAACCCAATACGTGCTATTCCTTCCCTCTGTCGAGACAAGATCCCACGAAAAGAAGTTAATTAACCCTCAAAAGGTCAAAGAGATTTACGCTATGATCTAGACTTTGTCTATACTGCAAAGAACAGAGTTTCTAAGTTAATCTATTCTGAAATGGACAGTATTAGCAGAATCTAATAAGAAATAAACAAAGTGAGTATATGGATTATACAATGCTAAAAGAATTATTCATTCATTAATCCTCTCTTCTCAGACAACCGTGGCCACGTTCATTCGTTCTTACCTAATTTGTGGATCAACCAACGTCTGGAACTTAGTTTCATGGGTCACACAGCAAATCGAGTGTTATTTTGGCAAAATAAACCCCAGCTCCCCAAAGAATGATTAAATCCTCTTCTTCGGGGAACGTTTACTTTGTTACTGGTATTAAAATTTCTGTTTGTCACATTAATTAGTCCAGGTAAAAAAATTAACAGTGCTCACAGTGTCATTAGCTTGAGATTCCAATACATAAAGGAGTGTCAGGTATTTAACTTCTCTCAGTATAAAAATTCCTTGTCACACCACAAATGGTCGATAGTCGGGAAATGTCAAATGTTTGATTATGTCGCCACAGCGGGCTGAATGTATATGAAAATTGGGAAAAAAACGAAATCTGGATAGCTATAGTCCAGTTACAATTTATTATTAATATTCTTTGGGTTGGTACTCTGTCTCCTTCTGAGTGTAAACACGAGGCCAGACAGGTTCACTTTGAAGACCCAATATTTATATCATAAGGTTCTTTTGTACCGTTGGACTTAGGTCCGTTTTTCTCGGATTCGACCGCTGGTAGATTTTGGGTTTGACCCAGTACTGTGTATGGGAAGAAAAAACAACCATATAATCACAATAACCACTACACCACGATTCTATCCTAAACTTAACCCGCGCAGAATTATAATTTATTATACACTCGGTTATTTAACTTTAATTAGAAACTACAAGTGTAGAGCTTATCTTATTGGTTAAAAACCCCGTGAAATAAATTCTAGTCATTTACAAAATTAATCATCATGAATTAGAAATAAATATATATTTCGTCTGCACTCATAATGAATAGTGCATTTACTAGTCAATAAAAATATCCCTTACTGGTTAAATAGCAATTAATTAAATCGACACTACAGCCGGAACAATTTAGCTATAAATCATTTTAAGTCTGCTAGTCAATTAGCACAAAAATCCTAGTGAAATATAATTGACGGACCTTAACCAGTAAATCACTCTACACAGAAAATCTTAGTGAAATAAACTGATGGACTTAACAATTAAATCACTCAAACATCTAGTATAATATTTACCGCAAACACAGAAATTAGAACAACTCCAATCGAAAATACCAAAAACAATGGTCTAGAAATCGAAGCTAGCTGTTCTGAAAAAATCTGTAGGTACTGAATAAACTGAGTTTAAAGGATACGGTATTTATACTAAATTAATTGAAAATCGACGGTACTTGTTACATATAACACCTTCGGGAATTTCTGCGCTCAAATTCTGAATGAAATGAAAAATTGACACTATTGCCGCTTGCAGACTCTGGCCACGAGCGAACGGTCCTTTGATCTGGCGACGCTCACCGTATCTAATTTCGTTCCGAACAAACGGAGGTAGGGGGAGATAACCGTGATTATCTGCCCTTGGTTTCAGATTAATTCCCCTGACCAATTACTAACAAAAGTACGTCCTATAGACTAAACGCTCTAGATTTTCTTCAATGGGTGGGTTTGAAAAAAAATCGAAAAAAGGTGATTCGTCTTACGAGGACAAAAGACAAAGAAAATAGTCTACGTTACGGCCACCAGGCCTTCGTCAGGAAAGGAAAGAAAGTGAAGTCTAGATAGGACACATAAAAAACTTAATAAAATAATAAAATAAAAACTGGGTACTTCCCTGAAGGCAAGAACCGAAATTCGCTGTCTGTTGAAGAGCGCGTGGCTGAACAGAAAGCGACTTCCGCCGCCGGGTGTACACAATACATACTGAAAAACTAAAAAACGAAACCGGACAATAAACTACCCAACGGGATAAAAGTGGGGACTGGAAATAGAAGAGGACAGAATGAGTGGGAGATAAATAAATATGAAATTAAAAAATGTATATGGCATACAAATAGAAGAATAGGATAAGAGTGGAAAGAGTCAAATAGAGCAAGAGAGGAAAGGGTGACCTCAGACAAAGGTGTGAAAAGTGTTGAGACCGGCTGGTTTTAGACACCCCATGCGGTGTATAAGACGGTTCTCAAGCTGTTCTCGGCTGGCAGTGTCAGAGGAGCAGGATCGGATCGCTGTGACCTGGATGTCGATGGGACCATGGTGGTCAGGACCATTGAAGTGTATGGCAACTGGTGTGGACTTTTGCTGAGCGATGTCATTTAAGTGCTGGCTGAATCTGTCCCCAAGTCGTTTGCCTGTTTGGCCAATATAGGTTTACAGACAGACAGCGAATTTCGGTTCTTGCCTTCAGGGAAGTACCCAGTTTTTATTTTATTATTTTATTAAGTTTTTTATGTGTCCTATCTAGACTTCACTTTCTTTCCTTTCCTGACGAAGGCCTTGTGGCCGTAACGTAGACTATTTTCTTTGTCTTTTGTCCTCGTAAGACGAATCACCTTTTTTCGATTTTTTTTCAAACCCACCCATTGTATTCCACGTCTTACCGCAGTTCCCCTCAACTTCCTAGATTTTCTTCATAAGCTTATCTCCTCCTGGGCCAAAAGTACGACTTTTGAATAGTCACCCCTTTTCTCTACAAATCTACCACCCCGTCCCCTCTCTACGCGTTCCGTCTACCTGTAAGACAGTAGAGAAAAGAAAAAAAAATAAGGCGTGGCAAAAATTAAAAGAGACAAATAACTAAGTGTAGGCGGGTTTTACGTTAACCGAACGTGCATAACTAATAAAGAAGCAGGTGGAAGAAAATGTAGATGTATGAAATCTATTTTCATAATATCCTCTGTCACACATACTTTGAAGGCCAGCGTGTGACAACACCTCGACATTTGTCACTTTATCTTTCCACGAGATGCCGAGGATGCGGCGTAGACACCGTAAATGGAAGGTATTGAGCCTCACGGTAGAAGGGGAACGACTAAGAGCCTTCTTTCTTGCTAAGCATAGGTCGTCCAGGTCTCGCTGCCATATAGGAGTGTGCTGGTGACGCAGGCATTATATACCGCAGCTTTGGTCTTCATTGTGAGTTTGGAGTTTCCCCAAACACGCGATGTGAAGCGGGCAAAGGTAGCTGCAGATTTGCCAATGCAGCTGTCGATTTCTGTATCCAGTGAGAGTTTGTCATTGATGGTAGACCCTAGGTATGAGAAGTGGTGCACCACTGCCAATTCATAGTTATCGATAGTGATAACTGGGGCAGCACCCACATCCTGACTCAGCACATTCGTTTTCTTTAGACTTATTGTGAGGCCAAAGTCCTTGCATGCTTTAGGGAAGCGATTCATCAAGCCCTGAAGCTCCTGTTGGCTTTGAGTGACGACTGCAGCATCATCAGCGAACAACAAGTCTCTTATAGTGACCCTTCTGATTTTTGTTTTTGCCTTCAGCCTTGAAAGATTAAACAGACGGCCATCTGACCAAGTGTGAAGGCATATTCCTTCAGTTGCATCTCTGAAGACCTTATTGGCGCTCTTATACATCCTGTCACCAGTGCTCTTTAATATATATCTAGAACATATTATGCAAGAGGCTCTCTAAGATTATAAATCAACCATATCGATTGGAGGCCGCCCTCTGTGTAATCTACGTTTTGCTGATGATATTGATCTGATAGCTGGAACAGAATCAGAACTTCAAGACCTTACCTCTAGACTGGAGAAAGTAACAAGAACGTATGGGATGGAAATTAATATAGAAAAAAGCAAGATATTGGTGAATAGCCATAAGAAACATGTTCCGACCAATATTACGTTAAATGGGCAAACGTTAGAAGAAGTTAACACCTTTAAATATCTCGGGTCCACTATATGTAGTGATGGAAGATCAAGTAAAGAAATCAAGACAAGACTTGAGATGGCCTCAGCTGCCATGACAAGGTTGAATGTGATCTGGAAAAGTAACATCAGTTTTCCTGTGAAGATCAAATTATACAAATCACTTGTATTATCTATTCTCTTGTATGGGTGTGAGTGCTGGACACTCACTGCAGATACGGAGCGAAGGATTCAGGCTTTCGAGCATAAATGTTATAGAAGATTTTTGCGCATTTGCTATAAAGAGCACAAAACAAATGTCTATGTTAGAGAGAAGATAAACACCTATGCAGGCCACCAAGAACCACTTTTGTCAATAGTGAAACGTCGAAAGCTTGCCTGGTTTGGGCATGTAACTCGTCATGACTCCCTTTCGAAAACGATCCTCCAGGGAACAGTCGAAGGTAAACAGAGAAGAGGAAGGCAAAGAAAATCCTGGGCTGATAACATCAAAGAATGGGCAGGACACGGTTTTTCCACACTTGTACGCATTGCTGAGGATAGAGAGCAGTGGAGGACCATGTCTGCTGATGCTTCCACCATGGCACCCCTACGACCCATGACGGGTTATGGGTTGAGATGATGATATATAAATGTTATGGTTGTACGTAAGACCTTAGTGATGCTCCTATACATAAATGTTATGGTTGTATGTAAGACCTTAGCGATGCTCCTGTACATAAATGTTATGGTTGTACATAAGACCTTAGTCATGCTCCTATACATAAATGTTATGGTTGTACGTAAGACCTTAGTGATGCTCCTATACATAAATGTTATGGTTGTATGTAAGACCTTAGCGATGCTCCTATACATAAATGTTATGGTTGTACATAAGACCTTAGTCATGCTCCTATACATAAAGGTTATGGTTGTACATAAGACCTTAGTGGTGCTCCTATACATAAATGTTATGGTTGTATGTAAGACCTTAGTGATGCTCCTATACATAAATGTTATGGTTGTACATAAGACCTTAGTCATGCTCCTATACATAAATGTTATGGTTGTACGTAAGACCTTAGTGATGCTCCTATACATAAATGTTATGGTTGTACATAAGACCTTAGTCATGCTCCTATACATGAATGTTATGGTTGTACATAAGACCTTAGTCATGCTCCTATACATAAAGGTTATGGTTGTACATAAGACCTTAGTGGTGCTCCTATACATAAATGTTATGGTTGTATGTAAGACCTTAGTGACGCTTCTATACATAAATGTTATGGTTATACGTAAGACCTTAGTTGTGCTCCTATACATAAATGTTAAGATTGTACGTAAGACCTTAGTGGTGCTCCTATATATAAATGTTATGGTTGTATGTAAGACCTTAGTGATGCTCCTATATATAAATGTTATGGTTGTATGTAAGACGTTAGTGACGCTTCTATACATAAATGTTATGGTTGTACGTAAGACCTTAGTGATGCTCCTATACATAAATGTTATGGTTGTATGTAAGACCTTAGTGACGCTTCTATACATAAATGTTATGGATGTACGTAAGACCTTAGTGATGCTCCTATACATAAATGTTAAGATTGTATGTAAGACCTTAGTGGTGCTCCTATACATAAATGTTATGGTTGTATGTAAGACCTTAGTGGTGCTCCTATATATAAATGTTATGGTTGTATGTAAGACCTTAGTGACGCTTCTATACATAAATGTTATGGTTGTACGTAAGACCTTAGTGATGCTCCTATACATAAATGTTATGGTTGTATGTAAGACCTTAGTGACGCTTCTATACATAAATGTTATGGATGTACGTAAGACCTTAGTGATGCTCCTATACATAAATGTTAAGATTGTACGTAAGACCTTAGTGGTGCTCCTATACATAAATGTTATGGTTGTATGTAAGACCTTAGTGGTGCTCCTATACATAAATGTTATGGTTGTATGTAAGACCTTAGTGACGCTTCTATACATAAATGTTATGGTTGTACGTAAGACCTTAGTGATGCTCCTATACATAAATGTTAAGATTGTACGTAAGACCTTAGTGGTGCTCTTATACATAACTGTTATGGTTGTATGTAAGACCTTAGTGGTGCTCCTATACATAAATGTTATGGTTGTACGTAAGACCTTAGTGATGCTTCTATATATAAATGTTAAGATTGTACGTAAGACCTTAGTGGTGCTCCTATACATAAATGTTATGGTTGTATGTAAGACCTTAGTGGTGCTCCTATACATAAACGTTATGGTTGTGTGTAAGACCTTAGTGACGCTTCTATACATAAATGTTATGGTTGTACGTAAGACCTTAGTGATGCTCCTATACATGAATGTCATGGTTGTACATAAGACCTTAGTGACGCTCCTATACATAAATGTTATGGTTGTATGTAAGACCTTAGTCATGCTCCTATACATAAAGGTTATGGTTGTACATAAGACCTTAGTGGTGCTCCTATACATAAATGTTATGGTTGTATGTAAGACCTTAGTGACGCTTCTATACATAAATGTTATGGTTGTACATAAGACCTTAGTGATGCTCCTATACATAAATGTTAAGATTGTACATAAGACCTTAGTGGTGCTCCTATACATAAATGTTATGGTTGTATGTAAGACCTTAGTGGTGCTCCTATACATAAATGTTATGGTTGTATGTAAGACCTTAGTTGTGCTCCTATACATAAATGTTATGGTTGTACGTAAGACCTTAGTGATGCTCCTATACATAAATGTTATGGTTGTATGTAAGACCTTAGTGGTGCTCCTATACATAAATGTTATGGTTGTACATAAGACCTTAGTGATGCTCCTATACATAAATGTTATGGTTGTATGTAAGACCTTAGTGGTGCTCCTATACATAAATGTTAAGATTGTACGTAAGACCTTAGTGGTGCTCCTATACATAAATGTTATGGTTGTATGTATGACCTTAGTGATGCTTCTATACATAAATGTTATGGTTGTACGTAAGACCTTAGTGATGCTTCTATACATAAATGATATGGTTGTATGTAAGACCTTAGTGATGCTCCTATACATAAATGTTATGGTTGTACGTAAGACCTTAGTGGTGCTCCTATATATATATAAATGTTATGGTTGTGCGTAAGACCTTAGTGACACTCATATACATAAATGTTATGGTTGTACATAAGACCTTAGTGACACTCCTATACATAAATGTTGTGGTTGTACGTAAGACCTTAGTGATGCTCCTGTACATATATGTTAAGATTGTATGTAAGACCTTAGTGGTGCTCCTATATATAAATGTTATGGTTGTACGTAAGACCTTAGTGGTGCTCCTATATATAAATGTTATGGTTGTACGTAAGACCTTAGTGGTGCTCCTATACATAAATGTTATGGTTGTATGTAAGACCTTAGTGGTGCTCCTATATATAAATGTTATGGTTGTACATAAGACATTAGTGGTGCTCCTATACATAAATGTTATGGTTGTACGTAAGACCTTAGTGGTACTCCTATACATAAATGTTATGGTTGTACATAAGACCTTAGTGGTACTCCTATACATAAATGTTATGGTTGTACGTAAGACCTTAGTGGTGCTCCTATACATAAATGTTATGGTTGTACGTAAGACCTTAGTGACGCTCCTATACATAAATGTTATGGTTGTATGTAAGACCTTAGTGGTGCTCCTATATATAAATGTTATGGTTGTATGTAAGACCTTAGTGGTGCTCCTATATATAAATGTTATGGTTGTATGTAAGACCTTACTGGTGCTCTTATTCTTCAATACACTTTAGCTCCCCAAGGAGCATAGGCCTTCAACAAACACATGCCAAGTCTTCCTGTCCTGTGCCATCCACTCAAGTTCTTTCCATGTTTTCCTCATCATTTTCACCTCTGTATCCAGTTCTCTTCTCCATGTGTTTTTTGGTCTACCTCTGCCTCTCTTTCCTTGTGGATTCCAGAACAAGGACTGCCTTGTAATGCTATCAACAGGTTTCCTCAATGTGTGTCCTATCCATCGCCAGCGTCTTCTTCTCATTTCTTGTTCCACTGGCATTTGTCTGGTTCTTGTCATCAGTTCCACATTTGTGACTTTGTCGTACCATTTCAGTCCTTCTACAGAAAACCAATTATTTACTGTAAGAAATTACTTTTTGACTAAAGTTCCAAGGTCAGGTTGACTCTCAACGCAACAATAATGATTATTGTTGCGATAAACATTGGCTGTGATGGAGATGTCATACACGATTATTTGTGACGGCACATCAAGCTGCCACACTGGATCGAAAACCAATAATTAAACAGGCGCGAAGCTTGACACCATAGGTAGTCATGAAATAAATAAATACAGGCAGTCGACAAGAGGTTTAATTGTTAAGGAGTTTTACTTCGTGTTGGGGTAGGTGTGCTTCGTTCAACCTAGACACCAGGTCCGTCGGTTATATTACGTCAGACCGTACGACGCGGTAGTGGCGCTCATACATAAATGTTATAGTTTCACTCTGCGTGCTTTAAAAAAACAAACTGAGGACACAAGAATCGTAATGCGTGTGCAGACAATATGATAACTCGGAGGGAAATGATTGACATATCTACTAAGAGAAGACCACACACACACACACATACATATACGCACACCATACACAATTGGTTGCGTGTACAGACTCCAACCGCTCACTGTTTTAGTTTTCTCGGCAAAATCCTTCAGGAAATCCAATCAGCTCATGGGTTTTCCTGGGTCGAACTGACAACATCCCGATTCCCTGGCCACAAGCAGCCATTTATGGTAGCAGTCTGACAGCAGATTTTGGCCGATATTTCTGGCTTCCTTCAAGTTACTTCCGAAATGAATTTGAAGAGAGATTATTCAGAAATGACACTACCTATTTTTTCTGTTACATCTTGTCCGACCCGGAAATTCTTCTGAGTTTGAAGGCGTGTCTTACGCTAGACAACAGGAGATGATTGCAAACGGGAAGATAGGGGCGAAGTAGAGTGAGGGAATCACGATGTTGCTGCAGGCATTGTGCCCATTCGTGTATGTTTGTGGGTTTTTTTTTAAAGGACCACCTGCATGGATGTCCTTAATATGTCGTACTATGCATGTCCTTAATATGTCGTACCATGCATGACCTTAATATGTCGTACCATGCATGTCCGTAATATGTCGTACCATGCATGTCCTTAATATGTCGTACCATGCATGTCCTTAATATGTCGTACCATGCATGTCCGTAATATGTCGTACCATGCATGTCCGTAATATGTCGTACCATGCATGTCCGTAATATGTCGTACCATGCATGTCCTTAATATGTCGTACCATGCATGTCCTTAATATGTCGTACCATGCATGTCCTTAATATGTCGTACCATGCATGACCTTAATATGTCGTACCATGCATGTCCGTAATATGTCGTACCATACATGTCCTTAATATATCGTACCATGCATGTTCTTAATATGTCGTACCATGCATGTCCTTAATATGTCGTACCTTGCATGTCCTTAATATGTCGTGCCATGCATGTCCTTAAAATATGTCGTACCATGCATGTCCTTAATATGTCGTACCATTCATGTCCTTAATATGTCGTACCATGCATGTCGTACCAGGCATGTCGTACCAGGCATGTCGTACCAGGCATGTGGTACCAGGCATGACGTACCATGCATGTCGTACCAGGCATGACGTACCAGGCATGTGGTACCAGGCATGTGGTACCAGGCATGTCGTGCCAGGCATGTCGTACCAGGCATGACGTACCAGGCATGACGTACCAGGCATGACGTACCAGGCATGTCGTACCAGGCATGTCGTACCAGGCACGACGTACCAAGCATGTCGTACCAAGCATGTCGTACCAGGCATGTCGTACCAGGCATGACGTACCAAGCATGTCGAACCAGGCAATTCGTACCAGGCAAGTCGTACCAGGCATGTCGTACTAGGCGTAAATTAAGTTGGATTAAACAAGAGGCAGACCTTATGTCTAGTAGATACTGTGACAGCCACACAAATTTCGAGGAGATCGTAAACGAGTTATCATCACAATCAAACAGGTTAAATCAGCGGGGCTGGTTGCAGGAAGGTCGTGTGGTGAGGAGGCAAATGGCGCGCACAGAGAGAGAGAGAGAGAGAGAGAGAGAGAGAGAGAGAGAGAGAGAGTCTAGATTTGATACTTGCCTTCTATCATCAATATAGTAATTGTCCTTGACGCTGCCGGTAGATGATGGAGCCACCACTGGAGATGCCCCCCCCCCCCCCCCAGAAGCCCGTGGTCTAGAATGTTCGTGTACTCTTCTAGCTGTCGTTTCGGTAGCAATAAGTTTTACATGGTGATGTTGTCAGCCCCACCCACAACTTTTTAATAGTTGCCTCTTACGACATGCATGAAAAGCAGTAGTTCTGTTCTTTATTTGTTTGCTGAGACCTCAAGTAACTACACGGGTCTTACCTTCTTTCACTTCGGCCAATCTTCAGCAGCGTCACAAGGCAGTTCAAGTAACATCATGACAGCGATAGAAGAACTAGGGACAGACTCAACAACAACATGGAGAAGACAATAAGAGATAGGCATTAGATGGATAAGAGTGCAGATTTATAGGAAAAAACAATAGATGACACAGGACGGGAGAGTGTGGTATGAACTAATTGAAGTTCTCTACTCCATTGACGGGAGAGTGTGGTATGAACTAATTGAAGTTCTCTACTCCATTGACGGGAGAGTGTGGTATGAACTAATTGAAGTTCTCTACTCCATTGACGGGAGAGTGTGGTATGAACTAATTGAAGTTCTCTACTCCATTGACGGGAGAGTGTGGTATGAACTAATTGAAGTTCTCTACTCCATTGACGGGAGAGTGTGGTATGAACTAATTGAAGTTCTCTACTCCATTGACGGGAGAGTGTGGTATGAACTAATTGAAGTTCTCTACTCCATTGACGGGAGAGTGTGGTATGAACTAATTGAAGTTCTCTACTCCATTGACGGGAGAGTGTGGTATGAACTAATTGAAGTTCTCTACTCCATTGACGGGAGAGTGTGGTATGAACTAATTGAAGTTCTCTACTCCATTGACGGGAGAGTGTGGTATGAACTAATTGAAGTTCTCTACTCCATTGACGGGAGAGTGTGGTATGAACTAATTGAAGTTCTCTACTCCATTGACGGGAGAGTGTGGTATGAACTAATTGAAGTTCTCTACTCCATTGACGGGAGAGTGTGGTATGAACTAATTGAAGTTCTCTACTCCATTGACGGGAGAGTGTTGTATGAACTAATTGAAGTTCTCTACTCCATTGACGGGAGAGTGTGGTATGAACTAATTGAAGTTCTCTACTCCATTGACGGGAGAGTGTGGTATGAACTAATTGAAGTTCTCTACTCCATTGACGGGAGAGTGTGGTATGAACTAATTGAAGTTCTCTACTCCATTGACGGGAGAGTGTGGTATGAACTAATTGAAGTTCTCTACTCCATTGACGGGAGAGTGTGGTATGAACTAATTGAAGTTCTCTACTCCATTGACGGGAGAGTGTGGTATGAACTAATTGAAGTTCTCTACTCCATTGACGGGAGAGTGTGGTATGAACTAATTGAAGTTCTCTACTCCATTGACGGGAGAGTGTGGTATGAACTAATTGAAGTTCTCTACTCCATTGACGGGAGAGTGTGGTATGAACTAATTGAAGTTCTCTACTCCATTGACGGGAGAGTGTGGTATGAACTAATTGAAGTTCTCTACTCCATTGACGGGAGAGTGTGGTATGAACTAATTGAAGTTCTCTACTCCATTGACGGGAGATGGGGGTATGAACTAATTGAAGTTCTCTACTCCATTGACGGGAGAGTGTGGTATGAACTAATTGAAGTTCTCTACTCCATTGACGGGAGAGTGTGGTATGAACTAATTGAAGTTCTCTACTCCATTGACGGGAGAGTGTGGTATGAACTAATTGAAGTTCTCTACTCCATTGACGGGAGAGTGTGGTATGAACTAATTGAAGTTCTCTACTCCATTGACGGGAGAGTGTGGTATGAACTAATTGAAGTTCTCTACTCCATTGACGGGAGAGTGTGGTATGAACTAATTGAAGTTCTCTACTCCATTGACGGGAGAGTGTGGTATGAACTAATTGAAGTTCTCTACTCCATTGACGGGAGAGTGTGGTATGAACTAATTGAAGTTCTCTACTCCATTGACGGGAGAGTGTGGTATGAACTAATTGAAGTTCTCTACTCCATTGACGGGAGAGTGTGGTATGAACTAATTGAAGTTCTCTACTCCATTGACGGGAGAGTGTGGTAGAGACTAACTGAAGTTCGCTACTCCATTGAAGGGAGAGTGTGGGTATGAACTAATTGAAGTTCTCTACTCCATTGACGGGAGAGTGTGGTATGAACTAATTGAAGTTCTCTACTCCATTGACGGGAGAGTGTGGTATGAACTAATTGAAGTTCTCTACTCCATTGACGGGAGAGTGTGGTATGAACTAATTGAAGTTCTCTACTCCATTGACGGGAGAGTGTGGTATGAACTAATTGAAGTTCTCTACTCCATTGACGGGAGAGTGTGGTATGAACTAATTGAAGTTCTCTACTCCATTGACGGGAGAGTGTGGTATGAACTAATTGAAGTTCTCTACTCCATTGACGGGAGAGTGTGGTATGAACTAATTGAAGTTCTCTACTCCATTGACGGGAGAGTGTGGTATGAACTAATTGAAGTTCTCTACTCCATTGACGGGAGAGTGTGGTATGAACTAATTGAAGTTCTCTACTCCATTGACGGGAGTGTGGGGTATGAACTAATTGAAGTTCTCTACTCCATTGACGGGAGAGTGTGGTATGAACTAATTGAAGTTCTCTACTCCATTGACGGGAGAGTGTGGTATGAACTAATTGAAGTTCTCTACTCCATTGACGGGAGAGTGTGGTATGAACTAATTGAAGTTCTCTACTCCATTGACGGGAGAGTGTGGTATGAACTAATTGAAGTTCTCTCTACTCCATTGACGGGAGAGTGTGGTATGAACTAATTGAAGTTCTCTACTCCATTGACGGGAGAGTGTGGTATGAACTAATTGAAGTTCTCTACTCCATTGACGGGAGAGTGTGGTATGAACTAATTGAAGTTCTCTACTCCATTGACGGGAGAGTGTGTGTATGAACTAATTGAAGTTCTCTACTCCATTGACGGGAGAGTGTGGTATGAACTAATTGAAGTTCTCTACTCCATTGACGGGA
The DNA here is from genome assembly GCA_024509875.1 of Oreohelix idahoensis. Lineage (NCBI taxonomy): Eukaryota > Metazoa > Mollusca > Gastropoda > Stylommatophora > Oreohelicidae > Oreohelix > Oreohelix idahoensis. Next base: position 29,581 of record JAMPIV010003425.1, on the reverse strand, counting down.
GAGTGTGGTATGAACTAATTGAAGTTCTCTACTCCATTGACGGGAGAGTGTGGTATGAACTAATTGAAGTTCTCTACTCCATTGACGGGAGAGTGTGGTATGAACTAATTGAAGTTCTCTACTCCATTGACGGGAGAGTGTGTGGTATGAACTAATTGAAGTTCTCTACTCCATTGACGGGAGAGTGTGGTATGAACTAATTGAAGTTCTCTACTCCATTGACGGGAGAGTGTGGTATGAACTAATTGAAGTTCTCTACTCCATTGACGGGAGAGTGTGGTATGAACTAATTGAAGTTCTCTACTCCATTGACGGGAGAGTGTGGTATGAACTAATTGAAGTTCTCTACTCCATTGACGGGAGAGTGTGGTATGAACTAATTGAAGTTCTCTACTCCATTGACGGGAGAGTGTGGTATGAACTAATTGAAGTTCTCTACTCCATTGACGGGAGAGTGTGGTATGAACTAATTGAAGTTCTCTACTCCATTGACGGGAGAGTGTGGTATGAACTAATTGAAGTTCTCTACTCCATTGACGGGAGAGTGTGGGTATGAACTAATTGAAGTTCTCTACTCCATTGACGGGAGAGTGTGGTATGAACTAATTGAAGTTCTCTACTCCATTGACGGGAGAGTGTGGTATGAACTAATTGAAGTTCTCTACTCCATTGACGGGAGAGTGTGGTATGAACTAATTGAAGTTCTCTACTCCATTGACGGGAGAGTGTGGTATGAACTAATTGAAGTTCTCTACTCCATTGACGGGAGAGTGTGGTATGAACTAATTGAAGTTCTCTACTCCATTGACGGGAGAGTGTGGTATGAACTAATTGAAGTTCTCTACTCCATTGACGGGAGAGTGTGGGTATGAACTAATTGAAGTTCTCTACTCCATTGACGGGAGAGTGTGGTATGAACTAATTGAAGTTCTCTACTCCATTGACGGGAGAGTGTGGTATGAACTAATTGAAGTTCTCTACTCCATTGACGGGAGAGTGTGGTATGAACTAATTGAAGTTCTCTACTCCATTGACGGGAGAGTGTGGTATGAACTAATTGAAGTTCTCTACTCCATTGACGGGAGAGTGTGGTATGAACTAATTGAAGTTCTCTACTCCCATTGACGGGAGAGAACTAATTGAAGTTGGGGAGAGTGTGGTATGAACTAATTGAAGTTCTCTACTCCATTGACGGGAGAGTGTGGTATGAACTAATTGAAGTTCTCTACTCCATTGACGGGAGAGTGTGGTATGAACTAATTGAAGTTCTCTACTCCATTGACGGGAGAGTGTGGTATGAACTAATTGAAGTTCTCTACTCCATTGACGGGAGAGTGTGGTATGAACTAATTGAAGTTCTCTACTCCATTAACGACAGGAGTGTGGTATGAACTAATTGAAGTTCTCTACTCCATTGACGGGAGTGTGTGGTATGCAACAATGGAAGATCTCCTCTCCATTGACGGGAGAGTGTGGTATGAACTAATTGAAGTTCTCTACTCCATTGACGGGAGAGTGTGGTATGAACTAATTGAAGTTCTCTACTCCATTGACGGGAGAGTGTGGTATGAACTAATTGAAGTTCTCTACTCCATTGACGGGAGAGTGTGGTATGAACTAATTGAAGTTCTCTACTCCATTGACGGGAGAGTGTGGTATGAACTAATTGAAGTTCTCTACTCCATTGACGGGAGAGTGTGGTATGAACTAATTGAAGTTCTCTACTGACGGGAGTGTGGTATGAACTAATTGAAGTTCTCTACTCCATTGACGGAGGTGAGAACTAATTGAAGTGTGGTATGAACTAATTGAAGTTCTCTACTCCATTGACGGGAGAGTGTGGTATGAACTAATTGAAGTTCTCTACTTCATTGACGGGAGAGGGTGGGATGAACTAATGGTATTTCTCTACTCCATTGACGGGAGAGTGTGGTATGAACTAATTGAAGTTCTCTACTCCATTGACGGGAGAGTGTGGTAGAACTAATTGAAGTTCTCTACTCCATTGACGGGAGAGTGTGAAACTAATTGAAGTTCTCTACTCCATTGACGGGAGAGTGTGGTATGAACTAATTGAAGTTCTCTACTCCATTGACGGGAGAGTGTGGGTATGAACTAATTGAAGTTCTCTACTCCATTGACGGGAGAGTGTGGTATGAACTAATTGAAGTTCTCTACTCCATTGACGGGAGTGTGTGGTATGAACTAATTGAAGTTCTCTACTCCATTGACGGGAGTGTGTGGTATGAACTAATTGAAGTTCTCTACTCCATTGACGGGAGAGTGTGGTATGAACTAATTGAAGTTCTCTACTCCATTGACGGGAGAGTGTGGTATGAACTAATTGAAGTTCTCTACTCCATTGACGGAAGTTCTCTACTCCAGAGAGTGTGGTATGAACTAATTGAAGTTCTCTACTCCATTGACGGGAGAGTGTGGTATGAACTAATTGAAGTTCTCTACTCCATTGACGGGAGAGTGTGGTATGAACTAATTGAAGTTCTCTACTCCATTGACGGGAGAGTGTGGTATGAACTAATTGAAGTTCTCTACTCCATTGACGGGAGAGTGTGCAGTTCTCTACTCCATTGACGGGAGAGTGTGGTATGAACTAATTGAAGTTCTCTACTCCATTGACGGGAGAGTGTGGTATGAACTAATTGAAGTTCTCTACTCCATTGACGGGAGAGTGTGGTATGAACTAATTGAAGTTCTCTACTCCATTGACGGGAGAGTGTGGTATGAACTAATTGAAGTTCTCTACTCCATTGACGGGAGAGTGTGGTATGAACTAATTGAAGTTCTCTACTCCATTGACGGTTGGTATGAACTAATTGAAGTTCTCTACTCCATTGACGGGAGAGTGTGGTATGAACTAATTGAAGTTCTCTACTCCATTGACGGGAGAGTGTGGTATGAACTAATTGAAGTTCTCTACTCCATTGACGGGAGAGTGTGGTATGAACTAATTGAAGTTCTCTACTCCATTGACGGGAGAGTGTGGTATGAACTAATTGAAGTTCTCTACTCCATTGACGGGAGAGTGTGGTATGAACTAATTGAAGTTCTCTACTCCATGGACAAGAGTGTGTGGTTTGAACGAATTCGAGTTATCTACTCCATTGGAGGGAGAGTGTGTGGTATGAACTAATTGAAGTTCTCTACTCCATTGACGGGAGAGTGTGGTATGAACTAATTGAAGTTCTCTACTCCATTGACGGGAGAGTGTGGTATGAACTAATTGAAGTTCTCTACTCCATTGACGGGAGAGTGTGGTATGAACTAATTGAAGTTCTCTACTCCATTGACGGGAGAGTGTGGTATGAACTAATTGAAGTTCTCTACTCCATTGACGGGAGAGTGTGGTATGAACTAATTGAAGTTCTCTACTCCATTAACAGACGAGTGCGGTAGGAACTAATTGAAGTTCTCTACTCCATTGACGGGAGAGTGTGGTATGAACTAATTGAAGTTCTCTACTCCATTGACGGGAGAGTGTGGTATGAACTAATTGAAGTTCTCTACTCCATTGGGTATGAACTAATTGAAGTTCTCTACTCCATTGACGGGAGAGTGTGGTATGAACTAATTGAAGTTCTCTACTCCATTGACGGGAGAGTGTGGTATGAACTAATTGAAGTTCTCTACTCCATTGACGGGAGAGTGTGGTATGAACTAATTGAAGTTCTCTACTCCATTGACGGGAGAGTGTGGTATGAACTAATTGAAGTTCTCTACTCCATTGACGGGAGAGTGTGGTATGAACTAATTGAAGTTCTCTACTCCATTGACGGGAGAGTGTGGTATGAACTAATTGAAGTTCTCTACTCCATTGACGGGAGAGTGTGGTATGAACTAATTGAAGTTCTCTACTCCATTGACGGGAGAGTGTGGTATGAACTAATTGAAGTTCTCTACTCCATTGACGGGAGAGTGTGGTATGAACTAATTGAAGTTCTCTACTCCATTGACGGGAGAGTGTGGTATGAACTAATTGAAGTTCTCTACTCCATTGGAAGCTGTAAATTAAAGATGAAGAAGAATGATGGTGGGGGTGGGGGTGAGATAAAGATGTACATGTAACTTCCAGTCGCCATTGAGTTAAAGATTAAGGTTGAAATAAACATTGCCAAACAACTGGCATGATGCACTGACGATATTCAAGCTCAGAAAACTGCCAGTCATTGAAATGTCAGGAAAAACCACTATAATTCGCTATTTGTCTTCAAAACGCAAGAACTACCGTACGTATGCGGCATCGTCTGGTTCTTAAAATAGCCTTTTCTTGCCGTTACGCGTGTTGTTTCATGTTGCTAGCGGTGCATACATATACCCCATTGAGCCAAAACTTGGCCAGACCAAATTAGAAAATCTGATAGAGTGTCGTCTGCTCTTGCTAATCAGACGTTTTCAAGTAGGCGGGTGTACTGGTGTTTTCTTTCAACGCAGGAATCAAGACATATTGTGACATTTGTGGAGTATGCATTGTTGTTACAATTCAGATTTCTGTTTGTGTTGTTAGATATTTCAAAGGTTGTTTTCTTGCTACGTACGATGTTTGTACTATAGGACGGAAAAAAACATTCGGCGTTTATGTTAAGAGTTATCGAGTAAAAGATTATTCTAGTAACATAGGCTACACATACATATATATATACACACACACACCACACAAACATATGTTTGCAACCCAGAACACGAAAGACATCCGGCAATATTAGAAACATTAACATCTATCGTATATTCAGTGCTGTCAATGTGATTAGCTTTCCGTGGTGTTAAATGTAACCCGTGCAGGTTTACAGCCGCAGCTTATCAAGTTTTTTGCGGTGTTTCCTTTGTCTCCAGTAGAGGTGTTATTTCACAGTTTTTCACCCACTCGGAAAAGACCGCATTTGGCGACAAACCTTCTCCTGCTTCTTTGCTAAAGCAGAAACCCACGCTATTCCACTTGATTGCTACGAAATAGCTTAGTGACGTCCCTGCCTTACATTTGCGCTTGCATGACAGTTCATGAATCTGCATGAATTTGACATAACAGACCGATCAGTGGAAACTTCACTTCAAACGCGTGAGCTGTTTCATGTGGAAGACATTGGGCTTCAAATTAACGTGGCAAGCGTTTGAAGTAAAGTTGCCATTAATCATTCTATCTGTAGAATCGCAGACATTATAAAATATTACGTTGGGCCTGGCGTAGATAGTGATGTTGCAAAAATTGCTGATTTACACATGATCAAATAAAAAGATTGGACTGTTCTTGATGCTTGTACGAGTACGTTCGTTTTTGGAAATGTGTCTGCTGGTTATGAAAGATGAGCCGCTCAGCAGCATCTTCTTCTTCTTCTTCGATCCCCAACCACCGACCGCCAAAGCAGTCAGTGGCCATCACGCCCAGTGGCGTCCCGTAGGGCAACAACAAATTGATTCCACTTTGCACGGTCGGTGGCCATCCTTCGTACAGTGCCCCAACTCTGGTTCATTCTTTGCATCTCAGCCTCCACAGTCCTCCGCCAAGTTGTTTTTGGTCGGCCTCTCTTTCGCTTTCCTTCAGGGGTCCAAAGCATAGCTGTTCTTGTGATGGCATCGGGGTCTCTTCTGAGGACATGACCAACCCAGCTCCAGCGTCTGCCAGCTATGATGGTGTGCATGTCCTCTTGCTTGCTACGAGTAAGCAGATCTTGGTTGGTGATGGTATTCGGCCAAAAGATGCGGTGAATTTTTCTTAGGCATGTTGTGTGAAAAGAGGACAATTTTGACATTTCCTTCTCTGTGACTCTCCAGCATTCCGCACCATAGAGAAGCACAGAAAGCACGCAACTCTGGTATAATCTTAATTTTGTGCTTGTGCTGTATTGGGAGGACTTCCAGATGTTATTTAGGCTAAAGAAGGCTGTTCTTGCCTTATTCAGCAGCATGGCAGGCCTTAAATGGCCGAGTAAGCCAGGAGCTGAATTTAACACCAAGCCCCCAACGGTGCAAGAGGTAGAAAGCATTGTCCAGAAAGCTCGGTGCAAGTCAGCTCCAGGTCCTAATGGTGTTCCATATGTGGTGTATAAGAGATGCCCTGAGGTGCTCAAACGACTGCTCCGTTTACTGAAGAATGCGTGGAAAACCCAGCTGGTAAGCAAGGAATGGAGAAAGGCGAACGGAGTCTACATCCCGAAGGAACAAAATTCCACAGACATCAGTCAGTTCAGGCCAATCTCACTACTCAATGTGGAAGGGAAGATATTCTTCTCAGTGATGGCGAAAAGACTCACTACATACCTCCTGGCAAATGGGTACATTGACACTACCATTCAGAAAGGAGGTAGACCAGGATGTCTAGAGCATTCCACAATGATCTGGGAAGCAATCCAAAAGGCAAAGTCTGACAGAACAAACCTCCATGTAATCTGGTTGGATCTAGCGAATGCTTATGGATCCGTTCCACACCAGATGTTGTGGCAGGCCCTAGAAATGTATCATGTTCCACAAGAGATTGCAGCAATGCTGAAGCTGTATTTCGCAGGGTTTTCTGTCAGATTTTCAACCAGAGAGTACACAACGAAGTGGATTGGCCTTGAAGTTGGAATTGCGATGGGATGTACCATCTCTCCGATACTATTCGTGATGGCTATGCAGGTAATCCTCAGTGCGGCTGAAGGAATGGCTATAGGTCCATAGCTCGGTGGAAAGTGTCACATGCCACCGCTCAAAGCATTCATGGATGATACAACAGTTCTGAATCAGATGAACATCAGGCCCGGAGGATGTTAGCACGCCTGGATGAACTAGTCAGTTGGTGCAGAATGAGTTTTAAACTCAAGAAGTCGAGAAGCCTATCAGTCAGGAAAGGTAAGATAGCAGGGGTCATATTCATGGTTTCCAACCAAATAATCCCTACTGTCATTGAGGAACCTGTTAAAAGTCTTGGCAGGGTGTACGATGCTTCATTAAAAGACTCGAAGGCAGTGCAACAGACAATAGAAATGGCAGACAGAGGACTACAGATCATAGACCAAAGCAGACTCCTGGGAAAGTTCAAACTGTAGTGCCTCCAGTTCATGTTGATACCGAAGTTGCTGTGGCCACTGCTTATATATGAAATAAGCACAAGTACAGTGGAAGCTATAGAGCAGAAGGTCAACACGTTCATGAGAAAATGGCTAGGGGTACCACCAGGTCTGTCAGATGTAGCACTGTACTGCAAAAAGTCAAAACGTCTGCTTCCCTTCAAGTCAGTTGTTGAAGAGAACAAAGTTGGAAAGGCAAGGCTACACTGAAAACGGGAAGGAAGTGGAGAGTGGAAGAAGCTGTTGATGCTGCCCAAGAGTCACTCAAACTGAGGGAGGTAATCGGATACACACAAACGAATAGACGGGGATTTGGTCATGGAGACATCCGCTGGTGGTCCAAGGCATCAAGCAGGGAGCGCAGAGACATGGTAGTTCAGGAGATACGAGGAGCTGAGAATGATAAGAGGTTGCAAAAAGCAGTGCAGCAGGTCCAACAAGGCGAATGGACTACATGGGAAGGAGCCCTGCAGAGGTCCTTGACATGGAATGATATGTGGCATATGGCACCTATTAGGCTCGCTTCGTTGTTAGATCAATGTATGACTGATAAAATCTAATAATGCGTCAACTCGAACCGACACAGTGTTGAGGATACAGGTCACCTTGTCCAAAACGCATTGAGGCCCCGACAAGGATGGAATGTTGACTATGAGTGTAAATGTGAGTGTCAGTGCGCGAATGCATGGACTGTGTTCTGTAGAGTTGACTAGAAGATCAGACACTCACTCACTCGTAGCTAGTAGTTAATGATGCCGACTACTGTGGACATTTCATACAATTTAATTGGACGCACACACTTGGACAGCACGGGGTACAGTGACGGTAAACAGGTTGGCATGCATCATAGCAATGTTGATCAATGGTCTACAATATTACATAGGCACTCATGTTGTATAACAGTTCAATGGAATGTCAGTAGACAAGCACTCAGTATTTCAGCACATATGTATAATCTCAGGCCTTACTGACAAATCGCGTCAGTTAAGAACCAATGTTTACTCATGGCTCCCTGTAAGAACCTCGTCTAAGTCTTTCAGGCCGAAAATTCAGTAAATGAATTTATGAATACAATGTCAAACCACCAGTAGTGGGTTTTCATATAATAGTATGCAGATCTCGATATCATCGTCTGATATTAAGGGGAGGTTTAACCCCCAAAAATGAAGAATTTCATTGAAAATATCAAATTTTAGATACATATTGCACTGGAAAGTACATTCATTTGCCCACATTTCTGTATGTTTATTTTCACTAAAACCTTTGTGGATGATTTTATATAAATTTTTAAAGTATGTCAGGTAAGTGTATTTTTACCTAATTATATATGTAAAATATACAAATTAGTATATTTGTGATGCTATATTGCTTCTAATGCATGGATTTTAATTTTCGGTACCATATTCATTTCCCTGAAGCAAACAGAATTCAAGTTTTTCAAACATAGTTTCATGTGTAAAAATAATTTTGACTGGCTAATTTTTATTAACCATGGGGTCCTTTGATGGGTCATCGAAATAATAACGTGGCTGGAGGTATTCCAGTAGAGTGGTAGCTTACATAAATTTGTAAGTAGAGTCCCGTTAAATCTTTCCACTTGTCCAATTGATTGTGGATGATAAAATGTGCGGACGAGAATATTTTGAAAAATCCTAAAAACTTCCTCCATCAGTTTCCCTCTGAATTGTGAACCTTTGTCAGTTAATATCTGATAAGGGTATCCTAATCTTGTGAATATTGAGAGCAAAGCCTCTCCTACATGTACTGAGTATGCTGAGGGTAGAGCAATCGCTTCCCCCCACATAGTACATGTCTACCAGAGAAAGGATGTATTTTTTCGGAAACTGACGAAAAGCGCATATAGTCTGCTGAAATGAAGAATTTAATGAAAAGTAAGCTGCAAAGTATGACACAGAACACGGAATCAATAAAGAAAAATACCAGAGATGATTCCTACATAGCAGGGGGATACTGAGGTGAGTAAATTTTGTGTAAAAGTGTAATTCCTCCCTTTTTTCTTAATTTTCTCAAAACCTCATTTTTCACACAAATTTGGGCACGTTGCCCATGATTTTTCAAAAACTACTAGTGATACAGCAGTAAATTTTGGGCCACATGCTGTACACATAGTGCTCATTAAATTAAACTAAAATAAAGGATATATGTTAACAAATTATAAAACTGTTGAGAAATAGCTAAGATACCCCCCTTAAAAATTTCGTCTTTTTTTTCGATTGGTATGTTAAAATCCAAAAATACTCAGATATCAAACCAATGAAAATTATTTTAGTATACAATCATTACCATATATTAACAAATGAAACAGCCAAATGTCATAACTCAAGTTTTACTCACATTTGAGATATCTTGGGCAACAAAATACCAAAAAAAGCTGAAATTTGCCTTTTTTTCACTGTTTTTCCGCCATAGATTGCAAGTTTTTAGTATATACCCCAATGTTTTGTATTTTTTTCAGTCATTTTGCTTGTATAAATGACCAGATATAGATATTAACTTATAATTCTGTGTTTTTCATTTTGGGGGTTTAACCTCCCCTTAAGGACATTCCTGTTCTCGATCGATGATTTTATAAGATTGAAACTTGGAATCCAAAGATGGCTCCATCTTTGACTTTCGCTCACAACAAAGATAATGACGAAGCATGATCATAGGCTCTGTTCCTTTCATAAATATATGTAAATTAGACTCTGCATATCCTGTTCAATCATGTTGCGACATAAAATGTATATATATATATGACTGCAAGCAAATATGTCGTCTTAACATCGCTAATCAAACGCCTGTGCAGACGATAGCATGTCGACCTAGCTGAATATGACGAAAGGTTCAATATGTCTGTTTTACCTTATTTCTCAGGAAAAACACAACAGCGAATAACGCACACCATTCCTTGGCGTCAAGAATCAACACTGGGGAAGAATCTCTGATAATTCAATCATAGAGATAAACAATCTCCTTTCCCCAAAAGGAACCACAGAGCTCAAGAAAAATCTTCAGACCGCCTTCATCTAGGTCCAACAGGGCGGAACCTTCTCACCTCCCCTTAGCGACACATGCGCAGAAAAACCTTTGACACCAGAGTTCGACACAGAAAATATAGTTCGACTTAGAAATATACAGAGATATTAAGATGTAAGACATACTCGTCCTACATAGACAAGAAATACACATAGATTCGGGTCATAGATATTCTGAAGCAAGAACAATCTATTTCTAACCAAACAAAGAACAGATCGCTGTAAACCTAGATCCTACGCTGAGTTCGATATTCAGGAAAGATACAAGAACAGATAACTCACAGAATGAATCCACATCGACTAATCTGAGTTCTGTCCCTTAGACTGAAAATCGTGAATTCAAAGATAAATATATTTTTATCAGACAAATAAATACATTTTACATTTGTATGCATAATTACAGTAATCTGTGCGCCACACAAAAGAATATGTGCGCAACAATGACCTGCTGCCGTCGGCCACCAACCTTGTGAAATGGGGAAAGTCGGATGATGAGCAGTGCTCCCTGTGCCAGGGGAGGCAGACACTTGAACACGTGCTCTCAGCATGTAAGGTGTCATTAGGGCAAGGGCGATACACTTGGCGCCATAACAAAGTGCTAAATGAGCTTGCTGCGACAATAGATCTGGCAAGGATGAAGGCGAATAGCAAACACAGGCCGAGCACCGCAAATACATACTTTCTGAGGGCAGGAAAGTCAGCACACCCCAAACTGAGTAAACCTGGTAGCAGTTTACCATCTCTTCTTGACTGTGCAAACGACTGGGAGATGGCGGTAGACCTACCTGGACGAGGGGCATATCCAGAGAGTATCAGAAAATCGCGGAGACGGCCGGATATAGTGCTTCATTCTTCAGCAACGCTTCAGGTCATACTGATTGAACTGACCGTGCCATTTGAATCCAGATTAGACGAACAACATTCGTTCAAAGCGGCCAAGAATAGTGATTGGGCCGCGGATCTGAGACACGATGGGTTCACTGCAATGGTCATGGCTGTTGAAGTGGGCGCAAGAGGGCTTGTGGCTGCATCAGTGTATGATTTATTGAAACTGTTGGGGCTGAGGGGACAGTCGAGAACAAGGGCACTGAAGAGGCGTAGTGAAACTGCCGAAAAGGCATCATGCTGGCTGTGGAACAACCGCAATGGGCAATGGAAATCGTGACAATAAACGCTGCGGTACAGAAAACACCAACATTTTTCTAATCCACAATACGCTGAGTTTTTTGGTGTACTAGTGAAAGGGCTGTGACTGAGGGGCAACAGGCAGCGTATATTATATGGGGTGTCAGGCACAGAATTTCCGTGGCTAGCGCGCAGTGGCTAGACTCGTCGGCTTAAGTAGCATGAATAACTGCATTAGCAGCAAAGAGCAGTAGCAGACTTGTCGTCTAATTCAATCTTTTCCGAGAGGCACGTTGAATGAAACATTTGACCAGGGCTCCCTTCAATCCCGCATCAAGTGTACAACCTATACGCGTCGCCAGAATTCTCAAGTTGAGTGACAAAAATCAGCTTGCGAGGAAACACAAATAATCGTTCACGAGACAAATTCTGTTTGCTTACAGAGCATCCCCATATCCTATTCCGGATAAATCATCTGCCGAATTACTGTATAGGCGACAACCAAGAACACAGTTATCACACAGGATACCCAAGGCAGAAAAGAAATTATTTAACACACATTCAGGAAAGATTGTTGAGCCATCAGATCCTTGACTTCACGTTCACTTATCACAAAAACCAGGATGCATGATGTAACTCATTCGGTTTGCCCGAATACTCAAGAACCAATAGAAGACAGACAGCATATTAAAGTACAGTTCTTCGAACCATAATGCATATGACGACTGAATACAGCAATTATCCAACAACTCAGGCGAGCGACACCAACTTTCAACATTCCTACCCAAGTTTGAGATGACCAGTTTCTTGCTCTTGAATGACGTCAGCGGGGTCAGCACACCAACATGCTAACATAGCACTCGTAGGACGGTTTTAGTGTTCTCGTTGACTACCAAAGAAGTCTGACCCATGTTCATAACTTTATATTGGAATTGGGGGGGGGGGGGGGGGATAACAGGGCAAATGATAGAATTATTGATTATCGAGAAATATGGTTTTTAGCTAGATGTATTTCGAACGTCATGTGATACACGTGACTTACTTTAAAAAAAAACAATTCTGCCATCTTGCCATGAAGCGTTCTTGAGCCAAGTGTGTAGCATTGGCTGCTGTGTGCCCCGGTTATTGTATGATGTCTGTGATGTTGTATGATGTCTGTGATGTTGTATGATGTCTGTGATGTTGTGTGATGTCTGTGATGTTGTGTGATGATGTCTGTGATGTTGTATGATGTCTGTGATGTTGTATGATGTCTGTGATGTTGTATGATGATGTCTGTGATTTTGTGTTATGTCTGTGATGTTGTATGATGTCTGTGATGTTGTATGATGTCTGTGATGTTGTATGATGTCTGTGATGTTGTATGATGATGTCTGTGATGTTGTATGATGTCTGTGATGTTGTATGATGTCTGTGATGTTGTATGATGATGTCTGTGATGTTGTATGATGATGTATGTGATATTGTATGATGTATGTGATGTTGTATGATGATGTCTGTGATATTGTATGATGATGTCTGTGATGTTGTATGATGTCTGTGATGTTGTATGATGATGTCTGTGATGTTGTATGATGATGTCTGTGATGTTGTATGATGATGTCTGTGATGTTTTATGAGGATGTCTGTGATGTTGTATGATGTCTGTGATGTTGTATGATGTCTGTGATGTTGTATGATGATGTCTGTGATGTTGTATGATGTCTGTGATGCTGTATGATGATGTCTGTGATCTTGTCTGATGTATGTGGTGTTGTATGATGATGTATGTGATATTGTATGATGTCTGTGATGTTGTATGATGTCTGTGATGTTGTGTGATGTCTGTGATGTTGTATGATGTATGTGATGTTGTATGATGATGTATGTGATGTTGTGTGATGATGTATGTGAAGTTGTATGATGTCTGTGAGGTTGTATGATGTCTGTGATGTTGTATGATGATTATGTGATGTTGTATGATGTCTGTGATGTTGTATGATGATGTCTGTGATGTTGTATGATGATGTCTGTGATGTTGTAGGATGTCTGTGATGTTGTATGATGATGTCTGTGATATTGTATGATGTCTGTGATGTTGTATGATGTCTGTTATGTTGTATGATGATGTCTGTGATGTTGTATGATGATGTCTGTGATGTTGTGTGATGTCTGTGATGTTGTATGATGTTGTATGATGATGTATGTAATGTTGTATGATGTCTGTGATGTTGCATGATGATGTCTGTGATGTTGTATGATGATGTCTGTGATGTTGTATGATGTCTGTGATGTTGTATGATGATGTCTGTGATGTTGCATGATGATGTCTGTGATGTTGTATGATGATGTCTGTGATGTTGTATGATGTCTGTGATGTTGTATGATGATGTCTGTGATGTTGTATGATGTCTGTGATGTTGTATGATGTCTGTGATGTTGTATGATGTCTGTGATGTTGTATGATGATGTCTGTGATGTTGTGTGATGTCTGTGATGTTGTATGATGATGTATGTAATGTTGTATGATGTCTGTGATGTTGCATGATGATGTCTGTGATGTTGTATGATGATATCTGTGATGTTGTATGATGTATGTGATGTTGTATGATGATGTCTGTGATGTTGTATGATGATGTCTGTGATGTTGTATGATGATATCTGTGATGTTGTATGATGATGTATGTGATGTTGTAAGATGATGTCTGTGATGTTGTATGATGTCTGTGATGTTGTATGATGTCTGTGATGTTGTATGATGTCTGTGATGTTGTATGATGTCTGTGATGTTGTATGATGTCTGTGATGTTGTATGATGTCTGTGATGTTGTATGATGTCTGTGATGTTGTATGATGTCTGTGATGTTGTATGATGTCTGTGATGTTGTATGATGATGTCTGTGATGTTGTATGATGATTATGTGATGTTGTATGATGATGTCTGTGATGTTGACTATCTGTCTACCTCTAGGTCTTCTCTGTTCTCTGAGACCAGATCGTCTACTGTTTGTTGGTGCGTAGTGGTAATTTACTCTCATGAGATGACCAAACCACCTGATTTTATATCTCTCTATGTACCTGATGCAGGATGTCGTTCCTACAGTTTTTCTATTATCATCTTTCTCATTCTGTCTCTCCTGGAAACATTCATAGCTTTTCTTTCACAAGCAAATCCTCTCACAAAGTGTCATTTTATTTTCCCATGCTTCGGTCAGGGACCATATTTGATACTAACAGCAAAGAGTTGGTAAGAATATACTATTTATCAGCTGTCGTTTAGTTTCCATAGTGATAGTCTGATGTTTAAGTAGTGGTGACATTTGGTAAGTAATTCCATACTGATAGACTGATGTTTAAGTAGTGGTGACATTTGGTAAGTCATTCCATACTGATAGTCTGATGTTTAAGTCGTGGTGACATTTGGTAAGTCACTGAACTGACATTTTGACATCTTGTTTCAATGTCTTTGTCAAGTCTTCAATTTTCTGAGAAAACGCTTCCTAGGTATTTGAACTCTGGAAGGTATTTAACCTTTAGCGTTGGTACAATGGTTCTCTTCTTTAACGAATCATGTTTGCAAGGAGAACGTGTCGACAACTATCGAGAAATAGATGATTCTTCTATATAGTTTTCTCTCCTAAAATTATGGGACTAATTCGGAATAAATAAAAGGTAAACCCCTAGGCCCGTCTGTCACAGATTGCCTCCCCTGCTTTGCAGTAGTGGTCCAACAGTGGCCAAAACTCAAGAGTATCTAAATGTGTCGTCAAAGGTGTCTACCTTCGCACAAGATTACTCTTGGCAGAGATGTAGATAGAAGGGCAAAGACGATTCTATCCCTAGGGTGACTTCACAAGATAATTCAGAAGTAAAGAACAATGCTGCTTAGCGCTGAACATTTGTTAACTTATATCTGTCCGTCGTCTTTTGTGAAGGGATTTAAGCAATGGTTTTTAGCCCGTTTAAGCCCCCAGCTGAGTTAATTCAGCGAATTTATTCTTATAATGGTATAGCTCTGTTTAGAGGTAAATATATGTCTAGATGTAGATACGTATATTAAATATTCAGGCTCATACGTTTGCTTTCATACATGTAATAACTGAATAAACAACTATTGTTTAGTTTTAAACAACAGGTAACAAATTTAATAATTAATTAGTATTAACAGTTTAAAATAAAGGAAATGCTGGTGAATTTTATATTGGAATCAAATTTTCTCTTCACGGAGATTTAGGGGGAGGGTATAGTTCAGAAAATTATGTCCGGTTGCTGGTGCCTTTTTATAAGCACTTAACTGATATAAGGGGGTCCTGCAGCTGTGGGTTTCGTCACTTCCTGGTGATGAGGGCACTTTTTCACACAACTTGTCCGATTTAGGCGGTTGGTGTGGATTCCCTGCTTTTCACTTACAACAAGCTTCGTTCCACGAACTTTTAGACAAATTGAAAAACAAATGCCTCTGCTAAGCACATTTGTGGGCTGCCAATTAACAGGCACATTCTCGCTGTCCACACACCAATGTTAATCTCTCAGAAGAATTAAATTCCCAAGTACACAGTGTAGCTCAGGGAAGATGACTAAAAATCACCAATATTCTTCCGGGTATTAAACTGGGAAAATGTGTCTGGACGGCGCGAATAATGAGTTGCCCCTGAATTACAATTACCAAAGTGCATATATCTCACAAAATATTATACACTTTAGGCACATGTGATGTAATCATCAGTCATCACTGCTCCATATGGAGTCTGGGGTCACCTCTGCTGTCGATTTTCCGCACGACTAGCCAGAAGAAATCACCAGCGCTTGCTGTAGTGGTTTATGAATATACTATTTCCGTATGTTGAGGTTGCCAGCCTCATATATAACCACTTAGCAAGAAAACCATGTCAAATTCACATTTGTAATATAAAGGTTACACTTACCCCAATTGGGTTATACACAATCTCCTCACACAGTTTAGAATGGACACGAGCAATTTAGGTTATGTGCTCTCGAATCACTTGGTCTGGAAATTTTGAATGCCTTTTATTACGGGTGAACCTGCAAAACACTTGGTCTGGTAAAGTTTCTCTTATGACGGGTGATCCAGTTCCTTAGGTATCCAGTCCTAATATTTAAAGTCCTGGTCCCTTCGGTTTTTCAGAGTTTGTACTTATAAAGGCGGGCTTAATTTTAAGGTTTGAAGTTTCCCAAATACTTCGATTTGTCACTTATAGGAATTCTAAGCCCGATGTCTCACTGGCTTCTGGGAGTTGTTTGCTTGACGACGCGATACAGTCTGTGAGTTCTATGTCTCTGATTTTGCTAGATTATATTTCCCACTTCTCAGTTCAAATCACAGATTGTGTTTCCGCCGCATTTTCCAATGAAATTCATTGTTTATTCCGGCCCTCAAATCAAACCAACCGAATCTCTTTAGCACTGGGTTGGGGTGTCTAATTTCAAAATATCCCCCCGTGTTTAAAAATATTACATTTAATATTCCAACGCGTGACCTCTTTCAAATCGGTAATATTTCCCCGGCATCTTTATGCAATTTCACACACAAATATGTGAACTATCCTGGCTAATGCCTTCCGCCAAGATTGACTACCCAGATAGACAGGGGCCAGCGGATGCGATAATCTAATTATCATCTGTGGGTGTGAAACACCTAGACTGATTTCTTAGGCATCAAATCTGGCCTTCCTTTGTTTTGATTGGGCGAGACCGTGCTTACCCAGGTGGTCAGACTGATTCAGTTGATAAGCGTATCTATCACCCGCTGAGGTCAGTAATTACCCTGGCGGAACGTAACCAGTCTGGGATTGGCTTCAGAGCACAATGTCAAAGATAAAGATAGCCTTATAGCAGATACTTCCGTAGGGGAGTTGAGTGTTAGAGACTTCACTCTACTGATCCAACATAGTAAAAATAATGAAAAGGCATGATTTATGCCAAATAAAAGCGATGGGTGAGAACAATGAAGAAAAAGAAATGATACTGCCGTAGGGCTGAAGATGTGAGAGATCACACAAAAGATCATGTTTAGAATTTTTTGTGACACCGTCAACAGTAAATAAATAACCGGTAAGCCTATCACTTCTGTTGTTTACTTTTGTACTTGTTTATTTCTTTGGAGTTTCCTACAACAGACCCTTATATGTGTATTATTATTTTGTTTGGGACTAATGCAGCAGTCATTAGTACTTTCGCACATTTGATATTATTTTGTATATTCTGTGACGGTATTGCCACCCCCCCCCCCTCCCTGCTTTGCAGTAGTGGTCCAACAGTGGCCAAAACTCAAGAGTATCTAATATGGGCTTCAAAGATGTCTACCTTCGCACAAGATTACTCTTGGCAGATATGTAGATAGAAGGGTAAAGGCACTTATATCACAAAGGGAGTCTTCACAAGATATTCAGATAAGCGAAAACTTATCTCTTAAGGTCTGCCTTGATGAAATCATTTGTTTTTAGGGTGTGGAGTTTGGACAATTAAAACTAAATGATATTTTACCAAATGTGAGTAACTTGACTTTAAAAATAAGAATCACTTTCCATCATATACATTTCAAGGCTAAAGTTAATTTTAGTAATATAGCTCTGGAGTTGTCACTGGGAATACGGTAAAAATATTATTAAAACACGTGGTCACCGCGCATTGAAAGTGTCGGCGGAAAGGTCTAGTCTGAAATTTACCTGGGCTGAACTTTCATTTACCGCCCACTGTCACCGAGGGGTTCTACCTAATGATCACATGTGGAACTAATAAAAGTTGTTCAGAGGCGCAGCACACGATCGACTGGTAGCCGACACCAGGTCCATACCCGCTATATTAGTGCCATGAGCTTTTTCCTAACCTAGTCTGCTATATTTTCCTGCAGCTTTAATAAATATTGATCACTCCAGAAGAACGAGATTCTTTCGAATATAAGATTGGCCTACACCACCAATTCCTAACCCATTGAAAGTAAACGTTTCCTACGTGCATGGTTTGGTCGTTTGACATTTTGATACACAGGAAGATGGGGGAGGGGTGGTAAATGTTGTTATGATTCAGATTATCTACCTTCCTGCGAGCATTTGGATGTGAGTGGATTTATAATACTCCCTCCCTCCCACTTGTTGGCAAAGCTATAGATACCATCTGTTCCAGATTTAATCTGTAGGAGCGCGTATTTATCATAAAACCTGTGACGTTTTACCGTCGGGCAGTCAGGATGGCCGAGCGGTCTAAGGCGCTGCGTTCAGGTCGCAGTCCACTCTTGTGGGCGTGGGTTCAAATCCCACTTCTGACAAAACCTTTTTTTCCTCCAATTTATATTATCTCTGTCTAGCATGAACACAATTTTCTAGTATGAGTACGTACTTTGTACAAAAGTATCAAATGTAGCGTTATGAAAGTGGGCCACAGCCTGCTCTTTGTGCTAATGTCATAATCACAACGTGGAGGGATATGCTGTACCTTAGCGCTCTTTTACAAAGGTAAAATCAAGTTGGATAGCGTTCACTTCGCTGGGCTAGACAACTCCCGTCATGACCCAAGTGTGCCCGCCCCCTTATAGTGTAAAGGAGATAAAGGGGCCGAAACACTTGATCGACGGGGGACCACTTCTGATGATCAGATTGCCTCCTGTTGTATCGCTCTGTATAGAGTTTCCTATCAGTTTATAGCTGATAATGGACAGTGAACAGTTAAAGACTTTAGCTAATATGTCCAGCTATATGAGGTGGAGGGACCAATTCCCTTTCGCTGCCTTTGCCTACCCTAACTCGAGAGTAGAGTCAGGTACCCCTTTATAGCTGAGTAGTTTCCAACCGTGATCGTTTGTTTTTCCGTAAGAGCAGATATAAACATTTGAGACACCCCCCCCCCCCCTTTTCCCAGTGGATTTATAAATAGATCGTTGTTAATTTATTTGAAACAGAAACAAAGAAATATTTGTGGAGAAAAGTGAGAATAAAAATAGAAATACTTACAGAGAATAACAAGAAAACAGTAGTCATCCATTGCAACTAACATAACACTCAGAGAACATATAACTAGAGCATATAAACCTAGACGTTGTTACCGGGGCCCGAAAGGGGAGCAAAGAATAGTAACACTGCACCCTACCACGCATGTCGTAAAAGGCGACTAAGGAGGGTATGGGCATGGGGCTGTTTACCCCATCCCGTAAAAAAGAATTCGCAACAGTGGGCTGATCATACCATGCTTGCCAACCAATCTGATTACGGAAACAATGATAGATTGTTTGGTCTGTTTTTGTGTCACAAAGACGCCACTAGGCGTGGTGGAAACAGCGATAGATTGATCAATTTGTTGTTGCCCTAAGACGCCACTAGGCGTACTGGCCACATACTGCTTTGCCGGTTGATGGCTAAGGATGGAAGAAGAATATAACTAGAACACATAACTAGAAAAAGGTTTTCCCATAACTAGATACAAATACAATTTGTTGGTTTTTATAATGAGACAACACACCTCTTTTGAAAATTATCAGACAACCTAGTGGCATAGTTGATTATTCTTTTTCTTTTTTTTTTTTTTTAAGGGTTGGGCTAACCAGGGGTGGAAGGGGAACCTGGTTGGGAGCTTAGGGATCTCAGACTTGGTAGATATCCACCCTCTTTCCACCCCACACACGATAAGCCATTATGCGATAATGTTTTCTGAATGATGCTGGGCATATTGTTGTAAACGGGAAGAAACATTCTTAACAATAGGTATAAAATTTCATAATATAATAATAAAAAAACAGTTTGAGGCACCCACAACCAGCACATATTAAAATTGGGAGTGGGAGGTGCTGAAGCCCGAAACTGTCGGACCCTAAATTCCCAGACCCTAAATTCGCCACTGGGGACACAGAGATATGGTTTAAACCATCAAGTGACGGACTGGCAGAAAACTATCTCAATATATTCAGCATGGCGAGAAACCGAATATTACCACAGTACCTAGCTATCAACATGGTGATAAACAGAATATTACCACAGTATTCAACATGGTGAGAATACAGAAATATTATCACAGTATATTCAACATGGTGATAAACAGAATATTACCACAGTATATCACATGGTGATAAACAGAATATTACCACAGTATATCAACATGGTGACAAACAGAATATTATCACAGTATATCAACATGGCGAGAAACAGAAATTATCAATCAGTGTATCAACATGGCGAGAAACAGAATATTATCACAGTGTATCACGATTGCGATAAACAGAATTTTACCACAGTATATCAACATGGTGATAAACAGAATCTTATCACAGTATATCAGCATGGCGAAAACAGAATATTACCACAGTGTATCAAGATGGCGATAAACAGAATATTACCACAGTATATCAGCATGGCGAGAAACATAATATTACCACAGTAAATCAACATGGTGATAAACAGAATATTACCACAGTACATCAACATGGTGATAAACAGAATATTACCACAGTATATCAACATGGTGATAAACAGAATATTACCACAGTACATCAAAATGGTGATAAACAGAATATTACCACAGTATATCAACATGGTGATAAACAGAATATTACCACAGTATATCAGCATGGTGAGAAACATAATATTACCACAGTATATCAACATGGTGATAAACATAATATTACCACATGTCACGTAGGGTTTATATTCATTTAATTTCCTACATTTTCTTCCTATTTGTTCACCCAAATTCTCTCTTTTATTATCTCTGTATTTCATTTTTCCTGTATATTTTTCATCCATTCGTTTTGCGAATATTATTCTCATATAATTCGCAAACTTTACCTTTTTCCTTTCTCTTAAACTGAGAATCGCGCTAGGACGATATTACGTAGATGTCAGGGCTGCAGGGCGTCATAAGGCGTGATAAGTCGGTTCGCTGAACACAGGACGTAGCAAATCGTCTACATTCTCACCGAGCGCGCGAGCTTCTTCTCGGCATTAGTCCCGGTGAGGTGTGATACTTTACATCTGCACCGGGCAGTATCCAGACATTTGGCTGGAAAAATCCCAAACTGACACGGCGCTCACTTGGGCAATGGAGTCAGGCTGTCTGGGATTTGAAACTGACACGCGTACATCGTGGTCAGTAGGTGACAGTTACGACACGCGTTAAGCGGACGTAAATGTTGGGAGTAGGGGAGATAATTTCGCTTGGCGAAATAAGTTTCGGCCCTTTGTCTGATTTTAAGATATTGGCCAAGTTTGAAACTTTAATTTCATTCTCGCTCATAGACTCCACAGTAGATAGGTCGCTCGAAAAACAGAATAGCTGTTAGCGAAGATCTCAGTTTGTTTCGGCAATTTGTCGAACTTCTAGACTTCCAGAAATATTTTCAGCATTTTTATTCTTAAGTTGTGCGACTACCTGTAATTCTGTGGTTGAGGTAATTAATATGATAGATATATAGATTTTGTGAGTGTTAAAGTGTTAAATCGCTTAATTCATTTTAATCTATTTCTTTAGCGCAGAAGAGAAATAAAGTGGTAGGCAATTATATTTTCTAGGGAAGCATTCAGTGGAAAGCAGAATAAAATTAAAATTTCTAGCTTATAACGGCAATTGTAGCTATTTATGAATTTAATTTAACTGCTAATACTCAGTCGAGTGTATTTTTCTAAACTAACGTATAAACTCTAGAATCCAGCCTCATGAATGATGACGGGATACGCACGTGTTCCTAATTTATGAGGAATGCTGATTTTTTAAATATAACTTACGTCACGGGAAGTTTAAATGATAAGCAAAGCTCTCTGCTTGCAAGTTTAAATGTAAGTTTTAACCAGTTCAGATTCTGTTTATTATATTATATGTGTTATTTTTCCTCCACACAGTGAAAGTTTTGGGGTGACCCTAACTTTACCAGCACCTAGTAGTAGTTTCCATACTTGTGAAGAAATAGACAGTCCTTATTTTGAACCACGTGGGTTTTCTCAAGGAACACTGATCTGACGGTGCAAGTTAGACAGAAATACTAATATCCCTATAACGGGTTTTCAAAGACTGTAATGATAAATACTGGACCTTGGAGCCAGCACTTAATTTCTTCTAGAAACTCTATATAATTTGCTGCCTGGTGGCGTGAATATTAACAATCATTTTCCGACTAGATTATATCTTGTGGACAAATCTGTGGTGTGACTAAAGTGAATCCTATACTGAGGGGAGGCACCGACCTGACATTCATCATTTTTTAGAAACCTACGCTATTGACACTGTGCTCTGCTAACTCCCGCGCCTGGAATAATTGTTAGGTGACTTAATCAGACATTTGAACAAATTTGCACACCCAAGTAGTCGTTCCCGGAGACTCCGAGTTAAATACGTCTTTTGGAACTGGGGACTTCTTGGCAGAAGACTGCATTTTTGAGTCTGTGTGAAGAATCTAATAATCAATGTGTGGTTCCAAGAGGCAGCGCAGGACAAGCATAGTTCGTGAGTACTAGTGGTGAGAAGCCATGGCGGAATGAATGAGTGAACGCTGGTCCTCTTTGGAGTGATGCATTTTTCACTATTATATCTGGTTACCCATTACCGGCTGTTCATCAACCCTGTGTAGCACTTCCTAAGTTTTTTTTGCCGATCTGGCTCATTCTTTCAATGGAATTGTCGGCTTGTCCTACAGGATTCCCTGCTCTGCGTTCCCTTTTCCCAGTAAGATTTGTCCCCCGTTAGTTCTTCCCGTTAAATCCGCAGATTTTTTTTTTTTTCCGTTCGTCCAAACTTGTGCATATAATTATTACGAAGATTATTGTAATAACTACATTGCTGGGGATTTGATAAACCTCGGTTGAAATGTATCTGGGGTCTCTGTATGTCTCTCGGTTTCTCTTCCTGCGTCGATGCCCGGTTTTCGGTCTCCAAATCGCCGTGGGGTCGCCAGCATCTTTTAATAAAAATAAAATTAATTCAAATAAATATATTGCTGTAGGTTACAATCTTGCCAGGGTCACAATCTTTATCTAGTCTCCTAATTTCCTAAATCTTTTTCTCGTTTTCTTAGGATTAATAACGAAAACGAACGTATAACTCGCATCTGTTTTCTCTTAAGCATCCACTAATCTTTTCTCTCCATTAAAAAACGGAATAAAAACGGGATTAATTTCTCTTAAAGAAACGTCTCGGTTAACGTCGTTAAACGAAACACGGGTGGGGAACCTAACAACATCTTTTCCACGATAACGGGGCTGCCGGGCCCCCGGGCCTAAAACCTATAGAGTTATGAACACTATAACAAAACGACGGAAAAACGTAAAAAGGAACAATAAAAACTAAAACTGAAAAACTTTGTAATGACTGGGGGCTGATCATCGCTAGGCATGCAAAGGGCAAAGACATGTTGTCGCCTGGGATCGCTGGGAGGGGAGTGGGGCTTTTTAATGAACTATGGGTAGGGTATAATGTATTTTGGGGGGGGCGGGGGTGGTGTGGGATGGGTGATGTATGTGTATTAGTGTATATTTTACCAAATGGAAAAATTTCTTATTTTACCTGGTGTATTAAGTTAAAGTGACTATTTTTCTTTTGATGTTGTGAGAGCCGATTGACCTAGTTGATAGTAAATTACATCAATAGTTTTTTCACTAATATTCCTGATAATAAACTCGCTCTTGAACGTTAATAAAATCGAGTTTTAGATGGTAACACTATACTCAGTATCTTAGATAATATTAATATACTCATTGTTATAGTTTCTCCCAGTTTTCTTTTTATTTATTATCATTCCCGACGGCTTCTCTTCCCAACTGTGCATGCTGTGTATTAACCACTGTCGTCACCAGTGTATGTAGCCTAGTCGGGGGGCCGGGATGGAGTGGGGCGTTGGGTTGTGAAGAAATAGTACGTAAATATGTTATTATTGGTGTATTCTGTCTGACGCTGTAACAACTGTTTGTAGAAGATAGGTGAGAGAGTAGAAGAGTTCTTTTCGCATTCAGCAGGCACAGGCCAGCTATATCAGGGAATGTTTTCTTATCAACATCACGTGTGTGGAAAATCCTATATTACCGTCGACAACTGACAGTCTCACTGGGAGTCTAAAGTCCACCTATTCAGAGACCTATTCAGAAGGGACCAAACCTAGTCTTATAATCTCCCTATCGGAAATCTAACGACAAATGGGGACTCGTTTCCGGTTCTTTGAACTTAGAATTAGGTGAAAGACGAGTACGACAAAAACGTGTGACTCGTCTTATGCGCTCCTGTCACGTATGGGTTTAATATTCATTAATTTTACCTCCTACATTTCTTCCCCTATTTGTTCACCCAAAATTCTCGGCTCTTTTTATTATCTCTGTATTTCCATTTTTTCCTGTATATTTTTTCAATCCATTCGTTTTGCGAATATTATTCTCATATAATTCGCAAACTTTACCTTTTTTTTTTTTTTTTCCTTTCTCTTAAACTGAGAATTCGCGCTAGGGACGATATTACGTAGATGTCAGGGCCTGCAGGGCGCCACATAAGGCGTCCAGATAAGTCGGTTCGCTGAACACAAGGACGTAGCAAATCGTCTACATTTTCTCACCGAGCGCGCGGAATCGAGCTTCTTCTCGGCATTAGTCCCGGGTGAGGTGTGTGATACTTTACATCTGCACCGGGCAGTATCCAGACATTTGGCTGGAAAATCCCAAACTGACACGGCGCTCACTTGGGCAAATGGAGTCAGGCTGTCTGGGATTTGAAACTGACACGCGTACATCGTGGTCAGTAGGTGACAGTTACGACACACTCGCGTTAAGCGGACGTAAATGTTGGGAGTAGGGGGATCTGAGGATTAATTTCGCTTGCGTGCGAAATTAAGTTTTTGGGCCCTTTTGATCTAAGACAGTCTGATTTTTCTTTAAGATATTTGGCCAAGTTTGAAAAACTTTAAATTTCCATTTATTCTCGTCGCTCATCAAGTGACTCCCACAGTAGATAGGGCGCTCGAAAAACAGAATAGCTGTTAGCGAAGATCTCAGTTTGTTTCGGCAAGATTTTGTTTCGAAATTCAGACTTCCAGAAATTTTTCAGAAACTTCTACTTCATCAGACTACCAGTAATTCTGTTTACAGCTTAATTATTTATTCTTTAATATTTGGCGAACTACCTGTGAATAAAATTGTGGTGGTTGAGGTAAGCGGCGCTTAATTTTAAATTTATACTTGGTTGATGAATCACGCAGGAAGTATCGAAATAAATATAGATTTTTGTTATGTGTGTTAAAGTGTTAAATCGCTTAAATTCAAATTTAATTATTTCTTTAAGCGCAGTATAAGAGTGAATTAGAAATAAAACAATATGTGTTAGGTCAGGGAAGCATTAGTTATAATATTTTCTAGGGAAGTGGTCCCGGTTAAAACGTCTAGAAAACCTCTTTACTGAATTTAGAATGCTTAATAACTTTAGCCAGAAGGAAATATTGTAGTATTTAAGCTTTTCTAAATATTCAGTGTAATTTTAGCTGAAAACATTAAATATTTAATTCTAGCTTATAACGGCAATTGTAGCTATTTATAAATTTAATTTAACTGCTAATACTCAGTCGAGTGTATTTTTCTAAACTAACGTATAAACTCTAGAATCCAGCCTCATGAATGGTGACGGAATACGCACGTGTTCCTAATTTATGAGGAATGCTGATTTTTAAATATAACTTACGTCACGGGAAGTTTAAATGATAAGCAAAGCTCTCTGCTTGCAAGTTTAAATGTAAGTTATAACCAGTTCAGATTCTGTTTATTATATTATATGTGTTATTTTTCCTCCACACAGTGAAAGTTTTGGGGTGACCCTAACTTTACCAGCACCTAGTAGTAGTTTCAATACTTGTGAAGAAATAGACAGTCCTTATTTTGAACCACGTGGGTTTTCTCAAGTAACACTGATCTGACGGTGCAAGTTAGACAGAAATACTAATATCCCTATAACGGGTTTTCAAAGACTGTAATGATAAATACTGGACCTTGGAGCCAGCACTTAATTTCTTCTAGAAACTCTATATAATTTGCTGCCTGGTGGCGTGAATATTAACAATTATTTCCCGACTAGATTATATCTTGTGGACAAATCTGTGGTGTGACTAAAGTGAATCCTATACTGAGGGAAGGCACCGACCTGACATTCATCATTTTTTAGAAACCTACGCTATTGACACTGTGCTCTGTTAACTCCCGCGCCTGGAATAATTGTTAGGTGACTTAATCAGACATTTGAACAAATTTGCATACCCAAGTAGTCGTTCCCGGAGACTCCAAGTTAAATACGTCTTTTGGAACTGGGGACTTCTTGGCAGTAGACTGCATTTTTTGAGTCTGTGTGAAACTCTAAAATCAATGTGTTCCAAGAGGCAGCAAGCAAAGTCGTGAGTACTAGTGTGAGAAGCCATGGCGGAATGAATGAGTGTACGCTGGTTTGAGTGATATTTTTCACTATTTTATCTTTGACACCCTGTTGCTGTCCTAATTTTTTTTTTCAATCTGCATAATTTGTTGCTAAGGCTAGAGTTCTTGTGTTTTGTCTTAGGTTAAATCAGATTTTTTTTTTTTCAAACTCTGTGCATATAATTACGAGATAAAACAAAGAAAACTCTTAGACTCAAACCCTATGTATCTGTGACTCTGGCGCCATCATCTGTTCTCTTAACGGGGCCGGGCTAAACCTAGAGTTAACACTATAACGGGGCTATCATCCTTGCAACATTTCCTTGATTTTTTAATGACTATGTGTATATGTATTTTCCTTGATGTACTTTCTTTGATGTTGTGAGCCGATTTTTCCTGATAATAAAATCGCTCTTGAACTTAATAATCGTGTTTGGTCAGCTCGTTCTAGATAATATATATATATCATTGTTATAGTTTTCCCACGTCTGTGTGTTTACCTGTCGTCACGTGTATGTGCGTGCCTGTGAGTGATAGAAATATACGTAATTTGTATATTGGTGTAGTCTGTCTGACGCTGTAACAACTGTTGTAGAATTTTGATAGGTCTGAGAAGAGAGAAGGATTACTTTTCGCTTTCAGCGGAGCAGGCCACTATTCAAAAGATCTATCATCTCACACGTGTGTGGAAATTCTATTACGCAAGTCTAAAACGCGCCCTCACTGAGTCTATCACCTATTCAATGTACGCCTTATTATTGTTGAAGGGACCGAGCGCACCTAGTCGAATCTTAATTCTACTTTGACTCGGAAACCTCGTGAAATCACATCTACGACATCCACGAGTACATCAACATGGTGATAAACAGAATATTACACAGTATAATCAACATGGTGATACAGAAAGTATTACCACAGTATATCAACATGGTGATAAACAGAATATTACCACAGTATATCAAACATGGTGAGATAAACAGAATATTACAACAGTAATATCAGCATGGTGATAAACAGAATATTACCACAGTATATCAACATGGCGAGAAACAGAATATTATCACAGTTATATCAACATGGGCGACAAAATTCCAATAATTACAACAGTATAACAACATAGCGAGAAACAGAATATTAACGAACTTATTTCAGCATGGCGAGATACAGTGTGCGAGATCCACTCCAGCCAATCTTCGTAACAGAGGCGACATGCATGATGTGATCTGTCACTTCTAGAATAGTGCGTCTGTGATTACGGCCCACTATACTTTTGTCTTTGTATGACCTAAATAATAGAAACTCTGGTCTGTTGAGCCAGCTTTGTTTTCTGTGCTATATTTATAGAAACATTCTCGTATCTTCGTGTTGTTTTTCTCAGGCAGTGGGCCCAGGTTTATCTTCATCTTGAGCTGAAACAAGCCAGAAATTTGTGGCCAATTTTTTGTTTACATTCAGACTAGCTAACATCTGCGAGTGTTCTCCTTGACGCATGCGATCTTATCTGACCTGAGATGAAAGTTATTTCAAGATGAATGAGAGTGTTCAGGTGACTAGTAAAAGATAAATCGTGTAGTGTGATATGCTGATATTAAAGTTAGCCGTCAGTTAGCAGACCTGAGAGTCAAAACTGTGATGTGTTGGTGTTGGGCATAACTTGATAAGACGTTCTGAACACGTCCTTCCGTTTGAAGATTCTCGAAACTGCGTTGTTTGAAAGTCTGAAACACGAACCTAGAATTTTTTTTTATAGCACGAAAAGTAAAAACTCTATAACCAGTTGTTGCCACTATATCTGGGTATCTTTTACTAGATCTGGGTTTTTTTTGGCTTCCGTCTGGGTATCTGGGTATTTTTTTTTTCTTCCAAATCTGCATTAATTCTGGGTATATCTGACAATTGGCATTTTACAGTGTATGTATATTCTGTGCATTGAGCATTATACATTATATTTATATTATAATTAAATGTAAAAAAAAAATTGTGCTATATATTTTTTTATTCCACTTAAATTTCAATTCTTGTTTTTAAGCACACCAATGACGTTGTTTTTTTTAACTCGTTTACATAAGCTGTTGGATCCAAAGCAAGCTCTCGAGATCAACAAACCTTCTGTCATTCCTTAGCAGCGCAGTTTCCCAACAGTTGTTTTCAGAAGAAAGCCTTGATCGTCTGTCTGAATTTCAATGTCGAGAAACTGGCATCGTACCGAAAAGATCTTGGACATCTAGTGGATGAGGATTTCCGCCCGCATTCTGGCTGGGACTGCAACAAGTAACAGATGCTAATATAACCAGAAGAAAATTTGATGTTTTGGCTGACCTCATGTGAACGCTTATGGCACTACCTCACTCCTCAGCATGAGTCGAAAGAGTGTTTTCGAAGGTTAACTTAGTTAAAACTAAACAAACCAACACAAGCTTTTTGTGTGAAAACAGTTTTCAATCGAATACTAGCCATGCAAGCAGTTTGCCAAAGATGGAGTTTGTCATAAGTTTAATCCTAGTAAAAGCGTGGTTGAAGATGTGCGTTGAAGGACGTTGTCGCAGAGATATGTAAAGATTTTTGGAAAACTCCACGATCAAGATTCGCACGTTGTCAATTCATGCATATAATCTTGAGGAAGGAGAAGTTGTCGACATGGTTACCGTGTTGCTGACAATTGACAATTTTCGACATTAACAAGTTACAACTAACATTTTATATTTGATTTGAGGAATATTTTGTTAATGTAACTACTGTAAGTATGTTACTGCTAAAATATCTCATTTTTAAGAGTTCATATATTGGGGTGTTAATAAAATCATTTTTATATAATTTTGAATTTTTGGTAATATAAAAAATAACATAAAAATGAAGAAATAAATAAAAATTGGAAGCACACAGCTTATTTGTGCTAAAGTTGCACTAAAAGATTGTGTAAGCATCGTCTATCCCGTGTATTTTAGGCATAAATAATCTGGGTATTTCTGGGGGTTTTTTTTAAGAAGAAAATCTGGGTTTATCTCTAGAA